>CM067312.1:36550304-36718383 GCA_034231615.1 Meghimatium bilineatum | reverse complement strand
ACACACATACATATAATTTAACAGATTTTTAAAAAAACTTCACATTAATAAAACGCTCAACTTTGTTATTTGCGTAGAAATGTTATTGATATGGCTTATTTTGTCAGTGGCAAATAAAACACACATCATAAATTTGTTAAAACACTATGCAATATTTTCGTTTGTTTTTTTTCCCTCGAATTTCTTGTGTGAAAATATCCCATCCACACATTCCCATAAAAATGACCAAATTTCGCATGAAACTATTGAAAGAAATATTGATAATTCTTGATTGATTTATATAAATTTAAATATTTTAAACATGACAGTTTCTGGCTCAATATTAGTAATTTGTCCAATATTGACATAAACATTATGTAACAATCTTTCCAGAACGTGGTCTTCCTTTTGGATTCTCTGAACATTGCGCGATTTTGGGCAGTAGACTGCCGTTGCTATAGCCATTTTTAAACAATCTGAGATATCACGGCACCATCGTCGTCTTGGGTGCCCTCCTCCTCTGTTGCCGTTAACTCTGTATTCAGCTATTAATCTTTCTATGCTGTAGTGTTCTTTATGTGAAAAAAAACAAGGACACCATGAATGAATTCAAAGTACAAGAGTCAGGTGTATATATAGAATATCCACACAAGCCTAGAGATACAATCAGAACACCAACAGGATAATTCTGCAATAATTATGATGCAGAAATCCAGGCAGTTAGTGTGGCAGCTAAAAAACTGCTGAACTCCAACTTTGGCCTACAGCCTGTGGTATTCCTGACAGATGCAAGGTCAGTGCTTCAAGCTCTCTAGTCTGGAAAACTAACAGACATGAAAAAACTACTTCGCGAATTGTCGTACCAGTATAGGGTAACCATGCAGTGGATACTCTCTCACTGTGGAATACCAGGAAATGAAAAAGCAGACCAACTGGCTAAAGAAGGTGCTGCCGAAGACAAAACAGATATACCAATCACCTACCATCAGAAAAAAAACCAGATGATCAAGTCAATAAGAAAGCCACAAACACCAACACAAGATGACTATCATATTATGAACAGACCAGAACAAGTTATAATTCTACGTCTCAGAACAGGACACAACCGACTCCGCAGTCACATGTATACAAAGTTCAAGATTGGCAACACGGCCATGTGTACAGGCAGCACAGAGTGCCAAACATATACTTCAAGAGTGTTCTGAGCATGAAACGCTGAGGCATACATATTGGCCAGAGGAAACAACACTGGAATCAAAGCTCTATGGGACACTGTATGAACTACAAAAGACAGTGAGTTTTATTAAGGAGACAGAATTACAGATATAGACATGTTTCAAGTGAACGAAAGAAGAAGAAGAAGAAAAGTACAAGAAATAAGGATAAACGGCAAGGTTCTCATCAGAAAGTTACAATATTTTGGCTACATCCTGTCAAGAGCAGCTAGCTACCTGATGATGATTAGTATGTGTGGGTTAAGAGTATCTTGAATTGGATAGCAATTTCCATTCTTTCCACAAATTGTTCACTTCTCTTTCAGATACAACGTTTAAATATTCAGGCAAGTTGGACTGAGGAAACGTCATGAATGTAACGCGACAAAATGAATAAATAAATAATTCAACCAATCATTGTGAAACCATTGGTTATTATTTGTTGTGAGCCAAGAGCATATTACTCTGGGCAGATCTATAGATGCTTGTCTCCCCACCTAGATGTCAAAAATACTCACGCTTATGGTTACTGTAGCTTAATGATTCTATATAGCCTACTACTAATTCTGCAAAGTTGACAGAAATTTCTACTAGTAGATCTACCATATTTAATATCGAGTTCCCCAATTGCTGCCTATAAATGTAATAAATCACAGTGCCCGTCTTCTGTATACACCCAAGAAGCAGCTTCAGCACGTTTCCTTTATATGATTCCAGCCCGAGAGACTTAAACAAGTCAGTAAACCTTATGTCTTCTGGCCCAAAAGACTCCTATAAGTCATACTCTAATGACATTCATATTTTTTTTCGGAATTTCTATCAACATAAGAATGTTTCCAATTGAAAGTGTAATATGTCCACATTACTTCTTGCATGATTTTTATGTGTATTGATATCAATTTTGTTAAGTTATTGATAAGTTTTGATTATGGGGGGTATGTGACGTCATTTTTCCGTATATGTTTTATATATATTTTCCAATTTACTTATTTTCGTAAAATAATAACTATTTTATTCAATTTGGTCTCATTTATTATGAAATCGAACCTAGTAAATGCTTAAAATAAAATTCTGTCTAAAATAATGTTTATATATTAACATAATTTTTTTTTCAAAATGATCTTGTGATAATCACATTCTCTGTCCATTTCTGTTTCGAAATATATATATTACATTATAATGTAAATATATTTAGAAGTACTATTTCTTGTTTCCGTGATGCATGTGCAAAAAAAAATCGAAGAAAATTTAATTACGTTTAAACGCTAATAATATTCGGGCCGGAATCAGTCCTAACACTCGTCTACAGATTAAAGTCTGTACTTTCTCATTACCGCGCACGCATGTATGTCATTTCTATATGTGTTACCCTTGCAGCTGAAATTAGTTATAGAGGCTTTGATTTACGTCAATCCCGTCTATTTTCAATGCATCAAAGCATGGACTCAGATTCTGGCACAATAATTGCCTTAGTAAATATAGTCATAGCGCGTCATTTTGGAGTGGCTGTAACTACCTCAAATAAACAAAAAAAAATAATCAAAAATAATTTTTGGCAATGCTAAAATGGCGCAAACGTTTTTGGTTTGGACATGTAACGAGAAACGACTCTGTAAAATTATTTTACAAGGAACAGTCGAGGGAGAAGAGGAGAACGGCGAAAATCCTGCATTATTAACAACAAGAAATGGCATGGTTTTTCTACACTTCTCCTAATGATTGAGGATAGAACTTCGTCTGCGTTCGTTTTAAAACTCCTGCAGATTAGCAGATGTAGTCCGGAGAACGGAATGCATTGTGTCATGGTTTACAGCACTGCTGCGATATCTGCGCCTTTCGGCCAGACAAATCCGATTTCAGCATGACTTAGGGTCACTGGCCCTATATATGATAACCAACTCCATCCCATAACCTCCTTAGTAGCCTTTTTACGACATGCATGGGAGGTCAACAGTGTTGCTATTCTTTGTTCCCCTTTCGAGCGCCGGCAACACACGGGCGGGATAGAGCTTGTTTGGAAGGTACCTTGTGTTGATGTATCAAGTGTGGCATTCCTACGACACTATTGGGTATATGTCTTATTATTATGATTATTAGCGACATAAAACTCCATGCAGTTGACCTGTATGCCCCGCTATACTTACAAAACAATAAACAACACCGAATGAAACATTGATCGCCTTAAACCGCTAAAAAGAAAAGCCCAGGACCTTCGAAAATAACGTAAGACCTATTCGGAAAAAAATCCAGATCTGGAGAAAAAAGCACAGGAGTTGCAACAATCATGGCAATTATTAAAAGTTTCGGTTTCTCCAAGTGGAAATTTCCGATTATAGCTTACATCATTTCAAACTGAAACTGAGTAAATATTTAGCGTCAGCTTTACCACTGCATGACTTTTTCCTTAGATTCTGGATCTCGCTCTATTTCTTTGTTGTTGTGATAGTTTTTTCACAACATCCTCAGGATGTGCAGTAAGAACTGTGTCGTCTGCATATCTTATTTCTGGAATCTAGTTGTACCAACCAATATTTAATGGATGAACTCATTTTCCTCTAGTTATCTTACATTTCTCATTATATTCTCTAAATAGATGTTAGAAAGATAAGGGAATAGAGTGTACCTGTGTCACTCCAATTTCATCAGAGAACCATTCAGATATTTTCCCCTCCACTCTTACTGCTGCTTGTTGTTTATGATATGGCCTATAGTGTTTCAATAAGATGTATTAGATGTTTAGGGAAACCCATGTCTCCCATGATGGACCATAGTTGGTGATGTTTAAGACAATAAAACACCTTGGTGTAGTCTATGAAACACATATGAAGGTCTAAGCTATACCTATAACAACTATAGTTGGGAAACAGGCAATGTACCACAGTCGTGGATAGAAGCGTTTATGTATCCTATTATTACAAAAGACAAGGACAAACAGACAGTTATAGACCAATAAGTCTAACGAGTTGTGTCTGCAAGACAATGGAAAGGATGGTCAACAGAAGACTAAAGTGGCACCAAGAATCAGAGAAGCTATTGGTTCCAGTACAAGCTGGGTTTAGAGAGTGTAACAGCACAGAAGACCAAATAACATTCCTGTCCCATATCATAGAAGATGCATTTCAAGAAAAGAAAAAAGTTTTCACTCTATGGATAGATCTTCAAAAAGCTTTCGACAAGGTCTGGAAAGATGGACTGATAATAAAGCTACAAAGAAACGGAATTGGGGGCAACATGAGCAAGTGGATCCGTTCCTTCCTACACAATAGGAAAGCAAGAGTCACCATGGAAGAATACAACAGCAAAAAAGTTCTTTTTAAACATGGAGTTCCTCAAGGCTCAGTATTGTCTCCATCTTTGTTTCATGTCTTCATAAATGATATAATTTGTGAATTGCCACAAGGTGTAAGAGCTGCAATGTACGCTGATGACTTGGTGGTGTGGTGAAGTACATCTAAAGATCACCAACAAAAAAATACAAAAGGCAGCAGAAAACATAGCAGCATGGGCAGATAAATGGATGGTAAAGATAAATGCTGAAAAGTCTTCAACAACACTCTTAAATAAGGACAAAGCAGGAGAGATAAAACTCGGAAATGTACATATCCAAACAGAAGACGAGCCGGTGTATTTGGGCACTATACTAGATAAGAGACTGACATGGAGGCCTCATATTGAGAAAATAGAATCAAAGGCAAGAAAGAAACTTGGCTTCCTGAGTAAATTGGCAGGAACAAACTGGGGGGCCAATGAGGCAACTTTAAAGAAGGTATATATTGGTGCAATTACACTAGTACTAGAATATGGATCAACAGCATTGACTTCAGCAGCCAACTCCCATCTACAAGCCCTGAACAAAGTACAAAATCAAGCACTTCGCCTTATCACTGGTGCCATGAAGACCTCTTCCATAAATGAAATGGAAAAAATTACAGGCATCACTCCCTTACCATACAGGCGAGACACTAAGACCATGGTACATGCAGAAAAGTACACGAGCATGCCAGCACATCCAATGAGGGCCAGATACAGTGACCTAGCCAGTGGAAGACTGAAGAGGAGCAGTTTTATACACCAATCCAAAAAACTAAACAGAAAATATAAGGAAGAACTACCAGACATAACAAGAGAGATATCACCAATACTTTTTTCCAGTTCTGTGGGAGCAATACCCAAATCTCACTATCAGAACCACTATAAACAACTACCACACTATGATAGAACTGAATAATCTTCAAAAGAAAACAATAGTATGCAACATGATTAAAGATATGTACCCCAGAGAAGCATGGATACAAGTATATACAGACAGATCAGCAACCAGAGCAGTGAAGAATGGAGGTGCTCGCATGTACATAAAATATCAAGAAAACGAAAATGAATCCACATGTTCCCCAACTGAAATATTCTGCTCCAACTACTCTGCAGAAGTACAGGCTTAAACATTGCTGCAGAAATAATTAAAAACACAACAAACCAATGCTAGCAGGTGGTATTTCTTACTGATGCTATGTCTGTCCTACAAGCCATTGACAGCGATAAGCTGCCAGACCTGAAGAAAGCCATGTGAGAAGTGAGCCTCCAAAGAAGGGTAGTACAACAGTGGATACCATCCCACTGTGGCATACCAGGAAATGAAGAGGCAGACAGACTGGCAAAGGATGGAGCAACACAGGAACAAAAAGACCAAGAAATCACCTACCAAGAAAAGAAGACCCTCATCAAAGCCATCAGGAAAGTCAACCACCCAAAAGACAATTATCACTATCTCGACAGAGCAGAGCAGGTTATTATCTTCCGCCTCAGAATAAGACACAACAGATTAAACAGCCACTTAAATAGACTAAGATTGGTCCCATCACCACTTTGCCCTTGTGAGCAGGCAGCACAGACCACTGAACATATCCTGCAAGACTGCAATACACTAAACCAGTTAAGGGAAGAACACTGGCCCACAGAGATAGATATCCACACAAAGATGTATGGAAGCGCTTAGGAGCTTTCAAATACAGTAGCATTTATTAAGAAAACAGGACTTGCTGTGTAGACATGTCAAACTGCAAACGAGAAGAAGCTGTACCTATTCTCTACATTTCTCAATTATGTTCCTCATGTTAAAAGAAAACAAGCAAGAACAACACAAAGAAAAGAAAGAAGACAATGGCAGGAAAATGTTCTGTAAGGAAATGACTCAAATTTTTCAAAGCCTACCAAAAGAAATTGAAGAAAGCCTACCAAGAAAGACAAGAAAATAAAACATCATGGTGGAGTGTGGAGACACAAATTTATGTTTCCAGAAATGGCTGAAGTCCAAATAATGACTATCTACAATATCGACTTGCTAGGAAAACACTTAACTGACATATGTAATACAAACACAAGAGAATCTTTCAAAAGTATTGTACCACTACAAAAGTATTGTTTCATAGAATTGTACCACTATGGAAAAACAAAAACGTATCTCCATTCTGTGTCAATATGTATGCCTATTCCGGTGTGAGCCCTTTCCTATGTGTGGATACATTTACATGCCTGTGCATTTTGTGTGGGTATCCTTCACACATTTGTGTCCATTTTGTTACATATTTATTTCTTAACTCTTGGTGTGTGTATACATTTATATGTATGTTTAGGTTTGGTTTTATATATACCGGTATGTTTATGTCTATATTTGGTTTCACATTCATTCCGTGCGTTTTCAAATGATGATTCTTCTTGTATCCTTCCTTCCCCAAACCCACTCACCCCACCACCACACAACCTCATCATTACTCATCTATCATTATCATATGCCATTCTGGTTGGCGTAGGTGACCATGGTTCTCTGTTCACAGTATTGTTATCATGATCGTTGTTTCCAAGCCTTGCTAGGTTGTCACACTAATATTTTCTCACGTCCCCATCTGTCTCTGTTCCCTTCAGTCTTGCCTGTTGTGACTATGTTCTTAAAACCTGCCTGTCTGATAAAGTGACAAAATTGGTATTTTTCTTATCTTTTTCTTTTATTATTCTTGCACTCATCTATAGTGCCTCTAATTTCCCACTTTCGGTTTGTTTATAATGAATGCACGCATTTTCTCTTTTACTAGATGCGTTGCCATCCCTGCGCTATGGAGATGGGGCTTGATGAAATCTAGTCATCTATTTTGTTTTTTATTTTGTTGTTTTCTGTTGTTTGTCTCTTGAAAAAGGTTCAATTTGAGCCGAAACGTGGAGAATTGTCCAGTTTAGTTTTATTGTATGTTTTTTATATATACTTTTTTAAATATATTTGTATTAATAGGCAAGGTAAGTGTTTTAGTAACCTGTTTAATTTATTTTGCTTGACTATTTGTTCATTAGGTTACTGCGGCACCATCCACTTTCTCGGACACCCTCTGAACATTTGGTTATTTATATGGAAAAACAAAAGTAGTAAGAGAGTGAATCATATAGAGGCATCTCCTTATTAAGTCATACATGTAAAATCTATGCAAAAATGATAGAACAGAGAATGCGATACATTGCAGAACCACAGCTGAGTCCCTCTCAATTTCGCTTCAGAAGAGGGGCAAGCTATGCAGACACACTATTCACACTGAGACAACTGAGTGAACAAGCAATCGAACACAATCAAGATTTAAACACAGTATTTGTAGACCAGGAAAAGGCATTCAACAGAATCATTATATGGAAAAATGTAGAAATGTATAACATCAGAGGACATCTGTTAGATAATATAAAATCAATATATATCAAAAATGCCAAAGCTCAGTAAGAACAACTGATGGAATGACTGAACCTTTCGAAACAAGATCTGGAGTAAGACATGGATGCGTACTTTCACCTCTACTTTTCAAAATATACATGGACAGAATAATAAAAGAAGCTCACATCAACAAAGAGAAAAACATTGTAAATAAACCTGATGAGGAACTTAATGAAATCAACAAACTACTATTTGCTGATGATCCCGAAAATTTGCAAAATCACATAAATGCATTGCTATTAGCTTGTCAGAAGTACATGAAAATTAACGTACAAAAAAACAGAAGTTATGAAAATCAGCAAGTCTGCAACACCAATGGATATATAACACTAGATAACACCAAAGTGAAACAGGCCAAAGAATTTAAATATCTAGGCAGCATTTTTTCCAAAAATTGAAGACCAGGCAGAGAAATAGAAAAGGTGCCAAAGAGCAAACACAGTGACCAACTTTCACCATTACTTCTTCACCCAAAGATCAAGATGGAAATTTTAAATAAAAAAACCAATATAAATTTGTATACCTACACTCTTCTACCAATGTCAAGCGTGGCTAGAACCTTTAACAGCAGAGGAAAATCATTACATGAAGTGTCTGAGAAATGCTGCAATGGTTACTAAACTAGATAAAATAAGAAATGAAAAAATTTGGAAAAGAATTGATACAATATCAAGTATTGAATATAATGAAAGACAGACATCCAGCCTTGGAACAACAGTGTAAGCTCTAACCCCTATGCTTAACGGCAAGTGTGAACACAATCAAGCATCATTCACCTGAGGATAGACAATAGTTCCTCATATTGAGTATGTGGTCTCTTGTTCCTCTTCCTGTTCAAAACCAGCTTGAACTTCATGAATTTGTTTCTAATTTGTGTTGTATTCTTTTCATTATGATCTGCAGTAGTATTTTGAAGGCTTGACTAATTAGTGCTACTGTTCTATAGTTGGCACATAGTTGAAGGTTTCCTTTCTTTGGCAAGCTTATGTATACTGACTTTTTCCATTCTTCTGGCCATATTCCTCTTTTCCATATCCTGCAGCATAAAGTATGGTATATTTGAACACTGGAACCTCCACCAGCTTGTATCATCTCTGATGTTACTCTGTTGTTATCTGGAGCTTTTAATTTTTTTCATATTTCTAATTGAATGTCTGACCTCTTCTATTGTAGGATCTGGTTCTTGTTCTAATTCATTGATGTTCCCTTTTTGTGACTGGGTTGTTCCTTTATAAATATATTGACAATATTCCTTCTATCTACGGTATGTAGAATATGTGTTTCTCTGTTAGGTATTTCATATTTTATCCTTTAGTACTCGAAGTGCAAGCTTGACGTTATTCTGTAATGTTCTTAAGCATTTATCATATTCTTGCTATTTCCTTGTTGTCTTTGTACATCGATTTCTCTGCATGTATTCATTATGTATTGTTGTTTGTCATGCCTAATTAATTTCTTAATATGTTTTGATAATTCTGTGTACCCTGATTGACTTTTTCTTTGTATCTCCTTCTAACTTCAATTTAATTCATTGTTTCTTCTGAGATGTATTCTTTATTTTTGGGGTTGGAGCTCTTCTGCAGTATTGATCATAGAACCGCTTATTTTGGTGGCAAGATAATTTGGTGTGAATTATTGCTGCATATCTCTTCTTCTTCAGCGATCTTTCTCAAACTTCCGCTGGATCTCTCTTGTGGCAGGACCATGATCCTACTAGATTTCCAGCATAATGTGCAGTCCAGAGAGTGGAAATACGATGTTTCACAGTTTTATTTGTGCCAATCTGTCTTCGAACACATCTATCTTCAACGGTGTTGTATATCTAGAAGTGTGGTAAATCTGTTTTTTATCTCAATGTTGTATTTGCTTGGTATGTTTGATATGTCATATCTAATGGTATGGGTATTCTTGTTGATTTTCTTTATTTTTACTGTAAACTTCGTCATCAGCAGTTTGTGGTCTGTGTTGCAGTCTGATCCTGGTAATGTTTTACTTAGGGGAATGTTTGTTTTCCATCTTTGTTGGATCAATATGCAATCTATTTGATTTTTAGTTTTTCCATCTAGTGACCTCCACATTTATAGTCTTTTGGGATATTGTTCAAAAAATGTATTCATTATTGCTAGCTTGTTTACCAAGCAAACATTTAGCAATCATTCACCCCTTTCATCTCTATTTCCTAAGCCATACTTCCCTTAAGATCTAATTTCATGCTGTGCTCTTTATTTCCCTGCTTTAACGTTAAAATCCCCCATTACTATAATAATGTCTTGTCTGTTCGTTTTATCTAGTGTGCTGTAGTTGTTCATAAAAAGTGTCAATCTCTTGTCATCCGCTGCTGGTGTCGGTGTGTAGATTTGAACAACAGAGAGATTTTTCAGATGTTTATATACATTATATTTAGTCTTTACATAATTTATCAACTTGATTTATTAGGCTTTGTAGTTCTAATTCTAAAAAAAAACTCTACGCAAAAGAGATCTCTACCAGAATTGCGATGGCATCAGGTGGCATCTACCAAATCTGGAAATAAAAACCAATACGTTTCTTGATTAGAAACTAGCAGCCTCACTGACATCATCTTCATCTTGAAATGAATATATTACTGCCTATCTCTTTTTAGCATTGTGCCGTCTATCACCGCCAATAAGTTGGCTCTCTCATTTCCTCTGACCCCAGCATGGTGGCCAGGGCAGTATATCCATGTAATGTTCTGGACAACTGAGTTGTTCAATAAGTCCCACCATTCTTTTCTCAGCATGTACTTTTCTATCTTGCGCAACATGCTTTGAGAATCTGAGTATTACCGAGTGTGTTGATGTATCAGTTATCAACCAATTAAGTGCTGCAGGAACTCCCTATAAGTAATATAACCAATACATTCAAACTACTACTGTTCAACTCCAATGTAATATCTGTATTAACATATGGTTGCACAAGTTGGAAAATAACAAAAATACCGGAGTTAAATTAATTTGAAAATAAATGTCTTAGAAAACTTAAATATTGGTTGGGAAGAATTCAAGTCAAACAAAAAAGTAATAGAAAATCATCATCATCAGGTGCCATGCCTGCTGGCGTAGGTGGTCATGGCTCTCCACAGCTCTCTGTCCACAGTATTATGTATCAAAGTCGTTGTTTCCTTGCTGTGCCAGGTTGTCAAACTGTCTAATATTCTCTCATGTTGTCGCTCTCTGTCTCTGTTGCCTTCAATTTTGCCTGTTGTTGTGACTATGTTCTCTAAACCTGCATGTCTCATGAAGTGGCCAAAAAAAAGAAGATTGCCTTTTTCTTATATATAGAAATATATAAGATGATATATATTAATAGAAATACCAAACAGCAATATGTATATACAACAATAAAAAGAAAATCATGGACTTACATAAGACATATACATAGAATGAATGAAAGTAAACTGCCACTACAAGCTTTAAAATGGGTACCAGATGGCAAAAGAAAAAAAAGGAAGACCAAGAGACTCTTCACAGAACAACCATCAGAGGAGATAAAACTATGGGTCTCAATAGCATGCAAGTATTACACATAGTAGCATAAAATCGCTAGAACTCAAGAGCTCTGGCTCTGCCCCATATTCAGTGCTGATGGAACATAGATTTTTAAATAGACTGGGCTATAAAATACATCCTTATCTTATCCCTTCCTATTTCTATGTATGGTGAGTAGCTTTTTTCACATCTTATTGGTGCAGTAACTAAAAGAAGGGTGGCTTCTAAATACCATCATAAGAAAGAAGCTACAGTATTTGGGAAATTTAAAGTGATATGATAATATCAAAAGGCTGATTCTAGAGGGCAGAGTACCAGGTAAGAGAAGAAGAGGAAGACCAAGAAGAAGATGGACCAGCAACATTGAAGAATGTATGCACATGTCTCTGGCCAATGTAGGCCTGCTTGCCTGGAACACAGAGGTGTTCAGAGTATCCATGATGAAGACAACGTTCTGGAAAGAATATGTCACTTGATATATTGATAGTCTGTTTCCAATATATTTATAAACAGTCTGATGTCTATTCCATTAATGCTTATTTATTGAAGACATTTAATTAAGTTTTCATGTTGAGCTCTGTCAAAGGCCTCGCTGTAGTCTATGAATATATAAAATATATATATTTTTTGTACTTATATATATTTATCAATAGTCTGATACTAAGTATAGCTTCTCTGGTTGCATTGGTTTTCCTAAAACCAAATTGTTCTTCACTGACTCCAATGTCTATCTTGTGTTTAATTCTTTCATGTATTATCTTTAGTATTTTAGTTTGTGACTCATCAAACTCATTGTTCTGTATTCTGTACAATCTGCAGCCCTAATCTTCTTAGGTAGTGGTATGAATGCTGATGATTTTAGGTATGTGGCCTATTTGTTTTGTTTGTTTGAGAACCCCAGGAATTGTGTGTAATTACCTCTTACTTTCTACTTGCAGTGGGTAGGATTTTCTGAGCTTTCTTTCACACTCAGGAGACCAGCTTAGTGTAGTGCCTATTGAAGGAGCCTTCTACTTAGACTAGGGGCTATGTGGCCTATTTAATATATGTCTTTTCAAAGTTCTGTGATAGTTTCCATACCAACCTAATTTAGAGTTTTGATTATGTCTGCTCTGCTATTATGTTGTCAACACCTGCAGCCATTCCATATTTTATTGTGTTTCTCACTACTGATTTGATTTCAGTATTGCTGATCCATCATTGGTTTGTATTGTAGGGATTTTTTGTTCCATTGGTCATCAAACAGGTCTGTCACATAATTTGCCTATCTTGTCAATATTTCTGTCCTATCAAATATAGTTTTTCGACTCCCATCTAATGCTACCACTCCCATCTGTAGGATTTTTCTTATTTGTGATCTGTCTGTGATTTCCTTGTGCATTTCTTTAGTCGTCTGTAGTAGTGACATCAATATTTCTCTGAACTGTGCTTCAAGTCATATTGTTCTTTCACTATTCTGTACATGTTATGTATCTCTGTGTCTATGAGTAAATATTTTGGGATATTTTTTAGCTTTCTTTCTTTCTGACATTTTCTCTAGTATTTCATGTCATCCATGTTTGTTTGTTCCTGGCTTTTCATTTTGGTAAATTTTCATTTGTTTGAATGCTTTTTATTAGGTTATCCTATTTATTATCTATTTTCTCTTCTGAATTCTCCCATTCATTCTATTATTAGGTAGTGCATCTGCTCTAATGTATTCCAAGTCTGATGTGTGTATCTTTTTTCTATACCATTGAGAAACGGTTATTCCAAAAAGTGCTCACCAGGGGTGTTTCTTCAGTGGCAGGAGTAAGTGTATACGATCACAAGGAGACTACTTTGAAGGAAAGGGGCTGTTCATAAATGTCAACAATTTGTTGTAAATTAATGTAAACCCCCAATGATCAACAACATTCTGTCAAGAATTCAGGGACTTAATTATGTCCCGTTAAAAAATGTTAATCTTTTTTTTTAAACAAAGTTTTCAATAAATTCAAACTTCAAATACTTCATAGAACAATAGCATATATTTAATACAGTACTTGAATTTCATTCAATTTCTAACAAAGTTATATAAAATAATAGTACAGTTATTCAAAAACATATCAAATCAAAAGTACATCAATTTAAAATACACATAACATATTACAATAGGCAGTCAAAGATGTACAAGTCAGTAAAGGTAATGACTTGATTTAGCCCTTGTTTCTTAGTGCTTGAGTCTTCACAGCTTGTTGTATAGAGATAGGACAGTGTTTCTGTGACTACAAGTAGCATGATTATGGAAGTGACCAAGTACTTGAATTGGATTCTTAATTAGGAACAAGCATCACAGCACTGGAGGCATTCCCATATATGCTCTGCTTTCTGTTCCATCAGCCATCTAAAAATGTATACGCTCAGTGTCCCAGTCAGCAGATTACGTGTTCTTCTGATCTTTCTGGAGAGGGAGCACTTTCTACCGTCGCCTCTAGTCACTCCCATTTCTACCATTCTCTGAATATGTATATTGTCAAGTTTGACTTCCTCCTCATCTTCTTGTAGGGTATCCATGACTGCTCTAATCAATTCAATCCTGTCTCTTCTTATCTCGATTTGAACTGGATGTTGACATGTAGTGCAACTCATGTATAATCTCGAGCATAATTAGAAAAATGCAAGTGGGTTTCATTTCATGAACAGTGGATCAAGACAAAATAAAATATAAACAGCACATAATATTGTACTGTGTTGACAGACACTGAGTTATCATTTAACCCACTCAATCAAAATTGCCCGCTATCGATTCATTCCCAATCTGCCCGATCTCTACATGGACTTTTAGATTGTTATTTTGCACATGTGAACAAGTTTGCTAAATTTAGCCCTCATGTAACTATCAGTAATGGTGGCTTCCAGGGTAGTTGTAAGATCATTGCTAACAGGTGTCCTATACGAGCTGTGAATGTTTGAATATGACCTTCAATTTTATTCAAAACTTAGTCAAAATGGAACCACTTATGATTCAGATGATGTTGATAGACAATTTTTAAAATGTAATTTTAGAAAACGAGAATGAATCAGGCGTTGATGGGGGAATTAGTTAAGTATTTAGGAATTTCCATAACTGATGATCTGTAGTGTAGGCCTAATTGATGACATGTATCCTCCTACAACCGCCAGATCCTAGACCGAGTAATGATTGAGAATAGTCAACATAGCTGATCTATGTCACGATCGATAAATTTCATGAGAAATCAGGTCATGCAAACTGCTAATCCAGATTACTCTGCTTTAGATTAGGCCTATCTTTCCCTATTTATATGTGAATTGATCTTTGAGATACACGCAGAGCAAACCAATGTGTAAGCAGGTATCAAAATTTTCAGAAAAACGAGATCCTACTTGGAAACCTGTTTCACTTCAAGTATATCATATAAATATCATATCAAGTGTATACTGGATAATCTGACAAACAGATGAAAGAGGGACTAGGATATCATGTTGTCATGCTGTGTAAGAGAGGTCCCTTTGTCTGGATGTTAAAATATTGATCCTTCAGAAGAGCAGAAATATTGGATGCTCAATAATAAGGAAATACCCAGGGAATATACCTTGAAAGATGTCAAGTAATAAAAGTGAGCCAAACGTGTTTGTAAGATATACACATTAAATAAAAGCAAACTTTATATTGAAACCTCAGCAATCAGTACTCACTAGGATACAATAATAACTTCCCTAGTAGTGTCAACTCTGAGGACACATAATTACTGCCTTAATTAAGTAGGCTCAAAAGGCTGTTTATCAGCCCCAATTAAATTCATGCCCGAAAAGATATACTAGTCAGAAGGCAATTTCAAAATTTACAAGAAGCCAACACCTGAAAAGAATATCAGACTAAACTTTAAACCAAACATAAAATGCTTGAATAAAATCTGGCAGCAACAGTTAACTTTTATTTAAAACAAAATATTTAAAAGGAGTATATGATTAAAATAATGCAATATTCACTAAGAGTACTTATCACTAACAAGGTAAATATCTACAGTATATAATGTTATTACTGATACATCAACATCTTATTACTTTTTACTTCACAAACTTTGTCATAACACTGACTCTTTTGACTTCATACACTTCGGGATCACACTGACTATTGACTTCATACACTTTTTCACAACACTGACTCTTGACTTCACATACTTTGTAATTACACTGACTTTTGACATCACACATTTTGTGATCACACTGGGTCAACTTCATATATTTTGTGCTCACACTTACTCATTCTATGCCCACAGTTGTTTGCCCAAGAACCTAGTCTTACCGGTGCAGACAAAAGCTTAAAGTTAAATCCTAAAGTTAAAAGAATGCATCACAAACTAAAGTAATTTTACAAAGTATAAACGCAGATTTAAATGTAAAACTGTGCTATCATATTTACTATATTCTATCTGCTGGCAATTTATAAGAGATAAAAACAAAAGATGTCTAACAGCATTCCTTAATCTAAAGTCCAATTCTCCCTCTAAGCTGTCATTAGAAGGTGCAGCACGTGGAATTTAACACTTCGTGCACAAAATCCAAATCTGCAGATTTACAAACATCAAGTCTAATGATATTTTTCTGTGATATGGTCATTTTATCAAAGGAAGAATATTATCATTTTTATATGGTATCTCTTGCTTGACAAAAGCTTTTGGTCGTGATGTGTTGCAGTCTTATATTTTGTTTAAAAAATATAGTTTTATGTTTTATTCTTTTATAAAATACAGACACTAAGATGCTTACATATACCCACCAATAGGACCTATGCTTGATGTTCGAATGTAACAACTCATCAAGACTGTCAACAACAACAAAAACTGTCAATACTGCATTTTTCCCGTTAAGGAGTTGAAGGGAGGGGATTGAATAGCTGTGTGATAAAGGCTGCATGCTCTTGCTGTCGCCATGTCGTGTACAGAGTGAGTTTTTTAATTTACCTTCTGACAGAAAAAACACAGTCCTTACAGGAGATTTAACTCTAGACCTCACTAGTGTGAGACCAATGTTCTAACCTCTCGGCCATGCGCCACACATTAGTGTCATGACTAACTGGTCTTTATATTGATATGATTCACCATTAGTAAAATAATAACTTTATCATCATATCAAAGTAAAGGTGGCCAGGTTTCAATCCTTGCCTTGTGCCAAATAAGACAAAAAGGTTAATAGTTACTAGATGTCACAGAATTCAGTAGATGTTTTTAGAAATCTGCAAAGTAACATTCTTCACAGCCCTTGTAATGATCCTGAATAGAATTTATTGGAAAATACTCTAACTGGGACCTCAATCAATGTGACAAGTGGTATGTGCAATCATGCTTCTTTGGCTTTTGTGTTGTTAAGTTCAGTTGACATTTTTTGTGCCACAGTGGCAAACCATTCTGAAATTTCTCTCTTTATCTGCCTCTGTCTCTTCTCACCTTGATCTTTCTGATAGTTACAAAATGTGATTAAGAAAGTTTCACTTATACAGATTTTAAATGTCTCAAAAGCTGCAAACACCCTTGGTAATGGGAGATAAGTACTCATTGGATTGCTGGTCAGCAAAGTGTTAAAGGCTAATTTTATGTGTCTACAACATTCTGATGTTCTTGCTTTACTGGTCCATTTTGGAGCTTATTTTGTCCAACTCATTTGATTTCCCACTCCTTTAATACCATCTCTTAAATTGCACCTCAACTAATCAATCTTTCTTTCTATGTGCATATAGATTATGTATTAGATTATGGCTGACTCAATGCATTCGACATGCTCTAATCATCAGGATCTGAGAAAGAACAAAAAGTGGTGCAAAAACTTCTGAGCAGTTCAAGCTTCCAGTGACCAGTTTTTGGCAAAGCAGCAGCTTAAATGTGAAGATCATTGCAATAACAACCAAGGAACTTGCTACTCTTAGGCTGGCCTGTGGGTAAAATGAAACAAATAAATTTTGAAATAAATTATTTTTGGTCCAAATGTAAATTGTCATAATCATATAGTATAGTATATATACTATAAAGTACAGACTCCATATAGTATATGAATTATGCTATTCCAATGAGCAAGTGAGGTAAACTGGCTGATAGTGATCTTGCTTACTATCACTGGGTTCCATATGCCATGTTCAAAACCACACCCGGACAGAAAAAAACCAACAAATCCAGGATATGATTTTACACAGCCACTCCTCCAGTCAACCCAGTTGTAAATTGGTACCTGGTGCATGAATTAAAGATGATAAACACAGCACAATGGGAACTGGTCACCCCACCTAATAGTTGCTGTGGCTTAATACATGAAGATTTAACTTCCTACCTAATGATAGCTGCTGCCATGGGACATACCTTTACCTGTAATGAGCAGGCACATACGGTAACAACTAAATTTGGCGCAGATTGATACAATAATATGGTCTACATTCATCAGCTGAAATAATGAGATTATTAAACAAATTATAATCTCAACTTACCCAAAGAAACTATTTCAAGGCAAAATTATGAAATGATTGCCACATATTTACTATAACAATCATTAAAAAAGTGAATTATATAAATAAAAGTAAACAAAAGTGCCTGCGGGCAACTGAGATGTGGTTTTTAAGAATGATGAAAATTCCATAGACAGCCAAGAAAACTAATGTAGAAGTTCTCTGAGATGCTGGAGTAAAATGACAAATTATAGCAAAAATTAGAAGCAGACAATCAAGATTTTTAGGGTATATGTTGAGGAAAGTAAAACGTTAACATTTAGTAACCACTGGAAATTTCAAGGGGAGAAGAGACAAGAGGAAGACAAAGAGAGAAATTTATGGATGGGTTGCCACTGTGACACAAAAAGAAGTCAACAACTGAACTTATTAACGAACATGAGACAGAGAGTTGTGGAGAAGCATGATCGCCTAAGCCATTCAGAATGGCACTTGATTGATTAATTGATTATATAAGTCCAATTGCATGTCATAGCATATAAAGAACCGAAATTCTTTATTAAGAAATATAATAAATATTGGTAGCATATCCTATTCAGGACATAGCTATTAACGCATAATTTTTTGGCTAAATTAATTTTCGAGGCAATAGATTCACGTTTTCAGAAGCAAAATTGACTGGAATTGAACCAAGTACAACCTGATTTACCGATCAGCTGAAAATGATTTTCATCATTTTGATCAACCAAAGGAAATCCATAAAAAAGGCACAAGAAAGCCTAACTTACCTTCACAAGATGACTACCATCTACTTAACAGACAAGAAATATGCCATCATATTTCAGCTCAGAACACAATAGATAAGTAGCCATATGTACACAACATTTTTAATTGGCACATCAGTAAAGTATACATGTAGGCAAGCCAACCAAACTGCAGAGCATATCTTTCAAGAATATGTAAACTATGACACATTAAGGTGCACATACTGGTCTTCTGTTAAACTTTATGGCACATAACAAGAAATGGAAATACTGTCCAATTTATACAAGAAACAACATTGCAGATATAAACATTATTAGCGAATGGAAGAAGAGGAATGCAGTACCTTGGCCATCACAGATGTGCTCTGAACCTTGCTGGCACAGAGCCTGACATAATATAATATTAATAAATATAATAGATAACAATAAATATATACCCTAAAAAAAGTAAGCATCACCTTTTTTAAGGAGGCTAAAACAATATCGGTTACATTAAGAACTGCTCCATCCCTAAAGCATTTACCATCCATGATGCCTACATACTCTGATTCGCCATCTGTAGGATCCAAGAAAACTCAGGACTCATCCGTGAACATAACATTAGCCCACTGTGAATGTCTACAATGCACATGCTGCATATACCATGTTAAATGAGTTGCATTTAACAAGCACAAAGGTTGGCATGGTGAAGGTGATAACTGAATAATCTGATTACTACAGTGTTGGAAGCATCTCTGAGGAACTGTCTGATAGCATTTACACTTGCAGATCTCTGTTTCAGTGCTTGAATTAAGAAATATTCTCAAACGGTAGTGACTCTAGGATGACTTGTGCCTCGCTGTTCCTCGACTGTCCCGGTCTGAGCAAAGCACTGCTGCAGCCTGACAATAAGTGAATGAGATACTGCAAGCCCCTCTTAGCCACATTTCAGACAGACACTTTCCTGTAACTATACACTGACTTTTCATTTATCCACAACACTCAGCTTTCATCGTTGAGGCATATTGTTGTGCACTGGTTATGCAGCAGTTGTGCTGCTTATAAAGATAACTTTGTGAGTACAGCTCAAGACCAACACTATAGTTTCCCAAATGAATCCTGCTTTTATGAATTAGCACGCTTTGTTACATGTTCAAATATCATTAAAAACATCCACATTTTGATATCTTAGCAGATTTTTTTCAGTAGGCTTGCTGAGTTGCATGCTCCGCTGGTAGCCTATGCAGAATGTGTTGAATTTTTGTTGTTCGAGATAAAAATCAATTTCAGATTAATTGGTTATGGAATAAAATATTTTTATAATTTTTGGTTAATTTTCAGTTATTCGCCCTTAATTTTGTATAGGGTATATATTTCCTGAATGTCAAGCGTTGCAATATTTTTTTGTAGGGTATATATTTCCTGAATGTCAAGTGTTGCAAATTTTTATCATTACATACCTGTTTCAGGTCATATTCTCTATATTGTCTAACAAAAACAATTAGACAGAGATATGCGTTGAGGCCATCACAGATGAACAGAGGAGTAAAGATCGTTGGCCAAGTAGCTGTGAGATGACCTTCAACTTTCATGGCTACCAGGACAGAAAATATCAGAATTGATAAGAGCTGTAAAAATAGCTCAAATGCTGTCATCTGGGTCCATTGTATAACTTCTTTCAGTTTCAGCAACATGATTATTCCTCAGCATAAGTGATCAGAATTGCAGCACAAATGATCAATATGGCAGCTGTATTAAGGAAAAATGAATCATAAATAATACAGATTATACAAGATCCAACCAGAAAGTAATAATAATAAAACCTGTAACAGTTAAGGTCATATTGGTGCCATATTTGAAACATCAGCACAAAAAGCCTGCCAAACATCCCTATCTTCTATTATACGGATTTGTGTGTACAAATCCCACTCTGACCATTCCTTGATGTCATCAAGTTAGGAATTTCTGTGTCCATCTCTTCTCCTTTAACCCTCAACATTTTCCTGCAGAACAATCATTGAAAGCAAATTGTGTCTTGTTATAAGTAATGAGCCATTATTAACCCTTTAACCACTATGAGATTTCCCTATTGTCTATCCCCATTACTAATAACTCCTCAAATTATCAATATGATGATGTTAGAAGTGCATTTTCTTTCAAGTTATTCATCATATCACACTCACACTTGGCAGATAAACAAGGAAATTAATAGTCTTGCATGAACCTATATCATAGATAATTTAATACATACTGGGGTATATATTTAAAAAAATAAACTATGAAACATAATGTGGGAATGACAAGACGCTTATGTTGATCACATTTCTCAAATGTTCAGATGGACACAAACTAACTGATATTCAAAATGGCTGCTAATTTGCATAATTATAATGCAAATAAATTAAATATCTATTAAACATAATAAAATACCACAGAAACTATATATTTTTATATTAACAAAGACAATATGCATCTGTTGATCACATTGCTGTGATTCTGAGATGCATGTACAACTAATTCATATTCAAAATGTTGGCTAATTTACATAGATAAAACAAATATTGATGTTTTTTAAAAATTAACTGCTATTTTCTGCAATGTCCTGTATCCTTAAAAGTTACATATAAAATGAAAAATGGTTAAAGAACTTAATAAATCTAGTTGCAAACATGACAAGCGACATCACTAAATGTAAATCTTAGTCACAAGAAATGTATAACATAAGCAAAATGATCTGTACACACAAATCCAGGATGTCCAAGTACCTACAACTTACCAGTAGATGCACATGAATAGTAGTTCCCCCCCCCCCACAAAACTTGCTCACAAAACTAACTAAACACATCACCCACAAAAGTTTTTTCACATTTGAAGCACAGAAACATTTTATCATAAATAACAAGGAAATTTAACAATCCTATAATAAAATGAAGAGAATGAAAATAAGTATTCTGGGCTTATGTGAGATGAGACACACTGGTGCTGGAGATTTTCTTTTTGAAAAACATAAAATAATATATTCAGGATGCCGTAAACATGAAAGAGGGGTAGGAATAATATTAGATAAAATCAAGGCTAGATCATTGATAGGATACCAAGCTATTTCAGAGTTCAGCTTGTAAAATTAAAAAGTAAACCATTGGACATCAACTTCAGTCAGGTGTATGCTCCAACAGCTGACAGCACAGAATCAAGTATAGAACTATTTTATGAAGAAATTAACCTGGCCATAAAGCAATGTAAATCACAAGAAGGAACAATGATCAAATGAAAGAGGAGATAGATTGATAGACTAGGCTCAAACTAATAACATGATAATAAGTAACACATGGTTTAAACGACATCACAGACGTCTGTGACTTGGAAGAGCCCAAGAGATAACACACGTAACCAAATAGATTACATTTTGATAGGAAGTAGATTTAGAAACAGTCTGATCTCCATCAAGACACGACTAGGGGCTGACTGTAATAGCGACCATGTACTGGTAATAGGTAAACTGAGAATCATTTTAAAGAACATAAAGAGATCTACTAGACATATGAGATTGGATTTAACGAAACTCCAAGCAGACAAAGAACTAAAATAAAAATATAACATCGCAATACAAAATAGATATAACGTCATCGAGAAAATAAATCACGAGTATTGACACTAGTATAAATCACGAGTGGTTTATGCAAAAGGAATCACTACAACAAACTTCTTCAGAGCTAATACCAAAGATCAAGCCAAAAGTGAAGAAAAAATGGTGGACGGATGAAATACTAGAGTTGATGGAAAAAATAAGCAAACATAAACAAGATAAAGAAAAATATACAATTCATAAAGAAATAGAGAACAAATGTCTAGAGGCACAGGAAAAGTGGTTAAATCTAAGCTGTCAAGAAATAGAACATGAACACAAAAGTGACATGAATATATGCACAGAAGGATAAATATACTTATGACAAAAGATCAACAGCATCCATCGGTTGTCTGAAATCTAAAGATGGATCAGTTTTAATGGGACAAGAACCTATAATGCAAAGATGGACAGAATATATTAAAGAATTATATGATGACAATAGACCTAACCCAACAAGTCAGAATACATATAAAGGTCCACCTATACTAAAATCAGAGGTAGAACTAACAATTCAACAAATGAAAAAGGGAAAGTCACCTGGACAGGATAATATAACAATAGAAGAGATTGATGCAATAGGTGATTTTTGGCACAGAAGTAATAACAAAGCTATTGAATGATATTTACAACACTTGTTATTTACCAGATGATTGATTAAAATCCATATTCATAACATTACCTAAAAACCCAGGAGCTATTGAATGTGATGACCATCGCACCATAAGTTGAATGTGTATTATGACTAAAATTTTACTTAGAATCATCATGAGAGTGAGAAGGAAACTACGGCCAGACATCGGCAAAAGAACAAAACAGTTTTGTAACGGGAAAAGGGACAAATAATGCCATCTATATCATTAGAATGTTGATGGAAAGATCAATTGAAGATTTATTTTTGTGCTTCATAGACTATACGAAAGCATTTGACAAAGTGAAATATAAGGAAATCATCAGTATGTTAAAGGATATTATATACTTTTTATACCCATTTGACACTATTTGCATTTTTAATTAAGTGACTACAGATTTCCCCTAGTAGAACTAATGGAATCTTTACAAAAAAATTCTGCCACGCATAAATAGTTTTTGTTGGTCGGGAAGTGACTTCACAATATCTTTAAATTTCATTGCTTCTGAGCGGAAATCCGTGATGTCGGTCGGATACTTAAAAATGAAAACAGTGTGCTATTTTATAGTGCAGTGTCCGCTTGAAAGAAAGATTTACAAGATAATTTAGAAATAATCAGCTTGGCTACATTTTGTGGTCACAAGTTTTATTTATACTTTCCTGTATGTTTCATGTAAAAAATGTGGCGTGTTGATGTGAAATTAATTTGAAAAAGATTATAACTTTTTTCAGGATTGACGTACAGATGTGGATGAGGCATCGTTGAATTGCATTTTTTAAGGGCTACCTAACTATATTATTTGTAATTATGTGGCACAATTTTCAAAATTGTGTCCAAGTACCTAATGAATATATATTCATGATAAATATTATTAATATTTTGGCGCAAGTTGCTTTAATATTATTATTATTTCGGCGTAAGTTGCTTTTAATTCTACGTTGTGACCTTTGCTCTAGTTTCGTGGTATTTCCTAACCTTTGTTGTGTGATTTGGCAAGCCTATGGTTAAGTACTTAAAGAATGGTTAGGATTAGAAATAATATTCCTAAAGTGTGTGCACGCCTCGTTTCATGTGTAGCAGGGAGAAATACTGATTGCTCAGTACAAATAAAAGGAAATTTTTAAATATGTGTAAATTGGAATAGAAACATATTATGCATACCGGTAAGTCCGTCTGTGTCTAGGTTTGAACTCAGTGACTGTCAGGATGTGACGCCATAGCAGCCATTAATTTCATTGGTGTTAAATGGAAATCTGTGATGCTGCTTAGTTAAAAATGTAAACAGTGTGTAATTTATAGCACTGTGTAGAATCAAAAGCAACGGTAAAAGTAAAGATTAGTTCTTCACTGTGCTATAAATAGTACGCTGTTTACATTTTTAACTAGCTGACGACATAGATCTCCCCAAAACATCAATTCTCCGTAGGGCTGAGAAACTGTAACAATGTGAATAAAACCACACACTCACCTTAGTCAGCATTCTCTGCGGGATACACTTTTTAAATTCCAGAAACGAACTCCATGAATAATCCTGCTATTCTATATACTAATAATTTATGCTAATTCTACAGTAAATACTAAACACTTATTCTAATCCTTAACACTAACTCTAATGCAAGCGTTTTCAATTAATAATATATCATTCGACTTCACACGCTTTATTCTCCATATATGAATTTATAACGAAAGGAAGATCACATTTAACAACACAGCGCCATAATTGTTCGTTCCGTCTGCTAATGTATACTACTGCGCATGTCCCTTAAGTTATATCTCCTAGCTATTTTACATAATAATAATTTACCTTAATTTTAATTCCTTAATTCTAACAAGAGGTTAGAATTAACACTAGAAACTGATCCTAATCCTTAACCCCAGGCTGCAGTGAATACTAACTCTAATGTAATCGTTTTAAATAAATATTAATTTTAAATACTACTTATATTCCAAACTAAATCATACGACAATACTAGCACTCTGCAAGGCAATCACAACACAAAGTGACAAAGTCAAAGGTTAGAAAACACCTAGAAACTAGAGCAAACTTTGCTGCAAAGGTCGTGGAGAACTATTATCTATACTTATAGACTATAGTCTATACTCTATACTGTACTTGCGCCCTATACTTTACTTGCGCCAAAAGCAACTTTTACCAATATTTCTAATTATTAATTTTATTACAATTACAATATTCATTAATCAATTAGGGCTACTGAACTGCCGCTACTAAGCTAGGCTACTACTAAACTAACTAAAACTAGTCTAGTCTAAATTAATTATTTATTAATTTAATTAAATTATAATTATTGCTATTTTTACCTGCACAACACTTTTATCACACTCATGACGTATGCTCTGTTCAACAGTTATCTGAGTCGTATATTTATATTATTTAAACAGATCACACGAATGTAGAATATATATTTATAATACAATGAAGATTAAGATTCCTGTGTCACCAATAACATTATCAGGTATGTCTAGTTTTGTGTATAAACTTGTTAACCCGGAAGTTATAACTCGACTTTGTCCGTACAGTAGCACTTTCTAATTTTCAAATCAATCTCTTGTGTTGCTAATCTTCTTTCTCCTTCTTTTCGCTTTATACCCCTTTATTCCTAGCATGTCAGGGGTAGAAGAGCTCTCTGGAGATGGATTTTTAATGAGCTTCATATATGTTTGTTTTCGTTGATTCTCATTTCTGTAATCCATCGTTTTGCAAGATCTGTCCCTGGCTATCCATTGTGTCTGTATAGTAATGCTTTTTGAGGAGCACTGTCTGATGGTAGTCTGAGGCATGCGAAAACCACTTAACCTGTTGTCTTCTGATGCAGTTGTCTTTAGTGATTCTATCGGACTCTCAAAATATGCTGCGCATGACAGAAAGGTTTATGATCAGAACTGAATGGGTCACTCTTCTTCAAGAGACATGATTTAATTGATTAGAGCAGCACGGATACCTACGAGAGGACGAACAAGACAATGCACATATTCAGAGAATTTTAGAAATGAGAGTGACTAGAGGCGATGGGAGAAAGTGCTCTTTCTCCGGAAAGATCATAAGAACGCGTAATCAGCAACTGACTGAAACACTGACCTTATACACTTTTAAATGACTGCCGAAACGGCAAGCAGAGCATATAAGGGAATGTCGCCAGTGCTGTGACGCTTGATCCTAATCAAGAGTCTTCGGATGTAATCCTTGATTGGCTTTGTGTTTATTAATTTTCTGATGTGTTCGTTCCTCATTCTACCTCTTATTGGTACTTCGATGATTCTACGTAGACAAGTCATTTCTGTTGTAACAAGTTTTCTTTTGGATTCTGTTGTTAGTGTCCACGTTTGACATTGCTAGTATAGTGATGGTATGATTATCGTTTTATATAGTGCTGTTTTGTATTTATACTAGCATATTTGTTGTTTTTTAAATAGGAGACATCTACCCCAAGATCCAGTATTCTATGTTGCATCTATATTGGATTTCTTTGGAGTTTTTTTCCCGTTCGATGATATGATGCTTCCAAGATAAGTGAATTCTTTCACCTATTTAAGTTGATGATCATCGATTAGAATAGTGGTGTTTCTTTCTGTTTTTTGCGATTGGCATTACCTCAGCTTTTGTATGTCTCTATATTCGTGTAAAGTCCCTGCATGTTGCGTAGAGTCGATGTATATGTTGTAGTTGCTCTTTAGTTGTTGATATTATTGCTTGATCGTCTGCAAATAGAAGTTCGCTCAGGATGTTATTTAGGTTGTCGAATCTTCATTAGTGTTGGCAATTTTACATATGCAATCGATATGATAATGTTAATCGTATGAATATGATAATCGATATGCAATCGACGATGACCAAAAACTCAACCACAATAATAATAACAATAAGTAATAAAAAAAATAACAAAGTTATTAGTACGTTTTTAAATGACTAACAAGTCCAATGCGAGCACAAAAGTTCCTCTACAGAATTGACAACTGTAGACGGTGTCTATGGGACGTTGAGATGTTTTTTCCTTTTCTACGAGCTCTCTTCTGTCTTGTAGTATCTTCTTTGAAGCGCTTTTTCTGTCCACCAGCTTTTCGAATTCCTGTCTTGAGTGCTCCATAATATATTTGTTTTTTTAGACGTGAGTCCCCCATACGCACAAGATGACCTGTCCAGCGTGCTTGCGCCTTTATAAGTAATGTTTAGATGATTTGGAATGACTAGCGCCGAAGTTGCTTTACAGTGTGGAAGAGTTGCGTTAATCGTCAACAACACTATCTCTCCTGAGTTTTATAAATCGATATGTGATAAAGCCGCGTGTCGCAGTGGTTAGCGCACTGGCTTCGCATATGAGTGGCCCTGGGTTAATTTCCCAGTTGAGACGGAAATATTTTTTCAGATCGCAACAGCTCCCGGGTCGATCCAGCCTTAAATGGGTACTGGATTAATCCAGGAAGTAAAGACTACGAGGGAGAGGAGATGGCTACCGCCCTCATTTGCAGAGCCTGTGAAATGTGAGATCGCTTACATCTCACACCCCTACGGCATGAATAAATGCAATGGGTTACTTTACTTTGCTATATGTGATGAATAACGGGAGATAGAACACATCATTGTCGAACTCCAGAATGTACCGGTATGTGCAATTTATCAATAATAATTGTGTTGTAAATACACTGTAATACTTTCTGTGGATAACTTTCATGCCATAATGACGATAGCAACTATTATCTGTGTCTCTTCTGCCTTTGATTTTCTGGTGGTTTATAAGCTCAAATGGTCAAGCAAGCTTTGCTCCTCTCATCATCTGTCCTATAAACCTTGACCTTCTGTTTTTAAATTATTGTAATTTGTAATCATTTGTTTCTTTTACTCCGGCATCTATGATGATCTATACATTAGTTTTATTAGCTCTTCGGGATGTTTTTATCAATAAAAAAACACATTTGCAACTACAGTTCACTTTGAGAATTTTTGTTTACGATCCATGCTTCACATTGGCGGAAAATAATTATCAGTGTACCCTGGACAAGGACATAGGTGCTCCTATCCCAGTGTCAATAAATCCACCAGAGTGTGGCATCCGATAGTTTCAGTTCGATTATGATTTATCAGTTTCAACGTAGACCTATCTATTATGTTTCTCTTGACGGACTGTTCTGATATTTTACACTAATCTCGCGCAGTCTTGAGAGCAACATTTGTAATTCGTGAGAGCGACTATGATTCGATTTAAAAATCTGAAAAGTGGACGATATCCCTCAATGATAGGTCAGAGCGATCCATTTATGTACATATTGACACTGAGTAGGGCCTATATGCTCGCCAGTGTATCTGCTCGCTCGTACCCTCAACACCCTCGTGCCCTGGAATGTGTATTGTATACATGCGTAGTATGTATTATTGTTGCTTGTGTCGGTCGACATATCCATATTCATAGTAGATTGAGAATATACCCAATTGATGCCTTAACTAAAATCGCATCTTTTCTATTGGATGCTATGTGGTCGAAGACAGAAAACGTGTTGACTCAACTTGCGAGACGGGTACGTGTCATTTGTGTGTGCGTGATTCAAATCCAGTTTGTTGCATTTTAATTGTTCTTTATTAATAAATGTTTCTGTTTATTAAAATAGATATATCGATGTTTCTATGTTATGTTGTTCATTTACTCATGTTACATCTGAAGCAACATTTTGTGTGTTTGTGTGTTATTTATGTGATTGTAAACATTACAACTATTAAGAAGCTATATCTTTCCAGTAGTAACATACGATTGTGAGACGTGGAAAATGACATCTGCAGTGAAAAAGAAAAAAATCGACATTCGAAATGAAATGTTACAGAAAGGTTCTAAGAATACATGTATCATGGAACATAAAGACGAACCAACGTAGATGTCTGCAAAGATCTGAGCTTAGAAGAAGAATTGACGCCTTAAAACTATCAAAAAACGCAAACTAACATATTTCTGACATATAAAGAGACAAATGGTTTAGAAAGATTAATCAAGGAGGGAACAGTTCCGGGTAAGAGAACAGGAGGCAGACCAAGACTACGATGGACATTCGATATCGAATACTTTCTGAACATGTCACTGGAAGAAATTGGACATCCTGCACAGAACCAAGACGCTTACAGATTGGCAGTGTGAACAACGTGCCGTGAAGGACACGTCACATAGAGAAAGAGAGAGAGAGAGAGAGTTATTTATGTCTACACGTAACGTAGGTCTAATTTGGTATCAACGTTGTAGTATTGAAGCCGTTTGCCAATTATTGGTGTTTGTGGTTCTCGGGGAATTTACAGACTAATGTGCAGTCGGTGTGTTGTTGTATGTGTGTCGCCCGATCAGTACATATTCTTAGAAGTTTTAAAATTTGGAAAAGTCTTGACTAAAATCGCATACCGGTAAGGTTTATGAATTGACTCAAGTTGCGCGCCGAGTAAGTGCCATTTGAGCGAACCTGGTTTGCTGCATTATGATTTTTGATGTTTCTTTATTAATGAATCCTCGATTCTAATATTATATTGTTCATTTACTTTACGTGTGTGTGTTATTTGTGTTTACAAGTAGGTCCAATTTAGTCATTGTAGTATTGACAATAGTGCTTAGGTAGAACGCAAGTTTGATAAGCTTTACAACGAACAAATAGACTATAGGGTATTGGTAGTGCAGGATTTTTCCTATAAGCTAAACAATCTATAACTTAGGGCCCCCAAATTGTTTATAATTTCACTATCTATATACTTCTTAATTGTCAAAGGGCCCCATATCTCAAATAGCTTATGCCTTATCAAGTCTAAATCCGGCGCTGGGTATTGGTACGAAGAATTACAAACAACATTGTAGTATTGAGGCCTTCTGTACTTACTGATATTAAACGTTTTGGGTTCTCTGGGAATTTAGATACCTGTGCAGTGCGTATATTGTTGTCTGTGTGTCGATTGACCGGTTAATATTCATAGTAGTTTAGGAATATAGGGGCCTACGCGTTGGAAGTCTAGATTAAAATCGTATCTTGACTTAACAGTGTATAAAGTTGCGAGGAGAGTGGATGCAACTGAACCAACCTGGTTCAAATCCCGTTTGCTGGATAATTATTTTTCTTTAAGAAATCAAAACATGTACTAGGAACTTAACCAAAAGGTGGGAAACCCCCCCCCCCCCCCTTTTAATACTAAAATTGTAAGCCTATAGAGCCCTATGCGGTTTGACTATCCATTCCTATCGAAGCGTTTTATTGTAACACACGTGACCTATTTCCTATTATCTGTTAGTATCACAGTCGTCTCTTCAATCAATATTTTGTCTAACAAGTTTGTTTTCACTTTTTATGTTTTACTTTGTTAAATGATTACGACTTACATCAATGCAACGCTATCTGTGATTAAAATTGGTATAGTTTACAAACTTATGATTTCGGGAAATATATTTATAGACAGTACAAAATTAGACAAGATGCCAGAAAGCAAACATTGGGTTGAGCAATAATAGCGATAGCTATGTCACTCACGCATAAGATCAAGATGCAAGTCAAGAGACAGATGATAAACAGTCTTTTTATGCCAACACTTTGCTATCAAAGCCAGACATAGGCGCTGATAGCAGCAGAGAAAGCTTACAACATGGGAGATGAACTGCCGGAGAAAAGCCCAAAGAGTGACCAAACTAGACAAAATAAGAAAATCAGGAAAAGAATCGGTATAAGACCATGCACAGAAAACATCGAGAAACAACAAATAAAATGGTTGAAAAAACCTTATGAAAATGAACCATAACCAACAAGAACATACAACATAATAAGATCCGAATATAGGGCCAGAGGAAGACCTAGAACAAGAAGGACAGATAACATCATCGCAACACTGAACAAAAACGGATTCAACGCATTTGACCTAGGATAGACAACTAAAGCTCACCGTCACCACCCCTACGCTTACCGCCAAGTGTGGATATCCTGACCATCATCCACCTGGGGATACACCATAGACAATAGCTTATTTCTTACATAGGCCTATCTATAGAAATTCCTCATTGCATCGTCATTCAAGTAGTGCTCATATAGAACATTAAGTAGATCCCTAAATCCATAATCAGTCACTGTACAAGCCCGTATATAGGGGGGGGGGGGAGGAGATACACACTTATATTTTTAAGGACGAATAGGCTCATGATTTATGAAATTGTGTAAACGTGAAATATTTTTATAAACTATCAGAAATCAGAATAGAGTAAGAAAAAAAAAGAGAATCAATACAATTGTGCGAAATTAAATTATAAGAAGATGTGCTTATCTTCGTATGTTGAAAGAGTCAACTGTGAAACGTGTTCTTAATAATAGAAAGAGACAATCTTTATTTCTTGAACACGTTATGAGATAAGAAGGACTGGAAAATGGACCTATAGTTACAACAGGCAAAATATGGTATGAGAACATGAAAGATCGAGGGCGACAACTTAAGAAAATGTTAGTTTAGCGTCATAGAAGGCAAAGAGTCAATAACTATCCTGCTACAAGAAACTATACATAGAAAATTATGAAGAAATCATGAACCCCACACTCAGTCGGTATAACACTTGATGATGATATGACAATACCTCAAATAGATACTTAGACTTAGGCCTACTTCTCACATCCCCGTAAAAAAATGTTTAAACTATAATGGGAATAGTAGCAACAGTCACATGACAGAAAATGTGGTGACTGAGTATCACTATCATGAGTGTAAATAAATTGCATCGTATGCACTACCATAGAAGTCATTCTTATGATGAAGTCCGCTTAAAATAACACCATTTACGAAATCGACTAAACTTGTGCATGCTTATTAATCAAAAAACAAGACAAATACTATTGTAATTGTGAGAAAACACAATTCACACACCTAAGTTTGAAAGTGGGCGTGTCTTATTAAAGATCGTTGTATAAATTTCAATTCACAAGCTATTCCTAAGTCCAGTGTACAAAAACATGATGGAATGTTCAAATATTATGAGCTCATGGCGAACATGGATTCGATTTGTGGTAGCTATACTTTACATAATCCTTCTTGTGATTGCAGTTCCACTATGCATCTGGGAACTGGAAAGAAATGGAGCACCTGATCATGTACAAGCTTGGTTTGTTGGTGGTATGTTTGTTTTGATGACCCTACCGATTTCTCTTTGGGGAATTCTTCAGCATATTATACATTATACAACACCACATCTGCAGCGATATATAATAAGGTAAATATTAATTAACTGCATAGGTCTACTATTTTTCGAAGTTAATTTTTAATATTAAATGAGCTTTGACCATCCTACCTTATTTTTTTTAAATGATCATTCGTCTGATATAGCCAATGTAGAATCAAGTCTATGATCGAGATATGTTTGCCTCACCAGTTATTTTTATGGCTTAACCACAAACAAACCTTGGAGAATATATCCCTCTCTCTCTCTCTCTTTTCATAATACCGTATGTCTACGTAGACCTACATATTCTCATTTAATGCGATTTAATATCATATTCTTTAGAACTGCTTCTCTTTATCTTAATTTTTCAAAATTTGTACATGACCTATAGCTTTACTTATTACATTTAAATTGTATGAATTAAAGTAAATATATTTACAGATAGTCCCAAGCTCAATGTATATCTCCCACTGTACATTCATACAGCAGACACACTCAAAACTGATACACAGACGACTGAAAGGTATGAGGTCAAAAACCAGTGTCTTATACATTTCTAATAAGTAATACTGTTCTTACCTACAGCTGTGAAACATGGACAATAAATAAAACTACAGTCAAGAGAATCAATCAATAAACCCATAACCCTTCAGGGTCGTATGGGTACCGCATTGGATGCTTCAGCACACAGAGTCCTCCAGCGAATTCTGTCCTCAGCGATGCGGATGAGTGTGGAAATATCTAGCCCTGTCCATTCCTTGATGTTGTCTGTCCATGTCTTTATTTGTCCTCCTCTGCTTCTTCCACCCTCGACAGTTCCCTGCAGTATTGTTTTTGACAAGGAATCGTGCCTGCATACATGTCCGAACCATGCTAGTTTTCGTCGTTTCACTATTGAAAGCAATGGCGCCTGGACACCTGCACACATCTCTACTTTATTTCTACGTACACATTGGTCTTATGTTCCCTATAGGAAATTCGTAGAATTCTTCTGTAGCATTTATACTCGAAAGCCTGTAATCTTCTCTCCATGTCCGCAGTGGAGAATAGAGGCTTTTAAAATGAAGTGCCTCAGAAGAGTAATGAGAATATCATGAACAGCAAGAAAGACCAACCAAGATGTGCTAAGCAAAATCAACGTTCAATAAGGTGGTTTTTAAACACCATATTAAGAAGGAAGTTAGGAATTTTTCATGTGGAGAGACATGATGGTGTCATTGGAGGGAAGTAGAGGCAAAAGTCTACCAAGACGTCGCTGGACAAGAGATATTCAGGAATGCATGCACATGACATTTCGCTAGAGGAGGTGGGACAACTTGCCAGAGACCGCTGGGATTTCAGGAGATTCATAAGGAAGATTATGTTATGGAAATAATACGTCACATGACACACAATACTTTTCTTTGTAAGAGGAAAATGAAGAGTATGGCCCATATTAGAATGCATAAAAGACGGTGTAGTAGATTGTGCAGACAGCATGTCAGCAGGGACTTTTATAAACTAAATAAATACATTTCATGTAGGCCTACATATTATTTAAATATAAATGTCTGGCTGTGTGGAACAGAGCGCATCTTTGATTGCCAGAGTATTGAGTTGGAAATCCACTTCAGGCAATTGTGCATCTGGACCATTCAGAAAGCAATGGCAAAGTACTGAAAGTAAATACTGTCAAGATAATCACTACAGCCAAAGAATTATGGGTTGATGGCTACATCCTGTATAGAATAAGCTTCCAATTTTATTAATTAAATATGGATCATACACAAGAGAAAGGTAATTTATAAATTTACTTACCTATATGAACACTAAACAGGATAGCCCATGTTTTGCCAGGAACTGTGAAGGGAAGCAAAGAATAGCAAGACTGTATCTTGCCATTCATATTGTAAGAGACAAATGAGGAGGTTTGAAGGTGTGGATGACTATTAAATCCCATGAAATGACAAAGTAACCAAAAAACAATGTCATCAAAGTGACCTAAAGCCATGCTGAAGTTGGTTGTGTCAGATCAAAAGGTGTAGATATCACAGTCAAGCTGTAAACCGAAATACAACACATTTCTTTCTTCAGACTGCATCCTACTAGCTAGCAGAAGCTTGAGAACAAATGCAGATAAAGTGGGAGACTAAAGAGAATTAGGAACTGGACCATATTTAGGGCCTACTGACTTATTTTTCATTTGATTATTTCCCTTGACTATTTTTATAGACACTGCATATTTATTTATTAACCCAGATCCTAACCACAACTCCCACAATTCTCCTATCCAATCACACAATCATCTTAAATAAATAAATATTTTAATTAATAAACAGATTTGATATTGATAAACCAAGGCAAGGGAAATAATCAAAAGAAAAATAAATACAAGTTGGTAGGCTCATTTTGTGGGGAGGTGAGATATGGTCCAGAACCAAGAATTACTCTAGATAAATTAACTTGTTACTTGCAAAAATTATTTCCTTTCCTGTTATCTCTTCTTTCTAATATATTTTATTCATTGTAAAAACGGAGGATTTAATCAAAGCAACTGGTAAGTTTAAGTGGCAGTTTTAGTTGCTTACCAAAGACAAAAAGTTGAAAAATATCAGATAAACAGCTCTGAGGAGAACATGTATATTTCAATAGGGATGATTTTGTGTAGAACAGTTAGCAAGAGTGGGACAAACGTAATCAGCTTGAATTTTACTATCTCACACTGAGCATTGCAAAGTTAAATACTTCTGGTTTTGTACTTACATTGACACATGATTAATCTTATGCACTTGGTAAAATAATAATTCTCTACATATTACAGTTTTCCAGGAAAAAAAATAGTCAAGAACTTATTGAATCACACTTGTGTATATATAATAACATACAAGTCAAAGAGGAAGAATAAAATGGGAGTGATATACATTGCCTTCAAAAATATCAACAGACCACACTATTTTGACAAAGAAATAAAATATAGATGTATAGGCTATAGGTCCACAAAAACCATTACTTTAAATAGTGAAATAATGAAAACTTGCACAGTTTAAATATGTATGCTGACATGATTCCGTGACAAAAATGATATTACATGAAACAGCCAAAGGTGGAAGAAGCAGATTGGACAAAGAAAATCAAAGACAGACAATATCAAGGACTGAATAGGTCAGGATTCTTCCTCATTCATCCGTATTGCTGAAGATAGAAATTGATGGAGGACTCTGTGCATTAGTGCATCTAAGCATCTAATGTGGTGCCCTTACAGCTCTGACAGTTATGGGCTTACGGATATGGTATATATAGGCCAATATGAAGACATTTTCTGTATATTTCTACCATTAGAAAGTTCTCATATTAGATAATATGTACTGTGTCATTCACGTTTTATCTTCAACAGAATTTTGTGGATGGTGCCTATTTATGCTTTGAATGCTGTAAGTTACAAAAATTGTTGTAACAGCTGGCAAGCTGTTTTTAAAAGATTACTTATTGTTTAAAGCAATTGCCATATATATGCTGTGTGTGTGTATGTCTGTGTGCGACAAGCGTAAATTGGAAACAAGTAATGGAGTTTGCTAGTCACAGAAAAACATAATCAAATATATGCTTCAATCAAATGGCCTACATCAAGTGCATAAGAGAAAATTTGCTAGATGGACTAGTATTGTGGCACAGTAGAAGTTCACCAACCGAGCTTATTGACAACACTAGAGACAGAGAATCGTGGAAAAACATGATCTCCTATGCCATGGCAGTTGATTGAATGACATCAAGAGCACATGATGAGTAAAGGGCTACACTGTCAACAATCACATCACAAAGCTAATAGCAGCACAGGAAGCAAAAAGATGAAAATTGTACTATGGTGCCATGACACTGTGGTGGGCAGCGAAATAAACAGGCTGATCTGTTCTCCGAACAGGAAGGAGAATGTATGTAGTGGAATATCAGAATCAAAATATCAGAAGTGGAGATAACAAAACAAAATATGCATACACTATCTAAATCATCAAAGGCAGGTCACCATACTTTTTTTGAGGATGATTTTTGTGAAGTTTGAGAACAATTTCAGAAGAAGGATGAGACTAAACAGGATTACTAGACAGGTTAACTCTTGATTACTCTAGAAAGGTTAACTCTTGATTACTCTAGACAGGTTAACTCTTGATTACTCTAGACAGGTTAACTCTTGATTACTCTAGACAGGTTAACTCTTGATTACTCTAGACAGGTTAACTCTTGATTACTCTAGACAGGTTAACTCTTGATTACTCTAGACAGGTTAACTCATGATTACTCTAGACAGGTTAACTCTTGATTACTCTAGACAGGCTAACTGTTTACTTGCAAACATTTTTCTTCTTTATGCAATCTCTTCTAATACATTTCAAAGTCACTATAAAAATGGAAGATTTAAAATTTAATAAATACAGCTGTGACGTCTAAGTGGTAGTTTCAACAGTTTACTAGAGACAAAGAGTTGAAAAATATCATAGACAAAGAACTTATAGAAGAATAAGCAGGTATGTGCAACAGACTGAATAAACACATGCACAAGATGTGACTATTTGCTACATTAGTGTCACTGTGCACTTTTGGAACAGATGAACAGACTTCTGAGCATATCCTGCAGAACTATTCCTAGTATGAACAATTGAGAAAGACATATAAGCCCAACAGCTCAACCCCGATGACAAAAATATATGGTACCAAAGAATAAATCCAGACAATGATAGAGTTCATCCACAAGACCTGTTTGACTGCAACCCTGTGTAAACATCAAATAGCAAACACAAGAAAGAAAAACACAGCTAAATATTATAAACATTTATGTTGAATCAAATATATTATGTAGGCTAACCATGTACACATTAATACATACATCTCTTGCTCTTTTAAAATTCTTATTACATGGTTTAAAACCCACACGAAGCATTAGTGTTACATTTGTGCTGAAAAAATGAAGTTATGTCTGCCTTTAGAGCTCATATATAGCCTAATATGTGTTGATCCTTTTTCATCATAGAAAGTATATCTACAGTCTGTATTGTTATGTAGCTATGGTAGAAATGCCCAAATACTTTCTGATTAGGGAATCGAATGATATCACCGAATGTTATCTACTTAATTATCACAAGCAGGTAGCTATACAAGATTTTTCTCTTACCATCATCAATTATAAACTGATGCTCATTCTGAAGCAGTATTCCTCATGTTCATCTTTCAATATCTCTTGATTAAGCTGAGATACACAAAGAAATTTACCAATCTGCAGATGCAGTCATACAAGTATCCATGATGATATTGACTTCTTGAAAGAATTGCACTTGATATATATATTAATCAAATATCTTCAAGAAATAGGCATAGATGGAAAAAGACATCAGCCTGATTAGAAATATATATTGGGAACAGACTGCATCAGTAAGGTATGAAAACAGCTACTCACCATACATAGAAATCATCAGAGGGGTAAGACAAGGATGCATTTTATCACCAAGCCTATTTAATATCTACATAGAGAATATCTTTAAAAAAATAGAAGAAATGCCAGGACTCAAGATCAATGGGAAAAAAATAAACAATCTGAGATATCCAGATGACACTGTTCTTTTAGCAGAAAGTGAACATGAACTACAAAGATTAATAGATCAAGTCAATAAATCAAGTAATGAATAAGGACTGGATATAAATATAAAAAAACCCACAAACCATGATAATCAGCAAAGACATAGAAAAAAGAGGTAAACATAAACATACATGGAGAGAAACTATAACAAATAAAACATTATCAATATCTTGGACACATAGTTACAAATGATGACAGATGTGAAACAGAAATAAAAAGAAGAATAGGAATGACTAAAAGCAAATTCAATGACATGAAAAAAGTAGTAACATTTAAACAAATTACAATCAATCAATACATCAAGTGCCATGCCGAATGGCGTAGGCGATCATGTTTCTCCACGACTCTCTGTCTTTTGTGTTGTCAATAAGCTTGGTTGGTGAACTTCTACCGTGCCACAATACTAGTCCATCTAGCAACTTTTCTCTTTGTCGTCCCCTATCTATTCTCCCCTTGATCTTTCCAGTGGTTATTAATTGTTCAAGCTGTGTTCTTCTCAGCACATGCCCTAGAAATCTTAACTGTCTACCTCTATTGTTTGATATGATTGATCTTTTTACACCAGCATCAATGAGAACCTCTGCATGAGTTTTCTTAGCTGTTCATGGTATTTTCATCATTCTTCTCAGAAACCACATCTCTATAGCCTCTAATTCGCTTAAACAAATTACAAACAAGTTAAAAAAAGAGAATTATAGACTGCTACATCTATTCTATATTAATGTATGGCTCAGAAACATGGACACTAAACAAAAAATTAGAAGTCAGAATTGATGCCTTTAAGATGTGGGTTTATAGAAGAATGGGGAGAACATCATGGATTGAGAAGAAAACAAACACAGACTTTCTAAAAACACTTAATATGAAGAAAAAATTACTAAGAGAATTAAAGATCAGGCAAATAAAATATTTTGGACACATTAAAAGGCATGACACCTTATTCTTCAATAAGGTGTCATGCTTTTTAATTGCTTGGTCTTCACCTTGCTTGATGGTGAAGGAAAGTGAGCAAGAGGTAGGCAGAGATACAAGTGGGAGAATAACATCACAAGATGGACAGGTTACAGTCTAGCAGAGTGCACCACCAAAACAAGAGATAGGGGATGTTGGAGGGATGTTGTAGCCAACCTTCGCTGTGGATACGGCACTTGATGATGATGATGCAACTGGACCATATATTATGATGTTGGTTACTAACTCAATTTATCATCGTTTATTTATTGATTGATAGTTATGTACTGTGAATATGACTCATAAGACTAGTTCAAAGCCCAAAAGAAGATCAAAGGGTGACACCAATATAACCTGCAATACATGTGGCAGCTAAGAATGTTTTAGGGTAGCGTTCGGTGTCCCATCTCATAGATCAAAGTAACTTAAATGCCATATTGAAGTTGGATGTGTCAGACCAAAAGCCACAGATATTGCTGCACTTTTGTAAAACATGACAGAATATATTCCATCTCCAGATCAATCATGCCAAACAGTAGTAGATTGAGAATGTATACAGAAGATGAAGAGAATAAGATAATAAGAGTAGTGTTTGATATAATTCTTGATAGATAATATTGACATGCAGTGAATTTATTATTTCTTATTCTTGTTTTTCCATTGTAGTGGTTCGCTCTACGTTTTCCAGCTGCAGCCATCTACCTGGATACCCTTAGAGAATGCTATGAAGCTTATGTTGTCTACAACTTCATGGCATATTTGTTGTCATTTCTTTATCATGAATACCCTGATATTGACATTCAGGTATCTTTGCTATTTGTTTATTGTCATAGACGTTTGTTTTATAGACGATCTGCCAAAACTATTCACACCATATGTACATAGAGCTCTCCATGCAGACAATCTTGCTATCTGGACCCAATCAGAATACATTGGAGTTGCAAAAGTTAGAATGCAGGAGGCAATAAACAAAGTTCGCCTGTGTGTTGATGGGCCCAAAAGGGGAGCAAAGATTAGCAACACTGTTTACCTTCCATGCATGTCGTAAGAGGTGACTAAGGAGGTTATGGGATGGAGTTGGCTGTCCCATCCCATATAGGGTCAGTGACCCAAAGCCATGCTGAAGTCGGATGTGTCAGGCCGAAAGATGCAGATATCGCAGCAATGCTGTAAACCATGACACAACGCATTCCGTTCTCTGGACTACATCCTGCTAATCTGCAGGAGTTTGAGAATGAACGCAGAAGAAGAAGAAGAATAAACAAAGTTGAAGAGTGGGCAAAAACCTGGGGTGTTCAAATAAACAAAAGCAAGACCGTCACTACACTTTTCACCCTCTCCACAAAGCCTGAAAATTATACTCTCACACTAGACAATACCCCACTCCTAAAAGAAAACACCCCAGTCTACTGGGACTAAAATTTGACAAAAGACTTACTTGGGGATCACACATTGAAGAGACAGAAAAAAAAACACGCAGACTACAAATAATGAAAAAACTATCTGATTGGGGAGCTGACATAAAAACATAGAGCAAGTCTATGTAGGTCATATTCGCCCAACTCTAGAATAGGGATTGACCACATATGCAACAGCAGCAAATACCAATCTTCAGAAGCTGGACAAAATTCAAAATGCAGGTCTCCAAATCATAACAGAAGGACTAAGGAGCACACCTATAATGTCAATGGAAGCAACAGCAGGATTACAAAACCTAACAGACAGCAGGGATGAGAAAATCACAATAATGACAGAAAAATTTAGACGCCTGAAACATCACCCTATGCATGAAAAAACAAATGAACTAACAAAAAACAGACTGAAAAGACCAAGCTTCAATCACCTAGCAAAAAAACTTATGAAAGCCAATAAAGAAGTAACCAGCAACAATCCAGATGAATGGGAACAGCTAGAAGCATATTGCAACATCACAAACACTTCACCCATATATACTGCAAAACTTACAATACCAGGCATTGAGAGCTAAACTTTGGAAACCCCTACTGCCCTTAAGGCAAAAACACTTGATCACCTAGACACCCAATACCCTACCTCATTGTGGATTCATGTCTTCACAGATGGATCATCAGAGGGTGCAGTAAAGAAAGGAGGAGCTGGGATACTAATACTCATACCAAACACCCCAAAACTAGAACTCTCAATCGCTACTGGCAAATTATCAACAAATTACAGGGCAGAGCTACAACCAATCTTAGAAGCATCAAATGTTCTAGAGGAACAGAGGCTCAAAGGAGCTAACATAGTCTTTTTGTGTGACTGAAGGTCAGTACTCCAGACCATCCAAAATGAACCTAAAGATCTCCTATCAAAAACAACTGTAGAACTTCTAAATCAACTGTCTGCCAACAATAAAGTTGTGCTGCAGTGGATCCCTGCACACTGTGGAATAGCAGGAAATGAAGAAGCTGACAGACTGGCAAAAGCAGGTGCAAAAAATGAACAATTCCAGCACAGAATATAACTAACTGAAGCAAAAACCCTCATCAAAAGAAAATATAAACATACATGGAGTCAGAGAACAGGCAGTAACTTTCCACATGACCTTATTCTAAAGCTAAGCAGGTCACAACAAATGTCCAAACTGACCAATGCCCATGTAAAAAGGGTACCCAGGCTTCAGAACATATTCTGCAGGCATGCCCACTCTTTGATGACGTGAGAAATAAAATATGGCCCAAGAGACAGATCTGAAGGTAAAGCTGTGGGACAACCATGAGGACCTCCTACTGACGACTGAATTTGTGGAGGCAGCCCACCTCCCTGTATAGACTTATGAGCATAGGAAACTGATCGCAGAAGAAGAATTTTATTGTCAAAAGATGCAGATATTGCAGCTAAGCTGTAAACCATGAGAGAAATTTGTTTATTGTTTTGGTTGAACAGTCATTGTTGCACTTTGACTAATAGTAAATGGTACTATGATCTCTCTTTACACTGGAAGATCTCAGAAACATTATGAAATATGTAATAAGGAATGGAATTCCTCTATAGCACAATTTTATAACAAATTTCTCTGTTTAACAACAGTTTTAAATATCCCCAATTATATATATTCTTTTCTGTTTGCAATATGTATAGTATATTTCTATAATTACATAGATATTTTGTTGGTTCGGATCAAGCTGTTATAATGGGATTTGACTATATTTTTTCTTAATTATGATAGAAAATTCTATCCAATGTAACTACATCATGTGAATTATTGTTATGTCTGTTAAGTAAGATAATCCTACAGCTAGTCAATAATAAATAATACAACAAACTGAATGATTTTCAAGATAAAATGTTTTTTATGTATATGGAATGAGTGAATACATATTTAACTGATTCAAAATGTACCTGTTTTAGAGTTTGGATGAAATTTTTTATTTAAAAAAATGTTGCATACATGGGTCACTCCATCTTGAATATGTTATTTTAATAAGACTCCAGTATAACTTATTATATGCTATTTTATAATGACATTGGAATGGCTTTATAAATACGGTAGGCCTATATTAAATTAATTTGCATAGGCCTATTCTTGATTCTTGATTAGAAACTGGCTTCACAGCACGCGGGACATTCCCATAAGTGCTCCGCCCTCCGCTCCAGCAGCCATCCCAGTGTTTGTAGACTCATAGTTCCGGTCAGGTGTTGATTGTGTGATCTTCGGGACTTTCCAAAAAATTTACTTTTCCTCCCCTCACCTCTGAATACTCCCATTTCTAACATTCTCTGTATGTGTACGTTCTCAACCTCATTGACATCATCTGCATCTTGAAATGAATTTATTACTGCCTTTATTAAATCTGCTTTATCTCTTCTCAGCAATGTGCCGTCTATCGCCGCATTGCCTGCCAGTAAGTCGGCTCTCTCGTTTCCTCTGACCTCAGCATGACCAGAGCAGAATATCCATGTAATGCTTTGGACAACTGAGTTGTTCAATAAGTCCCACCATTCTTTTCTTAGCATGAACTTTTCTATCTTGCGCAACATGCTTTGAGAGTCTGTGAGTATTACCGCGTGTATTGATGTATCAGTTATCAACCAATTAAGAGCTGCTGTAACTCCCTCTATCTCCATCCTCATGCTCGATGTGACAGTAGAATATGCTGAAGATTTCTCAACCAACTTCACGCCATTTCTGTAGGCAACAAAACCACAACCGCTTTTATTTGTGTTTCTGCTAACAGATCCATCTGTGTATATAATTATGTCTTGTGGTTTCGAGTGTAGTTGGGCGAGTTCTTGCACTGCATCCTGAGCCCTGACTGCCATCCATTTTCGACACGCTTTATCTAGTTGTATTATTACTTTAGTCAGTGATTTCTTCTCAGTGTCTACCTCCACCCATTCACTGCCCTTTCCTATTTCTTCCAATTCACATACTATTCGCAGTGTGTCTTCAGCCTCTGCCATCCATGATCTGCCACGCTTAATAGGCCTATGTTTTGTAGTATTAAAATTGTAAAGTAAAATATCCATATTCATAAAAATACATGTGAAATTGGAAGTAAAAAAATCCACTTATCAAAAATCTTGAGCAACAATAAATTTAAAACATTTTCTATAGGTAAACCATGTATATAACATAACAATTTAGTACATAACAATTTAGAAAAATATGATTAAATTTACAGTTTACTAGCTGTTCACAAATAGCAAGACTAGTAGGATGAAACTATTAATTAAAGTCCAGTGCTTGCATAATAAGTTAGGTCTAAAGCCTATTTTTCAATGGGATGTCAAAAAAGGTTAAAATAACTTCCATAAGAGGCAAAATGAAACAAACATAACATGCATCTCATATGAGATGTTTCATCTGTTTGAGATGTACTTAGTATTTCTACTGAGATGTTGCGGAGTGAATAAATTAAGCGTTGATATTTTGACCAAGTTTATAGGCCTACAGTTGAAAATGAATTTCCATGCAAAATAAAGGAATTCAATTAGTTTATCTATCCTTGCTAACTTTTAACTTGGTCAGCCTCTCTTTTATCTTGCTTCTTTTGCATATAGTTCATGCCATGGAACTTCTAGTGATCTTCTTCTTCTCGTTCGCAGTTTAACATGTCTACACAGCAAGTCCTGTTTTCTTAATAAATGCTGCTGTATTTGAAAGCTCATCAGCGCTCCCATACATCTTTCTGTGGATATCCATCTCTGTGGCCAGTTATCTTCCCTTAACTGGATTAGTGTATTGCAGTCTTGCAGGATATGTTCAGTGGTCTGTTCTACCTGCCCACAAAGGCACAGTCTTCTAGTGATGGTACAAGAGTGTTTTATGAAAATCTGTTGATTCAATTCCAGCATATAGGCCTATGTGTGTTATTTTGTTATATTGATTGATTTAAGAAAGAACTCATTGGTTGATGAGTTTGTTTGATGAAAATATTTGACAATTTTATTGAAAAAATTTGACATAAAGCATATACCCAGTGAGCTGTGAAAATTATTAGCATGTAGGCATATATATGTTACCAACTGCTGAAAGAGATTGGTAACCTGAGGTGCAGCCATGTCAATTTAAGTCTTAGGCTTCTTGTCCTAAGTCCATGATTTGTTGTGTAGTAATTTAGTATTACATTTTTCATGACTATTCTTTTCCTGTTATCAATTGCTATGCATCTAGTCTGATATTAGTCATGTATATAGTGATTTTTGTGTGTGTGACCACCCTCTTTAATTATATTGTCACTTTGTCTGCTTATTGTTTGTTTCATAGATTTGATTGTGTTACTTGGTTGGTTGGTTGCTGATCCAGTGGCCAATGGGCTCATGCTTTTTGACCCAATGCCATTGTGTGATATATGCATGTGTTAATGAGCTGTTGTTTTGTTCCATATAGTCCTAAGGTGTTCCATTTATCTGGCTCTGGAGGGAGAAGAATTTTCCTGTCATCCAGTGCTGGACATTAAAAAGGGTAGTGGTCATCAGTTTCATAGGTATGTGTCCACAGCCCACACCCTGGAGTGTGTTGTGGTTGTATTCTGTTCAGATAAGTGTTAAGCTGTACATGTTGTGTGCACAGTGGGGAAAATGATACTCTGGTTCTTTCTGTCCCATGAGGTTAATGTTGTCTTTAGGATTTTGGCTGTTCATATATTTATATATGTCCCTCCCAGTGTTTTCCATGGCCATCCAGTGGTTCATCCAATTTTCTTTGTTCACAGATTTCAACATTTTAACTGTGTGCATGGTTGTTTGTGTATATTGTTGTCCTTGTTGTGCTCCATTTTTTTTCTAGTCTGTCTGCTTGTGTTTGAGTGGCCAGGAATCCACTACATAACAATGTTGACTTCATAAGATGTAAGCAGCTGGTTGGCATGGTGATATATTTCAACTAGCTCAGGCTTACAATGCCCATCACATTCTAGTACTTGAAGAGCAGACATAAAGTTTGTAAAAATCACAATTTTTTTTACTTTTGAGGGAAAGGCATAAAAATTGGTCTTCAGATGATACAAGGCAACTTCTAGTGCTGTTATTTTGGCTTCATAGTTAGATAATATCTCCCCATAGGTATCAAACAACTCATCAGATGTTTTGTCTGGATATTCTATATAGACACCATAACCTGCTTTGATGATGGCTTTGAAAACAGACCCATTAGTATAGACATGAATCTATTGTTCTGGGTAGGTGTTTATTGTTTTCTGTGTTGCTTCTATAAGACTTACTGGGTTAGAATTTTTTATTGCCTTATCTCTTGTGTCTTGATTTCCAGCATTTTAAAACCTGTTTGTGGTGGTAAACATTTTTCTACTCTTTGTAGTTCTCTCTTGTAAGGTGATAGCTGTCTTTTATTTAATTGACATGTCTGTGGATTGATGTTTGTTTTATTCTGTGGTTTGGTTTGACTGACAGGCATGGAAAACTATGACATGTGCCAAACTTCGCAAAAGAGGAACTGACTGACTTGGTTGCCAGTTGTTTATTTGGATGGTCTTTTTTAATTCATTTGCTTCTTTCATAAGACTCCATTGCAGCCATATCTCAACAGGTTCTACATTTGTATGTATTTTACATGAGCCATTTGTGTAAATCTCATTGCTCCACTAATAAGGCATGTGGCATTGTTATGCACTCTGTGAGATTCTACATTTGTCTTGGAACATGTTGCACTGTTGTAGTTGTGTTGCTTAAATGTATTATTTATAAAGTCCTGTGTCACCTGCGCCAACATTTTCCATCTTAAACAGTAGAATAGGATCGTGTGCACTGCCTGAAAGTTGGTTTTCAGGGGAATTCATTTGTTTTGTAGAATACAAAATAGGTCTATGCATTGTAGTGGCAAAATATTTGTCTGTATTGTCATCTTGTTGCAACTGGGGGGTCTCTCATAACTCATATAGCTGTCAACTTATTTTCTCATAAATTCTTATTTTTTACAATTTATATGCATATTTTATATAAAAACGTTCCTATTTAGCACAAAAAAGGCCCTTATGGAAAATCAATAGGCCTATTAGTTGAGACCTATGGACTCATGACCATATTTAAATCTATCCAATATTTTATTATCTTTTATTAATGTTTTATAAGAGAAAATTTAGTTATCTACAAAGTGATATACTATGCATCAGATAGGGCCTACTATAAATATTAACTTTTTATATAAACACAATTAAATAAAAACATCAGATAACAAATAATTCAGTCACATATTTTTATTTTATCTGGTAGCGAATTTATTAAACTTTGACTTCTTGTATAATATAATGTGTTTCTTGTTTTGTGTTAAAGCCATACTTCATCATCATTAAGTGCCATCTCTGCAATGAAGTTTGGCTGCGGTGGACCTCCAACATCCTCTGTCTCTTGCTTTGGTTGTGCACTCTGCAGACTGTAATATGTCTGTCTTGTGATGTCCCACAAGTATCTCTGCTTGCTATTTTCCCAATTGCTCTTTTCCCCTCAATTTTACTGTCAAGTAAAGTCTTCAACATGGAATCATGTCTTTTATTATTACCAAAATACTTTATATGTTTGATTTATATTTCCTTTAATACCGTAGCTATTTTTCTTATGTAGTATTGTCTCAAAAACTCATTTTTCATTTTGTTCTCTTTCCATGAAGAACCATACTTACAATCTTGTATTGTTTTGAACAAGCTATGAAATTGTAAATTGTAATTGCCTTATTTCTGTTTTTTTTTTTTTAAGATTGCAGACAAACCACCAGTTAAACACATTTTCCCAATGTGTTTACTTCCACCTTGTCGTTTCTCAGAGTAAGTATTAATGATTGCTCTTAGTTTTGTATCACTACATTCTGTAATCTTGTAATGTTGACCTACCCAGTATTCATTTCATTCTTTGCCTAAATATATGAGAATGCAGTAAAATATTTCAGTTCTATGACATATGACTTGCTTACCTTTTTCTGAAATGTGGATGAAGTTTAATATTATGCACAGCTTCATTCAAAGTGTGCTATTCATGTTGTAAAATAAACAACGTCACTACCAGACTATGTTGCCAGAAAAAAATGGCTAATTTTAGCGGATATTAAATTATACCATGATTTAATGCCATAAATATGCATTGGATGAGAAGGGATGATCATGGACTTAGACCTAATCCTAACTAAAAAACAACCCCCCCCCTTCCTAAACTCTATACAACAGTATTACACACGCTTATCAGTCGAAGGTAAGTTCAGCATCAATACTGCAGTCATTTCACTAATAGAAATGAACTGGCAGAGTGATATCACAAACTACTAAACAATTGCATTAGGCGATGACACCACAAACTACTAAAAATTATGTTAGGACGATTACTTAAAAACTGTAAGCTCTGTAGGTGTGTGAAATGTGATAGAACCAATATTTCTTTGACCTAAACTCACAGAGGAAGTTATAGCTCTATATTCTTTAACAAAAATAGAAGCTGATGATGTTTAACTATTAATTAAAGCCCAGTATTCTATAGAGAAATAGATGCTGATGGTGTGCAAAATTTATAATCCTACTGGGTATATCCTTTTAAAAAATATAGAAATTGATAGTGTGCACCATTTGATGTAGTATATTCTATTCAAAAACAGAAGCTTGTGGTCAGCAACATTCATATCTTAAAATTTTATTTAAAAAAATTAAAATAGTCAATAACATATGCAGTTATTTTTTCTATGAAAAATAGAAGCGGACAGTCTATAGCAGTTATAGACTCTACTATACTCTACAGAGAATATAAATAATTAATACTATGAACTAGTATTTTTATTTCTTTACTTCAGAAAATGGTCATTCATTCTGTTTCTCACATATTTCCTTAAAGGAAATATTGATTTTTACAGACTAATTTTAACAGTTCCGTACATAAACAGTAAAATTATGATGATTCAATCCCTTTTACTGTGAGCAAGCAGCTCTTGACAGCCCATAGCCTTTCTAGCGAATACACAGGTTCTCCTCAGACTTGTGGTACAGTTGTGTAGAGTGTGTTGTGTATTGTTGGAAGTGATGGTAGTATTTCATGTCTGTTAGTTTTGGTCACTGCAGTAGTAGGTCTTCGATGTCTCCTGTTGTGCGTTACAGTGTCTGAAATTTGGTTCGTATAATGGATTTATTTTGTTAAGATGTTTATTAATGAGGGAGTTGCTTGTTCTTTGCTGAAATTGGAGACTGGTTTGCTCTCCAGATTTTTTAGAGGGTCTATTGTGTTGGGTTTCTGTTGGTGTTCGTATAGTAAGCGCACAGTCTTTGAGCTGGTCCACTGTCGTAGCCATCTTCTCTGTAGTTGTTTCTGAAGATTTGTTTGTTGGTTGTTAGGGAGATTTTTGAAGAAAACTGAGGGGTCGCAGTACCTCTTTTAGATAGTTTATTAGACGTTTTGTTTCCAGAAATAGTAAAATAAGACCCATAACCCATCAAGGATATATGGTTGCTGCACTTGAGACATAAGTTCTAAAAGTCCTCCAAATACCTCTGTCCTCAGCCATTCAGAGAAGTGTAGAAAAATCATTCCCATAACCATCCCTTCATATTGTCAATCCAGGATTTTCTTTAACCACTTGTTATTCTTCAACCCTCAACTGTTTCTTGCAAAATAATTTTAGAAAGTGAGTCATGCCTCGTTTACATGTCCAAACCAAACAAGTTTATGCCAATTTACTACTGCTAAAAGGGATTCTTTATAGCCTGCAAGTTTTGTTTTTTTGCTGCTGAGCAAATAAACCTATATTTGTAATAATAAAAGGCTCTTTATATCTACAAATGTGATAAGTCTATGTATAGTTATAGTTGTTGTAAAAATGATAGTTTATTCTGAAATAGGGGTGAATGGGGACAGATTTTAATTAGACATGTTGTAATTAAGAATTATTTGTAGCAGACTTGATAAACCCAGGATTACTATGTTTAATATAAATATATATCATTTAATAACTCAGAATGTGAACTGTTAATTTAAGCCTGAGAAACTTGCTTGACATTTCTTAGTAGGCGTACTACTTTGAAGAAAAAAAAACTCCGTTAGATTATCCAAACTGTCCTCATAAATGGGGTTATTTTGGAGAGAGTACTGGGGTATTTTGAGCAAATGAAAAACATTGATAACAAATAGCTCTTATTTGTCTTAGAAACAGTATACAGTACCATTTATTTTGTTAGTCAAATAGATGACAAGAAATAAGTTTGCAAAGAAGATTTTTCCTCCTGGGAATAGGACTGTTATTTTTCTTCTTCTGAGTTTGTCTCACTCAAACTTCATTCGCGTTTGTTAGCAAAATGTAGTCTGGAAAACATGATGCCTTGCATTATGGTTTAAAATTATACTGTGATATCTCTTCTTAAAAAAACTAATGGACTTGTGTAAAGTTTTCTAACTTCATTTACACCATAAATGAACAGTTGCAACACATAAGGATGTCCCACCCTGGATCACATCTTCAACTGCAGCTATTGAGCCCCCCATAGGATTTTGCTAGACCATGTGAACATCAGTGTGTCGTTCTGATCATTGTTTTTTTATGTATATGTGTATGTAATCTTGATAAAGGCCTATTTGGTCAAAACATTGGTGTGTGTGTGATTATGGTGTTTCCAGTGATTAGCAAAACTACATTTTCCTGTTTCAAGCGTTACTTATTTCTGAACATACAGAGTTAATCTGAAGGTCAGTTAGTTTGGCATGTAACTTCAAGCTTTACTCATTTCTGAACACACAGAGTTGAACTGAAGATCAGTTAGTTTGGCATGTAACGTGCATACAATAATAGAACAGCTGTATCAGTAGCTGTGCAATAATTTTAATGGTGTCCAATCTATCCCTGCTCTCCCCTATTAATTATCATAATCCTTTGGGATAAACAACTAATGCAGAAGAAAATAGAGGCATGAGAATCTTTTGTTTTCTAATTTAAGTAAGGTCTACTGGCAAAGGCTTAAAGAAAACATTGTCAAATTATTATTATTATGGTATGTTTGTTATTTTATCTTAACATAAAATTTATTTCAAAATTTGCAATTAGGAGTGGTTGTCTTGGAAAAAAAAACATTAAGCTTAGACTATCTGCAGAAAAGACTTAATTTTTTTCATAATCAGTAGACTAAAAAAAAAGTAAGATCAGCGTATCATTTTTAGGTGGTTTTTTTTCATGAAAATATCAACAATCTCATTTTATTTAACATATTTAAGTGAATTCATGGAAAAAAATAAAAATATAAAACAATAAACAATTGTTAAAGTGCAGTTTTATGAATTTCTATTTGTAAAACTGAATTTTAACAATTTTATGTATTTTTATTCTATTTTTCATCTTCCATATCGTACACACTTTTACTGCAATCTTCCTCTCATTTGTAGAAGGAACAATGTGCACTGAGCATTCAGGAATCATTAAAAAAATAGTACTCTATTTTGAAATTATAACAATTATTTTGTGTAAGGATGTAGGCAATGTCTAAACATATTTACATTCTCCTTGCAGGAAATTTATTCAGCGTTGCAAGCATGGGGTTTTACAGTACACAGTAGTTAGACCAGCCATGACTGTCATTGCATTGTAAGTTTATACCATAACTTATATTCAATTCTAAAAGCTGTAAAATAATTTTTTTTGCATTACAAATATGTACCCGGTATGTATTCCAATTACTACCGGTATGTATTGTCACTATGTATTTTTCATGTAGGCTCTTTATTGCTTGATAACACTGACTCTAACATATTAAGGTGGGTCTTTGATAGTGGAAAAATTGAAGCAACAGAGATGCGGTTCTATAAAATAATGCTGAGAGAACCATGGAAAGCTAGCAAAAACTAACGAGAAGGTGCTGAAAGAGCCAAATTCTTAACAAAGGTACTTAATAATATCAGAGACAATCTTTGTTTCTTGGACACATTACGAGACAGGGAGGTCTGGAGAACATAGTTACAATGGGCGGGGGAGAAAGAAATTTTGAGATAACATTAGATAGTCTGACATTGTGACTTGGCAGAGTCCACAATAATCCTGATACTGGAAATAGAGAATTGTGGAGATCCATTATTGCCATGTCAGCGGACACAGCACCTGATGATAATGATGTTTTCCAACTTTCATTTACTTGAAAAATAAGTAAATAGCAAAATAAATTATAAGTAAATGGCAAAATAGTATTAAAATGTAAGTCTAAATGTAAAATTAATATTTTTGTGTATTTTGTCCTTAGAAAAATCATTTGATTTAATAATTTTGTTTATTCATTGCAGGCTTTTGTAACACTTTCTTTCAAATACTTTTTTTCAGGATTAGTGAGATGTTTGATAAGTATGATGAAGGAGATTTTAACTTTAATACAGCATGGTCCTATATTGTGGTCATCAATAATCTGTCTCAAATTGTAAGTTATTTGTTAATTTTCTGTGTTTATGAACCCCCAAAATATGTGCAATTTATGGAAATTTTGAAGAATATAAATTAATGCATCAGCAATTGTTTTGTAAGAGAATTGTTTAGCTCATTCACTGTCATGAATTACAGGCCTTAAGTAAGCCAGAACTTGTCTTATATGAATGGGAGACTGAAGTAAATATTATATTTAAAAAAAATATATAATATTTATACATTTATTTTCTATCTTGCAAAGCATGCTTTGAGAGTCTGCGAGTATTACAGAGTGGGTTGATGTATCAGTTATCAACCAACTTAGTGATGCTGTAACTCCCTCTATCTACATCCTCATGCTTGATGTGATAGTGAAGTATGCAGATGATCGCTCAACCAACTTCATGGTTGTAAGCATAGTATAAATAGTAAGCATAGATTTTAAAATATGTAAATAAGACTCCTCGAATAAAGATTTCTCCCTAGACCCAAAAAACATGGAAAACACAGCTGAAACTCGAGCTGCCTGGAGGAAAAATCTACATGCTCTAGCGATGTTGTCTGCGAACAATATGTTAAAAGATAGGCTCTATGGAAGGGAAAAGAGGAAGACAAAATCACAAATCTTCTGTTGCAGTGACATGAATGCATGAGAATTTTCCATTCCTGAGAGAAATATATATATATTTAAGTCACAGTTTTAAGTTGAACACATAAATATAATTTTTTTAACCAAGAGGTCTTAATCAAGATAGGAACCAAGGAATATAAAATGGAGCACCAAAGTAAACATAAAACTACATGATAGGTGTACTGTGTAATATAAACTGACAGATATTGGAATAAGATACCAAAAATAATACAATGAAAATATGCAAAGTTGGATTTTAAAGAAAATTTGGCATAGGGCCAACAAAATAATGTGAAATTAAAAGTAGAAATATAATTACCGGTATAATAAGAATAATGGTATAAAAATGTCTTATTTTGTATCAGCTATTTCAAAGTAACATTCCTTGTATTCCCATTTCTTAGAGAGGAAAGACAAAAGTGATGTAAATAAAAAGAAAAAAGAATAATGTTTCAGCGGGTTTAAAGGAGGAAGAAATAGAGAAAGAACTCAATATTGTAGAAGAGGAATGCAAGGAGGAGAGGGCAGATTCTTGATTAGAAATTAGCACAATAGCATATGGGGCATTCCCGTAAGTGCTCCGCTCTCTGTTCCAGCAGCCATTCAAGTGTATGTAGACTCAAAGCCCCAGGTGTTGATTATGTGATCTTCAGCTTTTTCCAAAAAGAATACATTTTCTTCTCTCACCTCTAATTACTTACAATTCTGTCATTCTTTGTATGTGTACCTTTTCAGTCTCACTGTCAACATCTTCATTTTGCAATGAATGTATGACTGCTTTAATTAAGAACTTAATCTCTTCTCAGTGCTGTGCTGTCAATCACAGCATTGCCTGCCAATGAGTCAGTTCTTTTGTTTCCTCTGATTCCAGCGTGGCCCAGGCAGTATATCCATGTAATGTTCTGTACAACTGAGTTGTTCAATAATGCAACCAATTCCTTTCTCAGCATATTATTTTCTATCTTGCACAACATGCTTTGAGAGTCTGTGAGTATTACAGAGTGAGTTGATGTATCATTTATCAACCAACTTAGTGATGCTGTAACTCCCTCTATCTTGATCCTCATGCTCGATGTGATAGTGGAGTATGCAGATGATCTCTCAACCAACTTCATGCTGTTTCTGTAGGCAACAAAACCCCAATCACATTTATTTGTATATCTGTTGACTGAGCCATCTGTGTATATAATTATGTCTATGTCTTGTGGTTTCGAGTGTAGCTGGGCAAGCTCTTGACTGTAACTTCTGCTATGATACCAGTCCATTTCACAATTTATTCTAGTTGAATTATTATATTCATCAGTGATTTTTTTCTCAATGTCTATCTTCTCCAATTCACTGCCCTTTCCTACTTTATCTATTTTCCTACTATTACATGTTAAATTTTACATGGTTGATTGGTTGGTTGCTGATCCAGCGGTCCATGGACTCATGCCCCTTGACCTAATGCCATTAAATGGCATTATATTTCTGGGAAGTCTGTGGCCCACCCTGGGACAGAGCCAGAGAATAACTATCACACCTCCAGGAAGGTAGGTTTCAACCTATGCACTGCTCCTAGCCACTGTAGCTAAGATAGGGTTCACTGTGCTCATTCCCCGCCACCAATTGACTACTGGTTATGCAGAGCTTCTCTATTGCTCTAGGCATGCATCCAAATGTTGAAGTCAAAAGGATTGTCACGTCCTGAGTCACTCTGCCTCTATGATGGGTCTAAGCCATAGGAAAAAACAGTACTGTCAGTTTCTCCTCCCCAGTGCTGCACAGTACATCTCTGGCTCCCTCCCAACCACAGAGGGTGCACACATATATATTCAGGTAAACATGAAACACATTTCAACAAAAAATTAAAAGCACAATTGTATAGATGACATGCCATGAAGCTTCTCTAAGAAGATAACCTCAATATAACGGCATTTCATTTACTAAGGTTTTCTGTTGCATGGGTGGTTTGTCTAGTGGGCCATTGGTGAGACCCACAGATGCAACCACATACATTTAAATTTTACACGTAACACATCAATTAGTATGACGCAAGTGATTATTTGCTGAGTTAAATCTAATAATAATTGTTAATTCTGTTTTGGTAAGAAATATATCAAGCTGATTGGAAAAGTGGCCTTCTATTAATATATTTCCTGAAATTCTTGCTTCATCAGTTTGCAATGTACTGTCTGGTATTATTTTACAAAGCTTTTAAGGAAGAATTACAACCACTGAAACCAGTGCCAAAATTTTTGTGTGTCAAGGCTGTTGTCTTCATGTCATTTTGGTAAGCATGAAGTAGTCAAACTTTTATTTAATTTATGTAGGTTATATATTTTAAAAAAACCCCCAAAAACAACTTACTTTATACATGACATGGCAACAGCAGGAGCATGTGCTCTTTATCACACAGCTACAAAATCCCTCCCTGCAACATCTTAATGGGAAACATGCAGTATTTGACAGTTTTTGATATATTTTTATTTAGTTTAAGCTGCCTATATTTATACAACTATAATAATCGAATATAATCATCGAAAGACTGATTCTAGAGGGCAGAGTGCTGGACAAGAGAACAGGAAGACCAAGAAGACGATGGACCAGTGACATCAAAGAATGTATGCACATGTTTTTGACCAATGCAGGCCTGCTTGCCCAGAACAGAGAGGCGTTCAGAATATCCACGACGAAGACAACGTTCTGGAAAGAATATGTCATTTGATATATATATATTTATGCAAAATTATTGCAGGCTGAGAATCAAGCATACTTTTTTAAACATTGAAATATAACAGTTGCTGAGATTTATTTTGCTTAAATCATTCTGGGCCAATCACCAATATTTCTGCTATTTAAAGAAGCTCTATGTGCCTATATATCGGTTTTGGTTTCTATCAATCATAATTTGATCAGTTTATACTTCTTGGTTCGTTAATATGGATTTTAAGTGAACTCAATTCCTTACTGATACATGTGAGAATACTTTCATTTCCATTTTCACTAAAACAAACATCTTTTGTCTTTAAAAATTGAGTGTTTTTAGTCTAAAATTTAATGTTTATTTTTTAGAAATAATGATCCATAATAAAAGTCTAACAGCTTCTGAACACAGCGTGGAACAAGATATTGTTCTTATTCATTGCCCATTAAGAGACAGAAGATTGCAGCAGCATTTATAATTATAGTTGTAATTGGCTCCAAAAAAAAAGTGATCAAAGAGACTTGGATTAGGTACTTTTGATGTTGGTCACTTATAAATAAGCAATCATTAAAGAAGCAATTTCTAAACATTAACTCTTTCGGGAATTGATTATTTTTAGGTTTTAACTAAATTAATTTTCAGGTGTAGAAAAATGTTTTCACTATATGTGGTTTTTATTGTATCACTTGACATACTAATATTGATAAATAGTGTATGTGTAATATATCATTGGAAAGGTGAATGGATACAGAATATGAATATATGAGTACATTGATACTTGATTACTTCACAAGGTTAGAGTTAGTAAAACACAAAACAAGAAAATGAAAATGTTAATTTATTAGTATAAATATTTTGACTTACCCAAATGTATCCATAGTTAGAGTTGTTGATATCAATTTTTCTAGAATGTTTACATGAGAGTATCCATTTGGCTTCACTATGCAGTTTACTTGATGAATTTATATCAATAAATATTTTCTAGTAGTTTGTCAAAGATTTTGACAGCATGGATAGACTTTGTGTCAGCACCAAAATATACCAGTAGGTTGAAAATATATACAGAAACTTCATAAAAATATTTCGGTCAAGTGGAGTCCATTTCAAATAGGTAGAATATTTCCTTTGTGGTTTATTAATTTTCAGTTTCTGCTGGGCATAAGAATTTACATTGGCTATTAGATTGTCAATTATTGGTTCTGTCATCAAGGATAGCTAATACTGGAGAGGTGAGACATTGTCAGGAAGGCCAAGTTTGCTGCCAGAATGTATCTGTCTGAAGTGAGACACTCCTATACTGTCTCCTTCTATGACTTCATGCCACACAACATCAATGCTAGGCCTAGCTTATCAATTTTTAGTAGTTTGATGCATACGTCTACCTATAGCATAGTAGGCCTAGAAGTACCAGCTAAATCCTCTGAATAGTAGATTCATCATTACTATTGGATGCTTCTTCAGAGGAACTTACATTCCTAATCTGATGCAGGCAGTTGCTAAATTTTTTAATAAAAACCTAAGCCAGGCTGCTTTGATGTCTTATTTTTTGGGACTTCCACATTAGGCATATAATTGCTATCTGAATCACCCTTTTCCAATTCACTAATTAGCAAGCCCTGAAACATTACCATAGCTTGTTATGCACTGTATCTGGAAGGGATGCGCATTGCCATTTTTTGTCATAAATAAACAATACAAGTTAGAATTTTTTAAAAACACTTTCCTACATCACTAAATGCTTTGTATTGGAATGGAAGTGAAAGTATCTACAATGTTTTTGGGATAGCATAAAAACCTCTACTGGCCAAAACAAAATATATGATTGATCGAAAATAAAAAACCGATAATAGGAGACAGACCTAGACTACAATGGACACTGGACATAGAAGACCTTCTGAACATGACATTGGAAGAGGCTGGGTAGCTCAAATAGAACTGAGAGGTTTACAGAGTGGCAGTAGAAGACAATGTTCTGTAAAGGACATGTCACATAGATGAGATTACTGCATGGTGCAGTAGAAGACAATGAACATATAGTTGGAAAACAAGAAAGAAGACATTAAGGTGTTAATTTCTCAGTTATCACTCTTATATACAATATGAGTGTGACTTAGTGTAGCTTTGAGTGTAACTGGATAAGTGCTTGCAACATCACCAGTGTCCTGATGCCAGTTCATTCTTGGCACTCTCTACTCAGTTGGATTTAAGAAGCATCAGCATTGCAGTTATAAAGAAAATATGAATTAAAGAAGGAAGACAAGTTAAGTCTGTCAAAACTTGAAAGGGGAAGAATTGTATCACTGCACTTTGTAAAAGACAGCTAAGGAGGGTTTAGAGTTATGATTGACTACCTCAGAAATGTCAATGTGGTCCAGACATGCCATACTGAAGTTGGATGTGTTAGACCAATATGCACAGACATTGCAGATGAGCTGTAAAGCATGACACAATGCATTGTATTGTCTGGGATACATCTTGCTAACTTGCAGGAGTTAAGAACAAACACAGAAGAAATTATATACAAAATAGTTTGTACTAAAACAAGAAATGTCAGAAATACTTCAACTTTAGAAACAAAATCAAACATTCTGTTTCCACCAATGGACAGATGTGTCGGGCCATTGGCACAAATTAATGATGACATAATGTATTGTACTGTCCTAGTAGAGACCAACACATATTAAACGGAACAAACAACTAGGGTACAAAAGGACATAAAATATTATACAAGGGACACAATCAGAAATAATGCAACAAGTTTTATTGGGACAAGTAATCTGGGATACAAACAAGAGGAGTGTGAAATGTGGTGTCTGTGGTTGTTGTCCTTGAAGCCCACATAAATTCTGCATGATAACTTTTAAGATACTGTAGAAATGTGACACAGTGTGTATTGTTTCTCCATTCCATCTATCTCACATTTGTGCAATTTGCCATTATTTTCATTGTGCTTCTGTAGTGCATGTAGTAAAACAGCAATAATTTGTACTGGAATTAATTATTTCTGCATGCTACACACTGAGAGAGCCCTCACCCCAGTGTGTAGCACGCATAAGAAATGTAGAGTACAGAAATTATCAACAGGTAGTAAGTTTTCTGCTTTGTAGAAACAGAGCAGATTCCTGCATATTTCTGGAGACTCAAACCGTAATGTTTGAGTTAGCCACAGCCATGTTTATTATTGTTTGTGACAATAAACACCAGCGAATTGTCATGCACATTGACCATCTAAAAAGTGGAATTAAAAACCATAACAGTGTATTGGCATCTACTAGGTAAGACCGTAAGGCATTTCCATTCTCTGGACTACACACTGGTGAAAATCTAGTAAGACCATTGCCCTGCTACAAGAGAGATCCTGCAAGAGTTTGTCAATGAATGCAGCCAGAAGAAACATCCTGTTCAGAGTACTGGGTAAGTGAAAAAATAATAAAATTAGAAAGTCTTTGACAGGAAAGAAATGGCAAATATTTCTATTTTTGAAAATGAAATTCCTTGTCATAAATTCGCCAATATTTTAATTTTAATTTTACTATACTTGATTAGGCAGGCAGTGTTAATTGCCATTCTTACTAAAACTGGTGCCATTCCAGTGAATGGTTCATGGGTTTTCTACAAGGATATTAAACAAGTGGCAACAGGTCTTCAGGTAAACCATTCAAAATTATTTGTTTAGTGTTATATATTTTATTATATGTTTTGGCTTTGTTCTGAATGCAGATATATTAATTTGTATTGAATCTGTTTTGTAATTTATTTGTAGTTCACCCTACTCTTTTATACAGTGATTTTTTTCTAGAGAAAAGGTGGTGGTACAGTATAGGCCTATACATTAAGGGATTTTATGTCTTTTAATTCACACCCTCCCCCTCTTCACCCAAAGAATCTTGGTAAAGCTGCCTAAAATTTCCGCTTGAATGTAAAATAGCCATGGATATCAATCATAGGATTCTTGTCAAAGTTGAAATTCAATATTCCAAATTAAAACAAGTGATCTAGGTGATCTTCTATTAAAATTTAATACCAGGTGAAAGTTCTGGGAATCAGCATTAAAATTGAACGCTCATATACTGGGTATCCTAATGGAACACTGTTTAATAACCTTCAGTTGAGAATTTAAGATTCCAACCAAAAACTGACCAAAAATAGATGGACTTGTGAGATTTTCACATTATAATTTTTTTTTTCCAATGCACTTTTCTTTATTTTCTTTAGGCTTACAAAGAACTAAAATATCAAAATACCAACAACAAAAATTCAGGTGAAATAAAGGTGGGGGTATATGGCATTTACCTAAGTAATCCCAGAAAAAAAAACCCACTTCTTTATAAAAAAAAAAGTAACCAATAGCATTTATTAATGCTGTAGGGGTGTGAGATGTTAGCGATCTCACATTTCAGAAGCTCTGCAAATATCCACATCTCAAAGGTATCAATTTTGCCTTCTAGTTTTTTGTTCATTTACATATACTTCTGAGCCATACATTAATGTGATGATAATGAAATAACACCTTTAGTTGTGAGCAGGTAGCTCTTGACATCCGATGGCCTTTCTGACAAAAGCACAGGTTCTTCTCAGTTTTGTAACTGAAGTGACATCCAGACTCATGTAAGGACTCAAATCTGTAATGGGTGGGGAGTTATGCATCATGTTTAGTCCCTGAAGGAAGGCATTCCAGTGTGCTAGTATTCCAGGATTACCAAGTCCTGCCAGAGGCACAGCACGCTTTCATTGTTCTGTCAGATTTGTTGACCTATCCTCAGTGATGGCACAGCTAGCATTCCCCATCATCTAGGCGTCTGCCACAAAAGGAGAAAGATGTAATGCCACTGGCCTTCAACTCTTCATCATCAATTGGGTTTATGTAATAGAAGAAAAAAGTAAGAAATTGATACTAGATGTCACCCCCCTCCCCAACATTCCTTAGTCACCTCCTTTATTAAAGCAGTGGTACCTTCATTGCACCCTGAACTAGAAGTCGTTGACCCTGAATTTCATACTAGCTATACATTAAAGTAGAATAGATGTAGCATTTTATAATTCTCATAATATGCAAGAATTACACAGTGTATTACTACAGTGCATGAGCTGGAGAGTTATGAAGAAGTCAGATGGAGGTTGATTATTCCATCAAAAGAAACTGACACTAATGAAAAACATATGGCTGGGCTGCAACAAATTAACAAAACTAACTTTCAGCAGAACCTGCATATTTCCAGTGACAATATATGGGTGTGAATCCTAGAAAAACATCAATAAAATCAAAGAAAAACAATAGTATTATTTGAAACAGAATGTTACAGAAGAGTTCCCAGAATAACATGGATCAATAAGATCACTGATAAGGCTAGCATGAGAGAAGTCAATGTGCCGGTAATAGAAAACTAGCTGATAATAAGGTTATCTCCAGAAAACTACAATATTTTTTGCCACATCAAATGAAATGACATTCTAGAAAATACTATAAATACTGAGGGGGCTTGCCACAGCCTACCAAGGCGATTGCCATATTTAACAAGTAAACTATGTCATGTGCAGGATATTTTTTTCCAACAATTTTATAGTTTCTAGTTATTTAATTAATTTTTCCAGATCTAAGTTAAATGGCTAGATCTTTGCCAGGTTTAGAAACTCAGACCACCTCAGTGCCTCTCCAAAATGGTCATCAATACCAAAGTTCTAAGACGTTTGAACTTGAATTTCTTCATATATACACACTTTTGCCCTCTCATCAGTGCAGTGACAGCATGTCATCTCCTAAGAGTACCACTCATAGCACATACATTTCATAGCTTCTAATGGCAATAGGCCCTACTGTTAAACATGTAAATATGAGCATTTCTCTTAAGTAAATTGTATGTAAAATGGAGACATGACAGACACAGGATATCAAAGATCTTTTGATTATGACACTGGAAGACGCTGGATGGCTTAAATTTTTGCTTTCTAGTTGTTTGTTCAATACCTATGTTTCTGAGCCATGCATTAATGTACTAATAATGACATAACACCTTTAGTTGTGAACAGGCAGCTCTTGACATCCCATGACCTTTCTGAGAAAAGCACAGGTTTTGTAACTGGGGTGACACCCAGACACATATAAGGTATCTTCTTCTTCTTCAGCGTTCATTCTCAAACTCCGACTGGATTTCTCTTGTAACAGGACAATGATCCTACAAGATTTCCAGTTGAATGTAGTCCAGAGAATGGAAATGCGTTGTGTTGCCGTTTTATTTGCGCCAATGGCCCAACACATCCGTCTTTGGCGGTAATATAAGGTATCAAAGGCATGGATGTGTAAGGGGTGGGGTAGTATTACAGAGTTGCAGTGAGGACAACATTCTACAAATGGCACATCATATAGAAGAATGTAAAATAACCAAGACTTATGAATCTTCTTCTTCTTCTGCATGCATTCTCAAACTCCTGCAGATTAGCAGGATGTATTCTAGAGAAAGAAATATGTTGTGTCATGATTTATAGTCTTAGTATTGCTGCATTATCTGTGCCTTTTGGCCAAACTCATCTGACTTCTTCATAGGTTGTGCTACTTTTATCAGCGGAACAAAAAAACCAACTCCACCTCATAACCTCCTTAGTCGTCTCTTATGGCATACATGAAAAGTAAACAGTGTTACTATTCTTTGCTCTCTTGTGGGCCCGGCAACACACGACAAGACTTCTGTATGAGATACCCTGTTTCTCTGTGTGAACTATCATTTTGTGATTTATATGCAGGTCTGTTCTAACTTACATATTGTGTATTCAACTGACTGAAATGTGAACTAATACATAACTCATATATGCTATGTGATAACTCATATATTATATATATATATAGATAATTCATATATGTTATATATGCAGGTCTGTTCTAACATAGTGCATTCAACTGAACTGACTGAAATGTGAACTAATACATAACTCATATATGTTATGAACTAACAGACTTTCTATGTTTGACAACGCAGGACTTCATCATATGTATAGAGATGTTTTTGGCAGCCATCGCTCATTACTATTCTTTCTCGCACAATCCATTTATTAATCTGGCAGCAGAGCAGAAAAACTGTTGCATGTCATTTTTGTCAATGTGGAATGTCAAAGACCTTACAGATGATGTTGTGGAGCATGCACGTTATATAGGTCAGTGGTCACCATACTGTTCTGTGTTCAATCCATAAGGAAGTATAACTTTGCACTATTTCTTCTACTCACTTATTTCTGGGTGTTCTCCAGAGTTTTGTAACATAGATAAAAATATAGAATAAAAATATATAAAAAAGTATATAAAAAAACATACAATAAAACTACACAGGATAATTCTCCATGTATCGGTCCAAATTGAACCTTTTTCAAGAGACAAAATAACAATATTTTATTCATAGACAAGGTAAATGTTATTAGTAACCAGTTTAATTCATTTTGCTTTACTATTTATTTGTTCGGTTACTGCGGCACCCTCCACTTTGTCGGACACCCTCCAACCATTTGGTTATTTATACAATATTGTGAGAGGAAAGAGTTCATCAATTTCTAGAGAAAATATATTAAGCACAGTGGTGGGAGCCCTTAGATGGCAGACATTTAACAATTGTGAGCCCTTCGATGGCAGACATTTAACAATTGTGAGCCCTTAGATGGCAGACATTTAACAGGTGGAAGCCCTTCGATGGCAGACATTTAACAGGTGGAAGCCCTTCGATGGCAGACATTTAACAATTGTGAGCCCTTAGATGGCAGACATTTAACAATTGTGAGCCCTTAGATGGCAGACATTTAACAATTGTGAGCCCTTCGATGGCAGACATTTAACAATTGTGAGCCCTTAGATGGCAGACATTTAACAGGTGGAAGCCCTTCGATGGCAGACATTTAACAGGTGGAAGCCCTTCGATGGCAGACATTTAACAATTGTGAGCCCTTAGATGGCAGACATTTAACAATTGTGAGCCCTTAGATGGCAGACATTTAACAATTGTGAGCCCTTAGATGGCAGACATTTAACAATTGTGAGCCCTTCGATGGCAGACATTTAACAATTGTGAGCCCTTAGATGGCAGACATTTAACAATTGTGAGCCCTTAGATGGCAGACATTTAACAATTGTGAGCCCTTAGATGGCAGACATTTAACAGGTGGAAGCCCTTCGATGGCAGACATTTAACAGGTGGAAGCCCTTCGATGGCAGACATTTAACAATTGTGAGCCCTTAGATGGCAGACATTTAACAATTGTGAGCCCTTAGATGGCAGACATTTAACAATTGTGAGCCCTTCGATGGCAGACATTTAACAATTGTGAGCCCTTAGATGGCAGACATTTAACAATTGTGAGCCCTTAGATGGCAGACATTTAACAGGTGGAAGCCCTTCGATGGCAGACATTTAACAGGTGGAAGCCCTTCGATGGCAGACATTTAACAGGTGGGAGTTCTTAGATGCAGACAGTTAACAGAAAAGACATGCAAAGTAACATTAATGAAAAACTGAAAATCAGTGGAAAGACGAATCAAGATGACTGGAAATGAAGTTTGATGTAGGGGATGATCATAGTTTTCTACATGACTGACCATGCGTGAAGTGATCCATGTTGCTGGAATTCACCTACATACCCGGTGGTCCAATAAATTATCCTGCCTCATATGCGTAAATTTGCAAAAATCAGACTTTACATGTAATGGTTGACAAGACCAAATGGAGACAAATCTCAGCATGACGTCACCTACTTTATGACTTCCTAACAGGCTGTCAGTCGAACATGTCTAAGGCCATCCACTGGTGAGTGTGTTCACTGAGTGAAGTTCAGTACTGAGTCACAGCACAGAACGTATATAATGAATCTTTGCTGAAGACACTATTCCTGGGCTGCTGGGAGGGAATCAACCTTTCTATCTGCAGCATGCCTTGAGATTACAGGAAAGTCATGACAGTCCTCTCTAGAGTAGAAGAATGTCCAGTTTGTGACAATGTTTTTCAACAGCCACATTGAGTAACACAATCATACATTTGTATGTAATACTGATATAAAGTATTATATCTGATACAAAATCACTGGTGTAAACTGACATAAATTCATAATTATACAAACAAATTATTCAAAAGAAAAAAAAATCCTAACAGAAATCAGAAATACCAATCTGGAGCTGAAAGTAAAACTCTTCTGCCTGGCTTACTACTTCAGGGTTCTATCATTATTATCACAATTTCCTGTTGTGGGCTGGTTCATCAATTTTTTTATGCTAGAAAAACATGCAATATATTTGATTTTCACAATGCTTATGGTAGTTATTTTTTAAATGCAGTATATGCATAATGTCCAGTTTTGTAGTTAAATGGTATAGAGTGCCTGTGATTGTCAAGGTACAGAGTTCGATCCCCACCACAGGCATTTGAGCATCTAGACCGCTCAGAAAGCAACGGCAAACTACTGAATGTATTTATATTGCCTAGAAAATGTTTACAGCCAAAAAATGCTGGGTTGATAGCTACATCCTGAATTGGATATGCTACCAACCAATATGCATAATAATTAATGATATTTCAGCATCATGTACTTTGAAATTTATTGAATTTTATTAAATTTATCTTCACCTTTTAGGTCATGGAATGAAAAAGACTTTGATTCAAGGCAAAAAAGTTGATGGAAAAAATGAGAGGACACCATTGCTGATTGACAGAGATTTTCATGATGCAAATGAAAGTAGGGAGATAAAATTAACTGTTCTGAATCTTCAAAATAGAGAACCACCATCACCAGCTGTTATTGTAGAGGGAGGTGTTACTGATTCAAATGATGGTGATAGTATATTGGGACCACACTATGAAACTCTAGTTAATAAGACCTTAACAGAAACCACAGCTAACTATGGTGGTTTTAGTTCTGCTACAATGTTACATAATGAAGATGTGCTGCAAAAGTCCAGATCTGTTAATTTAAATGAATACACAACCACTAAAAATAAAATGGAGGAAAATGTACAAAAGGAAGGTGGTAAACATCACAATATTACAGTTGTAGCAGAGATTAATATAAACAGTAGTGCATCTGCCCATGTGGGAGAAGCAGTGGAGAATGTACATGTTCATCTAGATGAGTTGAATCCAGATTCTATATCTTCCATAAATGAACAGGATTCACTAGATAATACTCAATCATCTCTTTCAGATGGCAAACCAAACTCATCAGGTTATTTAGAGTGTGTGCACAATGCTTCCAAGGAATGCACAGAAGTTGAGCAGAGAAGTAGCAAAATATCTCAGGAGATTATTCAAATGTCCCAGGAGAAAGTTATACAAGTTTCACAGGAGAATGATAGCCAAATGTCACCATATAGTGTTCCTCATATATTACAGGAGAGTCCTGTGTTCCTGAATAATGCTACTATAACCTCTCAGGAGAATATTAGTGAAATGCCCCTGGAGAATGTTACCCTATGTCCCTAGAGAGTGCTGATTGGTCTAATGGGTATATTATCACACCTGAGAATCCTGAAGCAGACTTTCAAGGCACTAGCCAAAACACAGAACATATCAATCCAGTAGTGTAATGTTGATATTTATACATAAACTTAACTTATGACTCAGCTTTATATGCTCATTTCATTGTTGCATCATTACAATATATGTTGCGATGATAAATAATTCAAAGAAACAGTTTCTTAAAGATACGATAGCACATAGAGAACATCCAAGATTTACATACCAGTTGAGTAGTACAGATTTTCTGCATTTTCATATAAAATAATCATATTTCAAGTGAAGTACTCTTTATACAGAATATTGCAGAATTTTGGGAAAAAATACACAATTTAGGCAGTATTTGGATTAAACTACAGATTGATCATTCTAGAAGTTGATATGTATGCAAGCAAGATAAAAAAAAAACCTCACTGTCATAGATTGATCACAATTTGAGACAAAATCAAAGTAGTGGAAGGTAAAAAAAAAGTAAAGTAACCCATAACATTTATTAATGCCGTAGGGGTGTGAGATCTTAGCGATCTCACATTTCACAGGCTCTGCAAATGAGGGCGGTAGCTCTCTCCTCTCCCTGAGGAATGAACCCAGGACCACTCATATGTGAATCAGTGCGCTAACCACTGCGCTAACGCGGCTCTCCAGTGGAAGGTAATATCCAGGGAAAGACATCAAAATGATTTCCTTGGATTGCCTTTACTATTCAATCCTGCAGGATAATTTATGTTTTTGTGCTGAAATCAAATTAGCAATAGGAATATGGTATGGTAGAATCCCTCTATAGAACATCCTTTTATAAAAAATGTCCCTATTTAACAATATCAGTACTTTTCAAAATCCCCAATTATATTTTATCTTCATTGTTTGTACTGCATATAGCTAATTTCTGTTATTTCATACATATTTCATGGGTCCAGACCAAGTTGTTGTAATAGGTATTGACTGTAGAGTGATAGAGTATTTGATTTTATTAATTTTAAAATTACCTAATCAGGTAATTTCATTATTACCACACACCTGTATGCTTCTGAAACAATTGTTTTCCTGCCGTAACTACTTATGTCAATAAGACAATCAATATCTGTATCGACAATTATGATATCAGTAAGCCAATAAAGCAGCCAGTTAAAAAAAAAGCTTTTTGCTGGTAAACAAATAAAACCTTTATTTTTATAGTGACTTCTATATACATTACAGCAAAGTAGGAAAACCTCACAGAGGTAAAGAGTTAATTGCATAATTTATTTGTTAACATCATTATTTCAATAATGTGTCCTTTTCTAAAGTTACCAGTCATGGTAACTTCATGTGTGATTTTTAAAGCGATTACCTGTAGGATAATTTGAACATGATACAGTAGCATGTTAACATACCTATCAACTTCCAGAAGGATCATTCTGTATTTCAAACCAAATTACCTCTACAATTCTGTATTTTTACCTTAATTTCTGACCATCCATATCTATAATATAATAGCCATTTTTATGTCTCTCCGGAACGCTATATAAATAGAGCATTTATTTCATAGAATTCCGTGCAACATTCAATCAAAATGATTGGTGTTGAGATAGAATTTTCCCCTGCATGACTGAAAACAGATGCCATTGTTGTATACAAATGTTATTATGAAGCACAATTGTCAATCTGATCAATGTTGTTATAATGAACCAACATCAATGGTTTTTATCAACGAAGATGGTGAACCTTCACAGCAACATTCACATTTATTCACTCATAAAATATTGATGGACTGTATTCGATGATTTGGTTATGGACTGTATGATGTCATACTCGCTTTTGTTCCCATACGGTTAGCTGGGTTGGCAAGCACATTGGCAATATCAGACATATCAGGGTAAGCAACCCAATAAATTTTGTCCTGACAGGATCTGAACAAATCTAGTTCTGTATAAAGAGTATTCCATTAAATGTTAGAATAGACATATTCAATGAAATTCAACTGTACACAATTTAAAAAAATCTTCACTACATATCAGGTATGTTTTTTTTCCAGAGAATAGGAAAAAAACATAGGAGAAACTTAGAAACTTTATAACTGCATCTTTTGACATCTCTATAATTTCTATCTCATTAACTCAACCCTAGTTCTGATGCATTTCATTGAACAACCTAATTGAATTTATCTCAGTTAATACCATTCAATCTTGTACAATTAACTATTGAAGCTGTGTTGTGATATGAAATTATTGAATTTTTAATAGTACTCTTATACTACATTATTTCTTGAAATATAATCAGTACCTTCTGTTATGCAAATAATAGAAGTGCTAGGTAAACTGATTCAAAATATCACAGCTTTTGCTGTAAAATATATTTATGTTCACATTTCTCAATTCACAAAGAAAACTATACATTCCTATACTAGAGAAGAACTCAACAAACCATATACAGTAGAACCCCGATATATCGAAGTTCTCGGGGAAATTGAATTAATTCGATATATCCGAGGTTCGATATAACCGTTTTTTATTAAATGCAATGCTCTAAGAACTTGCAATGTCAAGCCGACTTCACGAGTTATGAAGCGCGCTTCACGAAGCTGTGAGCTAGGCCTACTATACATTTCTTTTTAAACACGAGATAAAAAGTTGTTTTTAAAGTTAAATAATAAAAATTGGCAGTACATTTACATACCTGTAAGTACATGTATATACAGCTGTAGTCATATGGTGATACATTCAACTTTGGCAGCAGTCTCAATTAAGTCCAGTATACATGTATGTATCTTTTTTGAAGAAGTCCGTAATTGATTTCTGCTGCATCGGACAGAAATCGGACAAAAGGCCACCGTGGAACTTCGCTATAAGCGAAATGGTGCAAACCCGACTTCGCTATATCCGTAATTTATTAGAGGGATTAATGTTACCTATTGCGCGGACTATTTAAAATATTCGCAATAACCGAATGTTCGAAATATGCGAGTTCGATATATCGGGGTTCTACTGTATAAGTTTGGGTGTCACCTCAGTTACTCAAATGAGATCATGTTGCAAAGAGAGGAAGCATCAGGATTGGTATAAAGACAAAGAAGAAAGTGATAGCAAATAGTTCAAGGACTGCATGTCTAAGAAGATACATAAACAGCACATGATGGTTCAAGTGGCATGTGATTCCTTGTACATACCATGAACTATTCTGTGTGGATAAGACTGTTCTTGTCATTCACATTCATCTTCGCCATACATTCTACTTTATATTTCTCATAGCACAACATTACTATTTTTTATTGTTTATTTGATAAGTATACATACATAATATAAGAACAATACCCTTATGTTTATTTTTATGTACACTTAGGTCTTGTATAAGCAATATACCGGGTAATACACAAATTTACTTTTTTCATCAATATATAATATAATAATTATAAAATAATAACTAATTTAATGTGATAACTGCAAAATATTTCTTCACTTGGCAGCACACCAAGCATCAACTTATGGCACACTATTTTGTGGAGCCCTGCTATATAATGTGTTTTATTTATCTTCAATGGAGACAGAAGCACCCTTCTAACATCATCCAGTATATTCTGGTGCTTATTTTAGGCTTGGTTGACATATGGGTTGTATTAGCTGGAGAAAACAATTTGCTGCTATTGCAAATCAAACTGCATGTGGAAAGTCCAAAGATGATAATATGCACAAAACTGAAACCCAACAGGGTAAATCCAGGAATAGGGTAATGAAGTTTTGCTAATACTAAAGACACACAAAATAACTCACACAAATCGACGTTTCTACCAAAGGGCCTTTACCAAGACAAAAATTAAAATATACAACAAAAATGGATAGTAAGGATATGGACGTTCACAATGGCATGTTTAATATAGATTGATACACTTGCCAATGTAAATGTTCATATCCTTACTGTCTGTTTTATGTTGTATGTTTTAATTCTTTGTCTTGATAAAGGCCTTTTGGTAGAAACGTCGATTTGTGTGTGTTATTTTGTGTGTTTTTAGTGATTAACAAAACTTCATTTCCCTATTCTTGGATTTACCTGTCCACAGATGACATAAGTTGCTAACCAGACCAACCACGATGCAATAACAAAGTGCTAGCCGATGATATGTTTATATAACCAACCATGATGCAATAACAAAGTGCAAGTCTATGATATGATTATATAAGTGCAGCTTTCCTCTTGCGAAAACCACATATCACTTCATTTTACATTAAAATTTTTATTCTCTATGAATACGAGACTTCTTAAAGGATTGCACACAGAGAGTTGGAATTTTCAGGGTATAAAACAAGATCTCTGGAGAAGCCTCCCAATTGCACAAAAAATACAAAATATATATTTTTGTAATTTCTAGTTATTTAAGCAAACAAGCTCGGAATCAAACCCGTACCATATTGATTAGAAGCAAGTGCATAAACTATTACATCGCACACGTTGATATATTAATGGTGTATATCTATGGATTCACATTACAGCAGTTGATATTTATTTTGTTATTGCTGGTGAATACCGTACAGTTTATTTCATTTCCAGTTTCTATTAACTGTTACTGACTAGCTTGAGATGGCTTTAGCGTCCTTGTCAAGGCTGTGATTTGGAAAAGCAATATCAGTGTTGGAGTGAAATCAAACTGTATAAGTCGCTGGTGCTTTCTGTTGTGTTGTATGGTTGTGAGAGTTGGACACTCACTGCGGACATGGAGAGATTACTGGCTTTCGAGTATAAATGCTACAGAAGAATTCTACGGATTTCCTATAGGGAACATAAGACCAATGTTTACGTAAGAAATAAAGTAGAGATGTGTGCAGGTGTCCAGGAGCCATTGCTTTCAATAGTGAAATGACGAAAACTAGCATGGTTCGGACATGTATGCAGGCACGATTCCTTGTCAAAAACAATACTGCAGGGAACTGTCGAGGGTGGAAGAAGCAGAGGAGAACAAATAAAGACATGGACAGACACCATCAAGGAATGGACAGGGCAAGATATTTCCATACTCATCCACATCACTGAGGATAGAATTCGCTGGAGGACTCTGTGTGCTGAAGCATCCAATGTGGTACCCCTACGACCCTGAAGGGTTATGGGTTTATTGATTGATTGACTGACTAGTATTACTTTTGTCATTGTACCTGTCACTGATAACATTGTATTGTTGTCATTGTTACTATCACTGCTAACATTGTTTCTGTTGTAATTTTTACTATAACTGATGTTTTTACTATAACATTGAACTATTACTGATGTCATTGTTAATTCCACTGTTGAATTTTTGCTATTGCTGACAGCTCTGTTACAGTTCCTTATGGATTTTTGATGTGATAAATAATATTATTATTATTACTGGTGACATTTTTACTGATGGCTCCTTGTGATGTCATTTTTTTTGCTGATATTTCTTTTGATGGTATTGTTACAGTCAATACAGCATTGTTAGTATTCTTTATTATATTTTTATTGTTGCTTATGCCATTATTTAAAAATTATTTGTTGCTAGTCGCACTCTTTCAATGAATACATTTTTACAATTGTTCTTGCCATATTACTTATTTGTTATATTGAAATCTTTGTTCAGAAATCAATGGAATGAAAGGGGAGAGATATATCAGGACATTTAACCAAAGCAGATATTATATGATTCTTGATTAGAAACTGGCTTCACAGCACGCAGGACATTCCCATAAGTGCTCCTCCCTCCGCTCCAGCAGCCATCCCAGTGTATGTAGACTCATAGGTCCAGTCAGGTGTTGATTGTGTGATCTTCGGGACTTTCCAAAAAATTTACTTTTCCTTCCCTCACCTCTGAATACTCCCATTTCTAACATTCTCTGTATGTGTACGTTCTCAACCTCATTGACATCATCTGCATCTTGAAATGAATTTATTACTGCCTTTATTAAATCTGCTTTATCTCTTCTCAGCAATGTGCCGTCTATCGCCGCATTGCCTGCCAGTAAGTCGGCTCTCTCGTTTCCTCTGACCCCATCATGACAGGGCAGTATATCCACGTAATTCTCTGGACAACTGAGTTGTTCAATAATTGCCACCATTCTTTTCTTAGCATGAACGTTTCTATCTTGCGCAACATGCTTTGAGAATCTGTGAGTATTACTGTGTGTGTTGATGTATCAGTTATCAACCAATTAAGAGCTGCTGTAACTCCCTCTATCTCCATCCTCATGCTCGATGTGACAGTAGAATATGCTGAAGATTTCTCAACCAGCTTCACACCATTTCTGTAGGCAACAAAACCCCATCCGCTTTTATTTGTGTTTCTGCTAACAGAGCCATCTGTGTATATAATTATGTCTTGTGGTTTCGAGTGTAGTTGGGCGAGTTCTTGCACTGTATCCTGGGCCCTGACTGCCATCCATTTTCGACAAGATATTATATGATCCTATATTTAATGAGTATGCCTTGACAAAATGACATTATTTTCACCTTCCTGTTTTTCTTATGCTCTAGAATTCTTTCTCAAATTTCTTAAAAGTTAACAAGATAGGTTCTAGTTTGGAACCCCTGTCTCCCTGCTCATTTTAGGATTATTTAATCTACATATGGGGTGCAAAGTGTACCTCACTGTTCTCGGCGGACCCAGGGTTAGTAGATAACCAAGAACCTAAAAGTACCTCCGCGGATGCACGCTGGAAACTGAAATACAGATGCTCATGCTGATTCTGCCTAAACCTTTTGGGGATCGAGTCTGTGAACATGGAGGCAGCAGATGGAAAGAGAATTGACTGCAAAGGAGACAATTAATCTATCTGACACGACTGTGCAAATACCTGCAGTGGCACTGTTGACACACAGTGATGCTGGTCAGTCCGAGCATGGAAGGGGCGGCCAATAAAAGCGACATGAGGAGGTAGATGCATGGTGAGAGATGAAAAGACAACATACTGAGTACAATGAAAGGGCAGCACAGCGCTAGAGGGCAGCACCAAGTGCAAATAGAAAGTGAAAATGTTCAAAGGAAATCGGAACTACAAGCTATGTTAGCTCGAGACACACAGAGTTCGAAACAAGAACAGCAAGAAATAGTCTAGAGAAGAGAGTGTGCTGTGTTATGGTTTATAAATTGACTGCAATTCTGTCTTTTTGCCATATTATGACATTTTTAGGTCATTCTGACCTACAGGCAGTCAACCTTGTGCCCAATACTTATCAGTAGTCGGCATTGAGGTGCGTGGACAGTGTTATTACACTTTACTCCCCTTTCTAGATTGCTGTGCTATTCATTGGTAAAATAATGCTTTAATTCTACAATTCTAATTGAGTACCATGATTTCAAGATAAATTGTAACAAATTTGCAGGAAAATAAATTTGGTTTAGAAAACACAATTACTCTACTTTGTTGTTATCAGATATAAATGTGAGCTTACTTTTCATATTCAAAGTGTACTTTTCATATGTATAGTGTTTTCACTAAAATATATAAAAAGAACAATAGGATTATTCGGCACAGTCTCTCCTGAACCCCAACACCAAAAACATAATCCTAGACGGGAAGAGAATAAGCTAGTTTTTGTAAATGTAATTACGGTAAAAAGAAAAAAACAATTCTGACTCTTCACCATTCCAGAACTAATGTTTTGTGGGAGAAAATCAATACATTTACTGGTATTACTATCATAAAGGGGAGGTCATTACCAGCTATTTTGCTTGATTTTGTGTTCTAAGTCTGTTTTAGAGGGGCAAGTGATTGAACCCTTCAAACATCCCCTTACCCATTAAGTAGGTCCTTACATTAGGGAATCAGTGGACCTATAGTCTTGTTCGGTATTGCTCTGATGATAATCATCATTCATAACTTGTAACTCATTGTTCTTCCATATACCAATCTTCAGCTTTCTTTGATGTGATAGGCCTGTCATGTGGTATCTAGTCAACTTCTGACTAGGCAGCTGAATACTTATGGGAAACCATGTGCTATGACATTGTTTCATAGCTCACATTGCAGTGTTAATCAGGTAACAATATTGCAGCTTGATTGGTCAATTAGGGAGTGGTTCTCATGGGAGTTGAACGAAGAATCATTTGATAATACAGTTGTCGATTTGGTAATTCATTGCTTCGTTGCATTTGGATCAATAATAGACTGAAGGATAAAATATAGCAGCACATCACATGACCATGTACACACAACTAGTGAAAGATCACATCACATGACCATGTACACACAGCTAGTGAAAGTTATCATCACATCACATGACCATGTACACACATAAGTGAAAGATCACATCACATGACCATGTACACACAGCTAGTGAAAAGTCACACTACACACATGGAAAATAAGAATTTATTATCTTGTAATTCCTGGAAATCAAAATAAAAAGATAAACTCAAATATGGACTGATACAAAAGACAATTGGCATGAGAACTGAGTAGATTTTATTAAAGTTACATTTTGTATGTGTGTGTCAATGAATGTTTCCATTACAAATAACTGTGTCTCTTAGTAATAACACTGGGATGGTAGTGTATTGTTAAAACATTCGCTGCCTGTTGACTCAAATTTCGAATCCACTCCTGGTTTGAAATCAAAATTACTCTCGCGTTTCCCCAGTGACCAGAAAGTTGAGTACCTGGGCTTGTGTTCTGGGAATGTCAAGGAATGGCACATCACTATTGAGCAAGTGCAGCAGGCTATACTAGTCAGATGGTATATGGTCAACCACCGACTAGGCAGCTGAACAATTATGTGAAACTGTGTGCTATGACACTGGTTCATAACTCACATTACCTTTACCTTTAGTAGTCTATCTGTCTATACGCTGTATCCCTTGTTTGCCTTGCAGCATCAGGAATGGAAGAGTTCTCTGGAGATGGCCTTCTTGTGTGCTGTTTGTAACTTGTTCCTGTGGCTTTTTTGATTTCTGTGATCCATCTTTTATATGGTCTGACTCTGGGTTTATAGTCATGATGTCTATGTGTCATGGCCATCTGTGGCATGCTATCTGTTGGTAGCCTGGAAGCGTGTGAAAACCACTTGATCAGTTGTCTTTTGATGTGTTCCAATACTGTCATTGTTTTGGTTATCTGTCTGATATTATCATTTCTAATTCTATCTATTAATGACACTCTTGAGTATTCTTCATAGACATGTCAGAGTGTCATTAAGAGATAGAAGTAACAGAATAAAAAGTTAAGTTTGACAATGATTCATTGTTATTAGACCTTTAGTTGTTTAATTCTAAAGAAACGACAAGTGGAATGTAATGATAATAGAACCCAGAAGAAATACAAATGTATCCCTGTTCCAGTTGTTGGAGTTTTTCTTTCAGCTTCATGTTTCTGTTCCTCTAGTATTTTTTAATGTTGAAGTTTCCAATTACTTGCAAGTCCCACATGACTGATTTACCCAATTTAGTGGCAGGAAGAAATACAATGAGTTGGACAGTCTTTTACTCTGGATCAGATTTAGGCATACATTTCTTGCAATTACAAGGCATGTTTGCAAATATAATGGTTGATTCCCTCCAACAATCTGGGCATGAACTCACAGAAAATTTCATCATGAAAAAATAATTGGTTAGTGCAGTCAAACTGTGTATAATATTATTTTAGGTGGCAGTGGGACAATTCTCTGTTAGCACACGCAATGAGTGAGATTTGACATATGACATAACGGTATGTCAATCCAATGGTCTAAGTGGAAGAAAAATATCAAATCATCAGAATACAGATGGTTGTTTATGAAGTTAAAATTTAGTCCCACCAAACAAGAAATGTTGAGACTAATGTTGAATCATCATGTTTTGTGTTCAGTATCATCTCTTTCATTTAATCTTCATGCCACTGGTTCATTTTCTGTACAATAAAGATAGGCTGTCACAAGTTGTCTCTGTTTCACCCACTGATTTGAATAATTATCATGATGTATCCATGACCCATTTTTGTAATATATGCTTTATCTCTACAAACTCAACAATATTTAGAAAGCAATAGGAAATACATGTTATATATTATTCATTATAAACATTCACATAGACCATCTTTGAGTAAGAGCCTTCTCAAGACATTGCATGCCGCTGTCAGTTGAATTCTTCTGGGTATGAAATAAAGCTCTGGAGAACACCACTCCCAAATTGCACATAAAAAGTAAGAGCAAGTGGCTCGTAATTCTTACGGAAAGCAGTCAACCAACCAAGTTGTTTGTTGTATGATATAAGATATGCTATTATATCTTTGTTTAGGATGCAGTCATCACTCCAGCGTAGATTTACTTGTAATTTAAAGTAAAGTTTTTACAAACTGAATAGAACTAATAAAAATTGATGGTGCTTAATATTGCATTCAAAATGGAATGTAATACTTCAACAGTTTGCGTCTGTAGCTATGTCGATAGCAGTGCAAGAAAGTGGAAACTTGGTTAGCATGTCTGACCATAGTTAGCTTTTCTATGTGTGACCATGGTGACCAGTGTCTTAAGTAACCAGTTCTCTCGCATGCCTGGCCTATTATACTAGCAATATAGTTATAGACATCCACTGTTCGATAGTAGTGAGCAAAATAACTCAACGTATTAATTACCAATGCTGAATCAGATGTGTAGGGCAATTGGCAAAAATTGAACAGCGATAAAATACATTTCTGTTGTAAGGAATAATAATAAAATAATACACATAACCTATTAGGGTTGAAGGGGTGCCACACTGGATACATCAGCACAAAAAGCTCTACAAACAATTCTATCCTCAGCCATTTGGAGGAGTGGAGAAAAATCATGCCCAGACCAGTCCTTAATATTATCAATCCAGGATTTTCTCTGTCGTCCTCTTCTCCTCCACCCTCAACTGTTCCTTGCAAAATAATTTTAGAAAGCACGTTGTGTTTCATTACATGATCAAATAAGTTTATGCTATTTCATCACTGCCAAAAGTGGTTCTTGATAACCTGCAAATTTGTATATTTGCAGCAGGACAAAAATTGTTATAGCTCATTCTTAACAGATGTCTGTAGCACTTGTTTTCAAAAGTCTGAATTCTTCTTTCTGTGTCTGTATTGAATGTCCAACTTTCACATATGTATAAACTTAGCACTAGCGATCTGAATAAATTGAACTTTATTATGGTACTGATCTTACTTTTCCATATCATATTCATTCTTGTCATGGCAGTCATCACCGTCTTGAGTCTTAACTGTATCTCATTTCCCAAGCTGCCATCATCACACACTTGGGACCTGAGATATGTGAAGGTGATAACATCTTCAAGTTTGTGACAGTTTAACCAGATATATGTGAGATCTTGCTTGGTTTTCTTAGTCACCAAAATCTTAATTTTATCAATGATAATTTCCATGCCATATTTCTAACATCTTCCAAATAGGAGGTGAGTTCCTGGGGTTCAGATTCAGAACCAGCCAAGAGATTGATATCATCTGCATAACACAAGTTACAAAGTGGTATTCCATCAATTGTTATTGATGTCTGGAGATCTTGTAATGCCTCCTGCAATATATATTTAAGATACATGATAAAAAGTATTGGGGAAAGTATGGACTCCTGGCGCACTCCTATATTTATCTTGAAAAATGTACCAATGTCATTATTAATGAGAACAGTACACTTTGCAACTTTATACAGCCCATCCATAATTTCTATGATGTTTGTGTCGAAATTATATTATCGCATTATGTGTTAGACATGATCAAATGCCTCTGTGAAATCAATGAAATTATAATTCAAAGCATGTTAATGATGTGAGTACTTTTCTATCAATATTTCGAGGTTAAAAAAGTGTTCTGTAGTACTTTTGTTTTATGGAAACCAACTAGTTCTTCTGCTAACAGTTGCTCTGATTTAGCTTGTATTTTGTGAAGAATGATCTTTAACATCATCTTCCAAGAATGGGTGATTGGACTAATAGTTCTGTAATTCTTACACAGTTTGAGATTGCCTTTCTTAGGGAGCGTTATCAATAACGATTGTATTTATTTTCTAGGCCACCTTTTCTGACAGATGGCTGTCATAATAGTGATCAACTGTTAATGTGATCCTGAATGTTTTAGGAGTTCCGCTGGAATATTATCATATTCTGGACTACATCCTGCTGGAAATCTAATAGGACCATTGTCCTGCTATAAGAGAGATGTGGTGAAGTTTGAGAACACAAAAAACTACTTCAACAAATGAAACAGTCAGACCAAAAGGTGCAGATAGTACAGTCAAAGTGTAAACTATGATACAACATTTTCCGTCCTTAAAGCTACATTATCCTGTTAATGTGAAGGAGTTAGAGAATGATCAGAGAAGAATAATATAATTTTAAAAAATCAGTCAATTATATTTTTTCAGGGGTAGTGTCTTTGCAGCTGCTTCTTATTGGATTCTAAACTGCCAAGGGTTCTTTTATGTATTTAGTGCTAATATTGAATTTGTGCACAAGTGTATCATCTATTTCCAATAGCACTAGGTACTTGATCGAATTTGTTTACATTCAAAATATACTTTAAAGTGTTAAACTCATACCTATGTGTGCAAGGGGCCAGTTTCAACATCCAGTGTTACGCCAGTGTTATTAGTATCTATCTTTTAATATTTAGGCTAACAGTGTATCTATCTATCTATAAGCTGCGGACCGTGTTTGCCTTGCGTCATCAAGGGTAGAAGAGTTCACTGGAGATGGCCTTCTTGTGTGCTGTTAGTAAGCTTGTTCCTGTGGCTCTTTGATTTCTGTGGCTAACAGTAATTGGTTGATATTCATGTACTGACAGTCATTTATTGAGAGTAGTGTGTTAACATCAGTCTTCAGTAAAGAGGAGGGATACCTATAAAAGGTTATTTGTCCATCTTCTTATATAATTCAATCTTTTCTCATGAGAAAGTGGATGAGATTTTTTGTGGACAATCATTTGAGAGGAGGGGGAGGAAATTTACCCTTCTTTCGGCTACATTCCTAGTGCTAAAGTCATGTTCTGATTTCCTAATTGGGAGGGAGGGGTTTACCACCCCAATCCCCTCTCATTCCCTTCCCCTCCCTTATATGTGTTAACATGTGTTGACAATATTTTTTTGAATGTAATGCATTGGGAGTAATGTGCTGATTGGCAGTAACATCTTAATAGTAATGTGTTGGTAGCTCTAAAATACCTCATTTTTTATTGGTCAGAAAAAGCCCACAAATAATAAGCAATACAATAGACCACATTTAGAATCATGAAAGTCAATGGAAACATAACTCTTGCTGCTCTGTCAACTTGACTGACACTGTTGCTAAAGGTGGCAACCTTTCCTTTCTGGTGACTTCGTCTGCTTTTGGTCCTAAAGAAATAAATAATGGTAAATATATCATTTAAGAAAAATCTATGAAACATCATTTTCACAAGATAATGCTCAGTAAGTGTGAAAAGGTTTTTTTATATGGCACATAATTCTTCTTGGATTTAGAGCATTGGAGAAACAAAATTCAATCAGCCAATTGTCATGTCGATTGGTGTAAGCGATCATGTTTCTCTCCAACCCATCCCTTGTTTTGTAAATGAGTTAATTTGTGACTATCTCTAATGCCAAGATGTAAACACACTCAAAAACTTGCCTCTTTGTCTTCCTGTCTCTTCTCTCTCTGATTTTTTTCTCTGGTTATTGAATGTTCAAGTTTTGTTCTTCTCATCACACGCACTTGCTTATAACTCTGAAATGTCTCTAATTTCTGCTATAATTTACCTCTTTACTCCAGCATTTCGGAGAACTCCTATGTCAGTTTTCTTGGTTATCAAGTGTATTTTACTCATTCTTTTTAATAATGCATCTGATAATTCTTAAGCTCACATTCATCTTTGTGTTTACAATCAATGTTTCATGTCAATAGAACTTACATAGTTTGATAATCGTCTCAATCACTCCAGACAGAGATTAGGCATTAACAAGTTAGTTAACTAGTTCAGATGTCGACACTGCACATTGAACTATCGGCTTATAATTACTGGGGTCTCTTCATTTACACTATCGAAGTTTGATGTGTTGGGTCATTGGCACAAATAAAATGGTGAAATGCTGCAAATCCATTATTTGGACTATGTCCTGGAGGAAACCTAATGTATTATCTTGCTGTAAAAAAGTTCCAGAAGGAGTTTGAGAATGAACTTTAAAATAAAAGCCAAACATTCACTAATATATTACCGGTATGTGATGTTTTCTCTTCTTGATATTCACCTAAAAAATTTAGTGAACACCAGAAAGACCACGGTGAAAAAAATCAGAGGAAGTCTAAGTCTAACTATTGGATGAGTTGACATCATGGCATGGAGAGAAGTCACCAACAGAATTGACTTACAACATGAGATATAGAGAGTCGTAGAGTAACATGGTCACATATGTCACTTAGCATTACATTTTATCAAATTTATCAGTGTAAGGATGGAGTTTGATTTGCACTCCGGTGGGTTAACTTTCTATAGTTAGTTCTTTGCATGTTTTCTATTTTAATAAATAAAGAGTACCTTTTATGGTGAGCTACACTTCTTTCAACCGCAAACATTAGTCCAATTTGGTTATGTCAGTGCTTTTGAACATAAAAAATAATGGAGGTGATTTGATGAACCTCCAACCTCCAAGGTAGAGTAACATTTGCATCTGTTACAAATACACCTTACCCTGATTTAGCTGAGTATGACAGAGGTCGTTAGTTAGAACTTCATAATTACTTATAATACATTCTTTGAACATGAAAATAGAAGATTATATACATGGAAAAGTCCTGGAGACAGAAAGAGGAACCAAATAGATTACATTATGATTAACAATAGATTTAGAAATAGTGTCAAAAACATCAAAACATACCCAGGTGCAGATATCAACTCTGACCATAATCCAGTGCTGTGCAAAATAAATGTCAAACTTAAAAAGATAGTAAATAGAGGAGTCCAAGAACCACAGATAGACGCATCAGCACTAAAACAACCAGACATACAACAAAAATACCTTGTAGATGTAAGGAATAGATATGAACATCTAATAATAGAGTGCATGGAACAATACAGAAGGGAAAATCCAGAAGAGAAAATAGACAATAAATGGGAAAGCCTAAAGAAAAGTATTCAAACATCAAGTAAAAATTTACCAACAAGAAATACCAAGAACAAACAAACATGGATGACAGATGAAATATTAGAGAAAATGACAGAAAGAAAGAAAGCTAAAAATACACCAAAATACTCAAGTATAGACAAGGAGATACGTAACATGTGCAGAACAGCGAAAAAAACAATGGCTAGAATCAAAATGCAGTGAAATAGAGGAGATGTCCATACAACAGAAGACAAAATTAATGCATAAGGAGATCAGGCTGATCACAAATAAGAAAAATCCTATAAATGGGGGAGGCTGCATTAAAGATAAAAATGGTAAAATAATATTTGATAAAACAGAAGCACTCAGAAGATGGGCAGATTATGTAACAGAACTGTTTGACGACCAACGGAACAAAAAACCAACAATACACAACAATGATGGACCAGCAATACTGAAATCAGAAGTAGAACATGCAATAAATTCAATAAAATGTGGAAAAGCTGCAGGCTCTGACAACATAACAGTAGACATAATAAAAACTCTAAATGAATTTGGTGTAGATAATATCACAGAAATTTGCAATGACATATACGAAACAGGCCATATACCTAAAGACCTAACATCATCAATATTCATACCACTACCTAAGAAGCCCAGGGCTGTGGACTGTACAGAATATAGAACAATAAGTCTAATGAGCCATCTAACTAAAATACTTCTCAAGATAATACATGAAAGAATTAAGAACAAGATAGACATGTAGGTCGGTGAAGAACAATTCGGTTTTAGGAAAAACAAAGGAACCAGAGAAGCTATACTGAGTATCCGGCTAGTGATAGATAAATATATAGAAGTCCAAAAAAGTATCTATATTTGCTTCATAGACTACAGCAAGGCCTTTGACAGAGTCCAACATGAAAAATTAATCAAATGTCTTCAAGAAATAGGCATAGATGGAAAAGACATCAGACTGATTAGAAATATATATTAGGAACAAACTGCATCAATAAGGTGTGAAAACAGCTATTCTCCATACATAGAAATAAGAAGAGGGGTAAGACAAGGATTGCATTTTATCACCAAGCCTATTTAATATCTACACAGAGAATATCTTTAAAAATATAGAAGAAATACCAGGACTCAAGATCAATGGGAAAATAATAAACAACATTAGATATGCAGATGACACTGTTCTTTTAGCAGAAAGTGAACATGAACTACAAAGACTAATAGATCAAGTCAATAAATCAAGTAATGAATATGGACTGGATATAAACATTCAAAAAACAAAAACCATGATAATCAGTAAAGACACAGAAGAACAGGAGGTAAACATAAACATACAGGGAGAGAAACTACAACAAGTAAAACAGTATCAATATCTTGGACACAGTCACAAATGATGGCAGATGTGAAACAGAAGTTAAAAGGAGAATAGGAATGGCTAAAAGTACCTTCAATGACATGAGGAAATTATTAATATCTAAACAAATTACAAACAAGTTAAAAATGAGAATTATAAAATGCTACATCTATTCCATATTAATGTATGGCTCAGAAACATGGACACTAAATAAACAATTAGAAGACAAAATTGATGCCTTTGAGATGTGGGCATATAGAAGAATAGGGAGAACATCATGGAAAGAGAAGAAAACAAATAAAGAGGTGCTAAAGACACTTAATATGAAGAAAGAACTACTAAGAGAAATAAAGATCAAGCAAATAAAATACTTTGGACACATTAAAAGACATGACACCCTATTGAAGACCTTACTTGAGGGTAAAGTCAAAGGGAAGCGAGCAAGAGGTAGGCAGAGATACAAGTGGGAGAGTAACATTACACGATGGACAGGTTACAGTCTAGCAGAGTGCACCACCAAGACAAGAGACAGGAGATGTTGGAGATACGTTGCAGCCAACCTTCGTTGCGGAGACGGCACTTGATGATGATGAATTACTTATACTTATTCAGCTCACTATGACACACAATAAGTTATGAGCTAGAACTTCATCAATTTTACTTGAAATCTTTTGTAGTAATTGTCTTGTTACTCTTCAACCTCATTTGTGAGAGCCAGGTAGAAAAGTTAATAGCCACATTTTAGGTAAAACATAGCCAATAAAGACCAAATTCCAAAATTGCTTACAAAAACTAGTGAAAACATAATAAAACAAGCTTCAATGAACTAGGATGGAGGTAAACAAACTTATTTTAATAACTGCATCTATAACATTAAAGATAGGCAAATAAAATATTTTTAACACATTTTAAAAGACATGACACCTTGTTGAAGACCTTACTTGAGGGTAAAGTCAAAGGGAAGCGAGCAAGAGGTAGACAGAGATACAAGTTGGAGAATAACATCACAAGATGGACAGGTTACAGTCTAGCAGAGTGCACCACCAAAACATGAGACAGGGGATGTTAGAGATCTGTTGCAGCCAATCTTCGTTGCGGAGATGGCACTTGATGATGATGGTGATCTATAACATTTAGTTATGTTATTTTTGTGTGTCTGTTTTGACAGCAATTACAAGAGAAGGAATTCTACCACAAACATTACATTCTGGTGTAACCGTAATTTTCATAAATTTGGAAAAGAACATTTTCAGTAGATGCCTGAATCTTTCAAGAGGAAATATGATGTATATGTATTCGGCATGTAGGCACCTTCCCCCCACCAGCACCCCTCCAATTAAAAAAAGTTAAAACAAAAAAATTGTATAAATAAAATGTGAGTGTGCATTTTTTACAAGGTATATTTTCTTATTTATATTCATTTCATTTAGTTTCCTAAAATTAAATTAAATATTTAGTATTGAAACTACTTCAGCTTACTTATGTATTAAGTTTTTGGCTAAATAAACGCCTTCTCATCTAAACCACACCCATAGAAACATTAATTATACAATTTTTCTAATTTCCTTTTATATATTCTGCATTTCTGAAGCTAATACACTTGAGATATTCAGAAAACATATTTTTACCATGGAAAACATATAAATAAGTACTTGGACATCTAATATACACATGCAAGGAAAACATTGCTTTAGGCTATAAATATCCTGTGGCCAGTTCTCCCTAACCCATGCTCAGTATTTTTTAATAGAAATTTTCAGAATAAATGCGTTTGTGACTATATAAGGGTGTATGACTGGATTGAACATCTTTGCTATACATGGTGATCATTGATTGTGACAGAAATATTATCTTATATTGGAATAATTGATTTGATCTAAGTTAAATCAACTACAATCCATTTTTATTTTAGTGAGTAACATAGGGTTACAAGATTTATTATTAAGTTCTTTAACCATTTTTCATTTGGTATAGACCTATGTAACTTTTACATTTTTATTGTGATAGGGGCCTAGGGCCTATATGTACGTTTACGATTGTTAGACATGACTGCTCCCAAAGACAGATGTGTCGGGCCATTGGCGCAAATAAAACGGCGACATAACGCATTTCCATTCTCTGGACTACATCCTGCTGGAAATCTAAAATGGATCATGGTCCTGCTACTAGAGAAATCCAGCAGGAGTTTGAGAATGAACGCTGAAGAAGAAGAAGACATGAATGAAAATGACTGTGACTGCAATTTTTTTTTAAACATTGCCGTTCATTTTAATTATGCTAATTAACCACCATTTTGAATATTAATTTGTTCTGTGTGCATATAAAAATTACATCATTGTGATTAACAGATGCATCTTAACTTTGTGAACACAAAAATACAGGCCTAAAGAGTTTCTGTGATATTTTATTGTAAATGGAAAAGAATTAGGCCTATATTTAGTAGTTATAGGCCTATAATTTATTTTCACTTTAATTAGATACTATACACATTATCGGTCATTTTGAATATCAATTTCAATTAGTTCAGCGTGCATTTGAAAATTTTAGAAATGTTATCAATAGATGCTACTTTTCTTCGTGAACACAACAATGTAACCTAAAGTTTATGTACTTTTTTATTGTTTTATTGAAGATAACAGATAATTCCAAAATTATCATCTGAGCAGTATTGAGGTCACAAGTTAAGTTTATAATTTCCTATATCTTTCATGTAGGCCTGTATTATAAGGATGCCAAATTAATTAGAAAAAAATCATAACATCCTTCTGGATTTTATCGATGATATGGGCCTACAGACTTGGTTGAATTGCAATTTTCAAGGTTATCAAGGTACATTAATGATAGGCCCTACAGTACTGTACTGTTTTGTCTCTTCCATTCTCTGGAGTATATCCTTCTGAAAAACTAATAGGACCATGGTCCTGCTACAAGTGAGACCCAGTGGGAGTTTGAGAATGAACGCTGAAGAAGAACAACAACAAGGAGAGATCATGTGAGGAATGAAGAGATTACAAGAACTGTAGGAACAGCGTCTGTGGTTAAAGATATTTTTTTTAAAAACAGACTGAAATGATTAGGCCACTAAATGAACCTTTATTGGCCAGCAGCAAGAGCATACAACATAAATGTAAACACCAAGATGCAGAGGGAGTCCAGGATGAAAGTAGACTGAATGAGTTACCAACATTCTGAGATGTCACAATATTACTGCATAGCCTCTCAAGCGACCAAACGTGCTATAGTCCGAAAACTAAACGTCATTCACTCGCGCGACGCCGCAAAATTCAGAGAAATGACGATAGATATGTAGACCTAGTATAAATTGAGTAATTGTAATAGTGCTCTTAGTCACATTTTGCGAAAACATTATTTAGGGCCTACTTGTGTATATAAATAAAACGACATTCTTTTCAGAATGTTGTCTTTGCCGTGGATACTCTATACGCCTCTCTGTTCCGGGCAAGCAGGTCTGCATTGGCCAGAGACACGTGCATACATTCTTCGATGTCTTTAGTCTATGGTCTTCTTGCCATCCTCTTCTTCTCTTCCCCGGCACGCTTGCCTCTAGAATGAGCCTTTCGATACCATCATGTCGCTTTAAGTGTCCAAAATACTGTAACTTCCTTATTATGATGGTATTTAGTAGCCACACTTCATTTAGTTTCATAATTACAAGCAAGCTTTTAGAATTTCATATAATTCATTTAGTTTAAGTAATTTCAAAACTTATTTTTCCCTGTCCATGATATTCGTAGGATCTTTCTGTAGCACTTCATTTCAATTGAATATTTAATTTATTCTTTTGGATATTGTCTTGTTTAGAGTCCAAGTCTCACATCCATATGTTGCCACTGGGAAAACACATGATCTTAAAAGGGTTAATTTAGTGTCGTTATTACTACTTTGCCATAGTTTTCTCATTTGTGTTACTTTGAGTGATACAATTTTTAGTCTTCTTCTAATCTCGACTGAACAATCTCCGGAACTGTATTTTATCCAAGATATTCGAATTTGTTTACACATTCTAGTTCTCTATTAGTATATGATATATTATTAAGCAATATAGGCCCTATAGGTCCTATGTCTTGTTTATTAAAAGTAGATGCGTAATTATAGGTAGGACTGAGTCCTACCGTAGGACTATCAGTGTGGAGTACCCTGCCCAGAATCGCGCATTCGTAGATAAGCAAGCCACTGATTACTGTTTGGAAACATTGTATTGATAGTAGGTAGTGCACAGTTAGTTATGTAATTACTTACTGACGTATGTACCTTGTTAAGCAGTGGCACAATTTGGCCATGACGCCAACCTTGACATTAGCCTCATTTGGCGGCCACGGGTATTTCTGCACCTTGAACTTGCCGTTGTCAAACGTTACAGATTCAAAACTTGTGTTGTCATCTGAAAGCTGGTTGTCAGAGGAAATAAATTTCAGGATTTCAATATCAAAGACTAAAAACATAAAATTCATAATTAGACAACGTTTGTTTTAGTCAGATCAACACAGAACCTCTGATAGGAAATAGTTTTCACGACTTTCAATAATATATAAGTGTTCATCAATGATAAATAAAATACGGCCAACTGGACAAATCCGGCCTGCCAAGCCATATTTTTTTCTGACCCGCGAAACTGATCTAAAAATACTAAATGGTCCCAAAGCCAAGAAAACACCACATGGATTTAGCTCGTAGTCAGCTGTAACTAGCTTGTGGTCACATTGCAGTTAGCTTGTAGACGGCTTGTAGTTAGCATGTAGTCAGCTTGTAATTAGCTTGTAGTTAGTTTCAATTCAGCCTAGTAGTTAGCTTGTAGTTAGTTTCAATTCAGCCTGGTAGTTAGCTTGTAGTTAGTTTCAATTCAGCCTGGTAGTTAGCTTGTAGTTATCTTCGAGTCAGCTTGTAGTTATCTTCGAGTCAGCTTGTAGTTAGTTTGTAGTTAACTTCGAGTCAGCTTGTTGTCAGCCTGGTAGTTAGCTTCGAGTCAGCTTGTAGTTAGCCTGTAGTCAGTTTGTAGTTAGCTTATGGTCTGCACATGACAGCTTGTAGTTAGCTTGTAGCTACCTTGTGTTTATCTTGTGGTTAGATAGTCAGCTTGTAGTTAGCCTGTAGTCAGCTTGTAGTTAGCCTGTAGTCAGCTTGTAGTTAACTTGTAGTCAGCTTGTAGTTAGCCTGTAGTTAACTTGTAGTCAGCTTGTAGTTAGCCTGTAGTCAGCTTGTAGTTAACTTGTAGTCAGCTTGTAGTTAGCCTGTAGTTAACTTGTAGTCAGCTTATAGTCACACCCTACTACATATCAAGCAAGGGACAACGCTGATATGTTAGCTAAACGAAGCAGCTAACATGTTTGATAATCTAACGATAAAATGACAAATTTTAGCAAAAATTAGGAACAGACAATATATATTTTTACACAAATAAATCACCAACTGAACTTATTAACAACACAAGAGACAGAGACGTGTGGAGAAGCATGATCGCCTGAGCCCCTCACCATGAAACTTGATTTATTGTCTTCACAGTTAGAGGTAGATTGTGTATTTCAATGCCATAACTATTAAATCAGCATAAACAACAGTACGAGTGGAGGGAGAAACATCTGAATGGTTTGCTGTTCAAAGTGGAGTGAGACAGGGATGCACTCTTATCTCCTTACCTATTTTAACATCTATGCAGAGAATATAATAAGAAACGTAAGAGCAGAACTAGAGGAAAATGAGTTTCATCCAATAAATATCGGTGGGTACAAGATTCCAGAAATAAGATATACAGATGACACAGTCCTTCTTATTACACATTCTGAGGGACTGAAACAGCAACAACAGAGATACAACGAGATCCAAAATCCCAAAATCTATATCTAAATGCACAGAAAACAAAAATTATGACAACAGACACAACAAAGATCAAACTGATAATCAATATAGAACTAGAATGTGTAAACAAATTCAAATATCTGGAAGCAAATATGATCAGTTCCGAAGATTGTTCAATCGAGATTAGGAGAAGTCTCACAAATGTAACACTATCACTAATGAGAAAGCTGTGGCAAAGTAATAGTAGCGTCACTAAAGTAACACTTATAAGATCATGTGTTTTCCCAGTGGCAACATATAGATGCGAGACTTGACTTGAGACATGACAATATCCAAAAGAATAAATTCATTTGAATTGAAGTGCTACAGAAAGATCCTACGAATATCATGGACAGAGAAAAAAAAGAACATTGAAGTTTTAAATTACTGAAACTAAATGAAGGGTGGCTTCTAAATGCCATCATAAGAAGGAAGCTACAGTATTTTGGACACTTAAAGCGACATGACAGTATCGAAAGGCTAATTCTGGAGTGCCAGGCGAGAAAAGAAGAGGATAGTCAAGAAGACGATGGACCAGCGACATCGAAGAATGTATGCACATGTCTCTGACCAATGCAGACCTTCTTGCCCAGGAGAAAAAGGTGTTCAGAGTATCCAGACAAAGTTATGGAATGAATATGTTACTTGATAACTACTAAGTCTGATTTTAGCTTTCTGCTAAATATTAACAAAGTTAATATGTTTTCTCCTTTGACTCTTTGTATGCTTCATTCAATAGTTAATTTTTTCCGTGAAAGCAAAATGATCAAGTGTAGCTAAAGTTCTCAGAAGAATCGTGACACCGGGCAAGCAATAATTACTGTAGCATCACCCCTATAAGATGAGATATGAGATGCTACTTGAATTGAAAAAGTTTCACACCATCTCAAGGGATGAAAACAAGAAGCTGGTTAAACTTAGGAAAGTGTGATGTAGGCTCCTATCCAAAAAAAATATTGATGTGTGAATTTAAGTGAATTTAAGATATCTATATTAGGTTTATATCTTGAGATATCAAGAAAGCATCATGCCCATAAATTTATTCATTTTCAGATTTTCAGCGAAAAAATATAACATTCTCAGCGAATTATCTGAAAAATAATTCAAATTCATCCACCACGGTCAAGACAATAGACGAAGATGTTTTGCAGAGACCTGAATCAAGCAGAGTTCGAGGTGTTTTATCATCAAATGAATGAAATGATGTAGAAAATGATAACAAAGAAAACACTATTGCTCAGCTTTTACCTAAATTAGATTGATTATCGTTTTTGCACACCGGGTATATCCATAGGTATTCAGATCATCACGTCAGTAAATCTGTGTTTGTTCAGTGTTGTTTTTTTGTTGAAGTTTTTATGACGTGTTGTTACTCTGTGTTACGTCTCACTCTCAATTCGTGTATTATCGATGCTGACTCATGCTCATTGACTTCAAAATCCTCCAATTGCGCATTCCGGTAAACAATGAATATAGGTTGGCCTATCAGTATTTATATGTTTTCTTCTTTTTCTTATGCTTTCGCTCTCTGATAACCAACGCGAGTAAATCGTGTGATTTCCGCTGGGGAGCGTGAAGTACGTTTTACTGCTAGTTCCACAGTAGAAATTCGTTATTTGCACCTCGGTTGGTTCACACTGTGGCCCAGACATCCGAAGCCTAGCACATCCGTTTTCGTCATACCTTTAATTCAAGTAGTGAGCTTCCCTAACCTGTGACACCCAGCCTATCTGTCGACAGTCTGCGGGTGTGTGATGACTCTTCGCCGAGACGATTGTCGTTCACGTCTATCTTGCACGAGGCGTTCAGCAGCCAGTGAACTTGCCTCGTGTAATTATACATTTTGTGCCTGTGCCCATCGGGTATTGATCCTTTTTTCATCCACATGCCTGGTTCTTTCACCTTCTAAGCCGAGGTGTCGTTCGCCGACATCGCGAACCACTCGTCCAAGTCTTGAGTCTCACCAAGCGTTTGGGAGCAAAGCGGGTTCTCGAGCTGAACCACCGTGTCCCGTTTGTGCCTGAGTCCATCAGGTACAGAACCCTTTCTCTCCGCAAGCATTTTTTCGGTATAGAAAAGCTCGACAGTAGAATTGGGCCAGGGCTGCTTTTTTTTGGCCGGCGCCCACGATTGGGTCTCAGCCTGTAAGGAGCACCGGTAACTAGAAGCTTATCTCGAGCTAACAGAACTTGTAGTTCCGATTTCCTTGGAATGTTTTCCCTTTCTATGTGCACATGGTGCTACCCCCTCATTGTACTCAGTATGTTATGTTTACACCTCTCACCATGAGTCTACCTTTTCGTGTAAATTTCATTGCCACCCCCGCCCCTTCCAACGCTCGAACCGGACTTACTAGCGTCACTGTATATCGACAGTGCCACTGAATATGTTGGCAGTCTCTTTTACAGTCAAATCTCATTCCGTATGCAGCTTCCCCACTCCCAGACACGAGCCTAAAAGTGTTTGCCAGAAATATAGTAAGAGCATCTGTACTTCTGTTTCCAGGGTGCACCTCGAGGAGGTACTTTTAGGATCTTGGTTATCTGTTAACCCTGGGTCCCCACGAGAGCAATGCGAGACCCTTAGCACCACTGACCATCTGTTATGGTAAGCATAGTAGAAAATCCATCTAACTTGTCAGCGCTAGTTTCCCCCACACCAAGAATAAAGATGAACCTGATTTTGCATAGTGAGGCCCAATTCCTATCCCTCTCTAATGACTCCGCCCATCGCCTAAGCATTTCATTTGTTTTGACTTTCACCTTATTGAGTCACTGAGTATGCATGCATGAGAATAGGCTTGCGTTTCCAGCGAGTTTAGGACCTACGTCATGGCAAACACCTCCATCACAGACTCTTGCTTCGCCCGTGTGTTGCTGGGACCCAAAAAAGGGAGTAAAAATAGTACCACTGTTTATATTCCACGTATATCGTAAGAGGCGACTAATGAGGTTTTGGGGTGGAGTTAGCTGTTCCATCCCGTGTAGGGTTAAAGTGACCCTGAAGCTACGCTAAAGTCGAACCGAAAGGCGCATATGTGCAACTAAGCTGTAATAGAACAAACCGTATTCCGTTCCCCGGACTACATCCTGATAATTGAGTTTGAGAACAAACGCAGAAAAATAAGAACAATCTAAAAGATGTTTATTTGAAAAAAAAGCCACTGACAGTCTATTGCACTGATACAAACACGACCTAAAGAATGGATTCCTTAAGAAATATCACACTCGTATTTAGTTTCAATGGTTGGTTGCTGATCCAGCTGGCCATGGGCTCAGGCCTTTCAATAAGAAGTTGTATTTTATTACAATTTCTCATTGATACAATTCACTAGGTAAACACATAGGGAGACATCGCAGCAAACGACACTCTAGCAGGATACATATTCAGTGTTGAGGAACAACCCAACGCTCTAGAGTTATGAGGGTTGGGGCAACGAAGGTAATATAAGGGAAATAAAACGAATATGGGTAAGAAATGTTGCAAATATTTAAGTACACGATTTACTAACAACAATCACACAAATTGACGACGTTTCGTATAAAAAATATTTATTAGGACAAAAAATAAACGAAACCAAAAATTGAATATTACAGAGACATAGTACGATAAGAAGAGATACGAAAACGTTGAGCAGAAGTTGATAATATAGGAGAGATGAAGCAAGTACAAGATAAGAAGAGAAAGCAGAAAGTAATGTACAAAAGGGAATATCATAGAAGAATACGAATGAATAATGAAATAAATCAAAATCCACTTATTTTAATAGAATGTTTTCCAGTACGGAAACTAAATAGAACAGAACTGCCCAAGACAGCAGGGCAACACCAAGTGACACACATAATAAAATAGATCGAGAGAAGATCATGATCAAAGTGAACAATAAGAAGAGACAAAGTAAGGGAATAAACATAGAGGGAGGAGAAGATAATAACGAATTGATAAAAAAACAATACGGAGAATATAAGAAACGAAGATGTGAAATAAAATAACAATACGGAGAATATAAGAAACGAAGAAGTGGAAAAATATAACAGGGAAGAGGATATAAGAAACAAAGAAGTGGAAAAATAAACAGCGAAGAGGATAAAATAGAATAAACTTAAATTTTAAAAGGCGAGGTATGGGCGAAAAAAATCAGGACCCAAAGAGGGAAGGGGCAGAAAATGGTATAGGATTATTTTGGGGAGGGGAGGAAAAGAAAACATGTTTGATAATCTAACGAAAAAAGAAGCGACTAAGAAGGCCTGAGGATGGTGAAGATAAAATCATGTCATGGATAGTAACAGGAACGTTACCGAATTTAAAGTTACAGATATAAGAGAATGGGGGAGAGAGGGGGCAGAATCAGAAGAAAGTTACTGGCAAGAGACGAAGAGATCCATAACATGGAAACAAGGAAATGCAAAAGAAGTATGAATCCCACTGAAAGCCATAGGAGCAAAGAGAAGGTCACGGATATAATAGGGGTGTACCAAGATATCAAAATCATAGGAACAGAGAGAAGACCACTGATATAATAGGGGTCTACCAAGATATCAAAACCATTGGAGCATATAGAGGGTCACTAATATGATGGGGTGAACCAAGGTACCAAAAGCAAGAGACAACGTTGAACAACCAAACGACGCAGCAAAGTAATAGCAGGGACACATAGAGAGCACGTAGCTAGACGTCAACCATTCCAATATCCAAAACGATGTATAAATTTAAGTGTGACAGAAGCCATGAAAAGGATTGATAATCCCAGAAATATAGAAGTGATGGTATTGTGCATTATTTACTTAGCTCTGTGGTATAGGAGAACATCGGTACCAAAAGTGATTGACAGAAGGACAGACATAATAACTACCGACATAAATCGTGTATAGGAAGAAGGGAAGAATTTGAGTTAACCCAAAGAAAGTATTACCTCGTCAGTAGAACTCTCGTCATCGCTGGACAGCATCATTGGCTCACCAGTGCCGTACTTGGTGAAATAATGCACGATAGCAAACTCTAATGTGGTAGCAATGACAAAAACGAAGCACAGCGCCACGTACACGTCCAGTGCTGTGACGTAGGAAACCTTGGGTAGTTGGCTTTTATTTTCTATTCCAATAATAGTCATTGTCAGGACCGTAGTAGAACCTGTGGGTGAGGGGTTGGGGAGGATTAAAATTAATATCTGAGGGTGTGGTGTACTAAAAGTATTAGTAACGTAGGTGGGGGTCATTGTCTGTGAGTGGTGAATTTCTCTGTGGGTGGAGTGCCATTAATGTCTATGGGTCTAGTAATATTAATATTATTGGTGAGTTAACACTAATTTGTGTGTATGAGCTGGGGTAAAGTAAATATGTTATTGTAGTAGGTACCTCAGAAAGGTACCTACTCTGAGGTACTATCACATTGAACAGAAAAATACTATCACATTGAACACTATTCACATCGACCAGACACGGGTTTCAACCTCTAAGTATTTCAATGCTAGTAAAAAATTGCAACAATCACCACACTTTCTACAATCCATTTGCCTACATCTAAATTCCAAAATCTATATGCCTACACCTTGTAGCTCCCATAATCCATAGGCCCTATGTCTATAATTTCTAACTCCCAAAATCTATATGTCTAGAACTTCTAACTTATACAATCCCTATGTTTAGAACTTCTCATACAATCCATATGTCTAGAACTTCTAACTCTCACAATCAATGTGTCTAGAATTTCTAATTCCTACAATCTATATGTCTAGAATTTTTAACTCCCACAATCCATATGTGTAGAACTTCTAATTCTCACAGTTCATATGCCGACATATTCTAACGTCCACAATTCATATTTGTGTTCATCGTACTACAACAATCGTTTTAGTCACTCATAGTTAACACACGCGATATCTCTGCTTCAAACTCTGGTTGGGACGGGTGGAGCTTTCTTTCCGAGGTACAACAGAAATCCTTTCTGTATATGTCATGGAAACTTATGTGATAAAGCGCCCATTATTTCCACTAGCTACAAAAATGCTCCTGCACTCCTTGGGGGTAGATACATCAAAGCAATGGTAGTATCAACTCATTTACAAAATGAGGTCCAATCCCAGTTGCCGGGCCTACATTTTAAACGAAATAAAATTGTCGTGAAACGAACAAAACGTTCCGAAAAAGGGGAATGTCACACTTCCACAGCTGATACACACATGCATCAGCTATAAGAAAGGCTACATGTCACAGGGCTTTAGATAATGATCATTTTTAACACAAAAAGTGATAATGTACATAATATATGTCATTATCTAACATAACATAACTGACATAACAGTCTTGCCAGTTTCAAATATACACGCCTATGACCAACACTTTCTTAATCCAAAAATCTCCATTGAAACTATTGTACTTTTCCATTTTTTTGGTTCCCATTCATCGATCTGTAATCTCACTTTATAAAACCCACAACACAAAAAATAAATTTTCTGACATGTTCAAATTCCGTATCCTTTTGAAATATGTTCTCAATCCTCCAATCCTTATTTTGAGACAAACTGTAAAAATAAGACCGTTACCTGTACTCCACCTTCCATTTATTTAAATATTTTATAGAAACCACACATCTTAATTTCCACACTCCATAATGGTACAATATTTATCTCCACACTCCAAAATACTACAATATTTATCTCTACACCCATGATGATACAATATTTATTTCTACACTCCATAATGGTACAATATTTATCTCTACACTGCATAATGGTACACTATTTATTTCCACACTCAATAATGACACAATATTTATTTTCACATTCCACAATGGTACACTATTTCTACACTCAATAATGGCAACATTTTTACTTGCACATTCCATAATAGTACAATATTTACTTCCACACTCTATTATGGTACAATATATATTTCCACACTCCATAATATTTATTTCCACACTCCATATTGGTGCAAGAAATATTTATTTACACACTCCATAATGATACAATATTTATTTCCACACTTCATAATATTTATTTTCACACTCCATAATGGTACAATATTTATTTCCACACTACATAATGGTATCATATTTATTTCCACACTTCATAATGGTACAATATTTATTTCCACACTATATAATGGTACCACATTTATTTCCACACTCCATAATGGTACAATATTTATTTTCACATTCAATAATGGTACAATGTATATTTCCACACTCCATAATATTTATTTCCACACTCCATAATATTTATTTCCACACTCCATAATATTTATTTCCACACTCCATAATATTTATTTCCACACTCCATAATATTTATTTCCACACTCCATAATATTTATTTCCACACTCCATAATATTTATTTCCACACTCCATAATATTTATTTCCACACTCCATATTGGTGCAATATTTATTTCCACACTCCATAATGGTACATTATTTATTTCCACACTCCATAATGGTACAATATTTATTTCCACACTCCATAATATTTATTTCCACACTCCATAATATTTATTTCCACACTCCATAATATTTATTTCCACACTCCATAATATTTATTTCCACACTCCATAATATTTATTTCCACACTCCATAATATTTATTTCCACACTCCATAATATTTATTTCCACACTCCATAATGGTACACTATTTATTTCCTCACTCCATAATGGTACACTATTTATTTCCACATTCTATGATTCCACCAATCAACAAATGTTAAGATCATTAGACATCGAATGGGGCTGGCTCCTTAACAATATGTTAACAAGAAAGCTGAGTCATGTGGTCATATAAAGAAAATACATAACAACGTGGAAAATTTACTAGCTGAAGCCACAGTTAACGGCAACAAGGGAAGAGGACGCACAAGACGACGATAGTGCAGTGATATATCGGATTGTTTAAACATGTCTCTAGCTGCGGCAGGTCAACTGGCGTAGAATCGCGGAGTATTCAGAGAATATATAAGGAAGACCACGTACTGGAAAGAATATGTCACATGATGATGATGATGATTCCAAAATACTGAATTCCAAACTCCATGACTCCACAATATAGGCCTATGTTGCTGCAGTACACAATTCTACAAATTTATTTCCCACGTGTAGCTGGAAGTCTAGTTTAGGTTGAATAGAATAGGCCACTGTCTTTTTCCATGCATGTCATAGGAGACGACAGTGAAAAAAAGGAGACCTGTGAAAAAATCATTATCACAACTTGTATCAATTTGTTACTTTTGTCTTCTATCAAATAATCCACATGGAAGACAAATAGATGCAGGACAGAGGACATTCATTGGACTATCGTCTTTTTTGCGTGGCAGAATGCACCTTTTTTCCTAGTTGACGGGGAATGCTTTATGTACCATCACTGCGGGTGTGTCAACAAATCTGACAGAATAGTGATGAAATATTTGACCCAGAAGTGTGAGCTGTATTTCTGGCAGGACATAATAAGTCTGGGATACCGGGGCACAGACATGCCTCCCTCCGGGGACTAAACATGAATCCATAAACCCCCTTTACACATCCATGCCTTTGAGACTTTATATGAGTCCTGTTGTCGCATCAGTTACACAACTGAGAAACACTTGTATGTGTCAGAAAGGCCATGGGCTGTCAAGAGATATCTGCTCACAGCTAAAGGGAGTATTTCATCATAATCATGTGTCAAAAGCTACCTGATCAAAGCTAAAAGGAGTATTTCATCATCACATATCAAGAGCTACCTGCTCATAGTTAAAATGATTATTTCATCACCATCATGGAACTTTTTAATACATCGTGAATTGTTCGATCTTTGTTTTCCATTCCAGATGCCTATAACCCATCAAGGTCGTAGGAGTACAACAGCGAATGCATCAACGCATAGAGTCCTCCCCCAATTTTTCTCTTCAGCGATGTGGATGAGTGAGGAAAAAACCAACCTGTCTAGTCCTTGATGACGTCTTACATGATTGTTGTGTGTCCACCTCAGCTTCTTCAACCTTCGACTCCAGTGCAATATTTCAGTGCGTGAAATATTTAACTGGTGACGCCCATTTTCTCTCCAGGCATCCTTAATACATTTTGAACCACTTGCAACTTTTGTAACTTTGTTTCCACAATCCGTCAATACAATAACACATTTTTTTTGTCTATTGTCTTTCCCAAGGTGAAAGATGAATGATAGTATCCACATTTGCTGTTAAGCATATGCTTGGGAGCCTTAGGTTGTCGTGCTGCGTCCATGTTTGTTCAAGGTTATCTTGATGTTATCTATTCACCGTTTTCTTGGTCTACCTTTGGCCTTATGTCCGGATATTGTTTTGTTATATGCTCTTATTGGTATTTGGTTTGGGTTCATTCTCATATGGTGACCGAACAATTGTACTTTCTGTCTTCTGATATGTTCAATACTTGATATTATACCTACTGTTTTCCTTTTTTATTTATGTTATTTAGTTTAGTAACTATTGCAGCTTTTCTTAGACATTTCATTTAACTTGTAACGATTTTCTTTTGCTGCAAGACTGTTAAAGATCATGTTTGACATTGGTAACTGAATATTGGTATAAAAATTGTAGATATTATCTGTCTTTTGATTTCCATCTTGGTATTTGGGAGGAGAGGTAATAGTGTAAATGGGTTAGTCCCTGCGTTTGCTTTCCGACACCATGTTTCTATTTATCTGTCTAGTCTTCCATTTTCGGCATAAATGTTACCTAGATATTTAAATTAGTTGGCTTGTTTAACTTTGGTGTTATCTATTGTTATACCCACTGGTGTTGCAGACTTGCTAATTTTCATAACGTATGTTTTCTAACATTTACCTCCACACTGCATTACTCGAGAGATATTCATTTCTTCAATCATTTATATATTCCTTACTTCTACAGCTCATCAATTCCAGAATGATCATTTTTATAATCCACAAGTCACACAATTGTTATTTCCTCATCACCTTCAAACTAACCTAGATAAATAAATAATTAAAAAAATTAAATTAAATGGGTAATTAGCAATTTTATGTGAAACAAATAAACGGAATGGAAGCTTTGACAGAAAAGTCTTTATGAAGATATGCGAAAACACAATATAACTACAAAGTAGACCCATAACTATTCGTACATTGAATTATGTGATGGAAATAAATGTGTGTATCCATTTCCTGACGAAGACGTTTGGTCGAAACATCTAATCTGTTTATGTTTCTCCAAGTAAAACTGTTACTTTATTAATTTACTTTTTATATGTATTTACCATTCGGTGTAAAGTTTTACTACATTCTTCCTTTCATTCAAACCCACCTAGGGCAATTCTGTCTGCAGTAGCTTCTCGGTTGATCCAGAAAGAGACCCAGGAGAGAACCACAAGCAAACAGCAAGGCAGGTACAGGTTGATGAGAAAGTATCCAGTATGTCGACTCAATTTGAAGGTAACACACAAGACGGAGTGTAGGGCTTGCGACGATTATGATGTGGAATAGAATCATGTAAACGTTACATGAATAATGTGTTGAGCAAGACAGAGCTATTGATATATAGTAACTGATAACACGACACTTAAATATTAATACTGAAATTAAAATAATGCAGAGAATACCAGTTTTTAACTATTTGTACCGCATAGAAGTCAACCAACTCCTTGAAGTAGAGATGGGACTTATTCCAGTCAACAGAGGCTGGAAACTAAGATTGATCGGGCCATCCTTGACATCGAGTAGGAGCACAGTCCTGTCCAAGCAAGAACTGAGGCTGAAGTCAGAGATACTCGGTAGACAGGAGCACCACGTGGTATCACTCAGCATGAATAGGTAACATGTCTTCACAACAACAACAAAGTATTTCTATACATTTTTAAAAATAAAATGATGGACCAACAATACTGAAAGCATCAGTAGAAAGCGATATTTGATAAAACAGAAGTACTGACAAGATGGGCAAATTATGTTGGCAGATTATGGACAGATCTGTTTAATGAACAACAGAACACAAAAAAAGACTTACAATACATAATACTGATGGACCAACAATACTGAAATCAGAAGTGGAAAACACAAGAAAAAAAAATAAAATGTGGAAAGTCTGCAGCCACCGACAACATAGACATAATTAAAAAAACCTATACGAATTTGGTGTGGAAACTATCACACAGAACTGTATAAAGTCCGCGTATCGCTGAGGTGAAACTGTACATTTGTTAGAAATACTATGGGTTATCAAGAGTACAACAACAGTCACCTCGCTTACTCCACTGAGGTGAAACTGTACATTTGTTAGAAATACTATGGGTTATCAAGAGTACAACAACAGTCACCTCGCTTACTCCACTGAGGTGAAACTGTACATTTGTTAGAAATACTATGGGTTATCAAGAGTACAACAACAGTCACCTCGCTTACTCCACTGAGGTGAAACTGTACATTTGTTAGAAATACTATGGGTTATCAAGAGTACAACAACAGTCACCTCGCTTACTCCACTGAGGTGAAACTGTACATTTGTTAGAAATACTATGGACTATCAATGGCTATCTGATCAGTCGTCTTGGTTAATCCACTGAGATGCATCTGTGTATTTGTTAGAATGACTTTCGAGTATCAAGAGCATCATCTCGGTTACTCCACTGAGGTGTAACTAATTATATGTTAGAAATACTATAAGATATCAAGAGATACCTGCTCAGAAACATTATTAATTATTACCATAAAAATTAATTATGTGTGTGCAAGCATTTTCGATGTTTCATCAGAATCTATCATAAATACTTGTATATTGATACTATTGTTCAACTCTTCGATTCTTTGAAAGATATGTTCCAATTTGGTATCCTAAATATTTGCGCATCCATTGTTTACAAAGGATATATTTACTTGCTGAAGTTCTTGTTTAATCATGAAGATGTTTGACGTGTTTTCCCTCACAATCTACACATATATGAATTGTTTTCGCAAACACTTTGTTTACTATTTCCCTGGAAATGTCAATATAATCTCATTATTTCGCACCTCAATTATGATCTTTGTCTCTATCATCTATCAATATTACAATAATTTGCGGTTCCCCTCTGGCTATCGAACTGTTTACAGTTGGCTTCATAACCTGAGTTGATTCCATGGCTTATTTTTCTGCATATTTGATAGCGTTGATCGCATCTTTGCTAACGTGGAATATCTTATTATTTTCGTGATTTATACGTTCACGTTTGATCCCGCAACACTTTCTCCTTATTTATGTCTTCCAGAAATGCTTGATATCTTTGTTTATTTTGTTGATATTAATATTAATGTTATCTATGGGAATGTTATATGTGGCCACTCGATATTGACACAGAGATAAACTATCAAGCACGTTTGACAGTGGTTTGCCTTCAGATTGATGACCACTGTTTATAAACACATTGCAACATACGGCTATCGTACTAACGATATTGCAATATACGGATAGCATACTAACGATATTGCTTCGGACTGACACCATTTAATACAAGTGGCACAACACTGAACGTATTAGTTTCAATTGCAGAAGCCGGATGTGTCGGGATATTGACGCACGTAAAATAGCGACACAACACGTTTTCGTTTTCTAGACTAAATCTTGCAGGAAATAATTAGGGTCATTAATTCTGCTACAAACAACACGAGTCATGTTATATTTGTGTATAAGATTAATAAGCTCTTTGGTTGGTTTTCTTGGCGGAGTCAATTGACACATTTTCACAATACCAATTCGTGCGAACTAAGTAGACGTCAGAGCGCTGCGAAAATAAACGTCAATCATATCGCATTGAGTATCATTAAGTTGGCAGCATATCCTATTCATTACGTAGTGATCAACTCAGAATTTTATTGGCTGTAGTCATTTTCTAAGATATATAAATACGTTTAGTAGGTTGCCATTACCTTTTTGAATGGTCCGGCTGCTCATTTGCCAGCAGCGGGGATTGAATCTGATACCTTTGCCTGCCGAGACGATCTCTATACCACTTCGTAACGGAACCTGATACTGACTATCTCACTGACTGTAAATGGGGTCTAAATATTCAATATTCTATAAGCAATACTTCTTTTCTACACACAAAGTTGAGTATACGGTGTTTAATAAAAATAAATATCCCATAATGTTAGCATTAAGTCACCCCACCACCGCTTTAATCCCATCATCACACACGTACACGCAATACATACATAGTACATAAATACAATTTCAATTCATTACATCGAAAACAGCATGTTTAAAAAAAAGACTACCACATTTGAGTCTTATCTTAAAAAGAGTTCAACGTTTCCATAGAAATCATTCTTTCTCCAGATTTGAACTATCTAGACACAGAGTTCTGAATTCTATGGTCTAGAATCAATAATGATTATAATCCAAGTTTTAGCACAACTAACCCTACAATACAATTTTTTTAAATTATTTTAACATTCAAATAAGTTCAGAATCCACGTTCTAAAGAATGCAAGGCCTTCTTAGCGATAGCCTTCACCTTGTTTACAAACGTCCATTATCTTGGCTGATGAGATTTATAATTGGTCCCTGGCGTATACTTTGATTCGACAACCAATGAAAAGCACCAGAAACGTTGGCTCAGCAAAATAAATGACGTTTGGAATTCGCGGGAAGAATTATGGAAAAAGACTTCAGTAAATGACTAAGAGTAAACTAGATATTGGTTATGTTTGAAAATTTTTGAAAATCATTTTATCGCTCGTAATCTACAGGAGAGCGCTACGTCTTTTTCTACTGACAGCGCAGTATTCCTTTGTTCGCCACTATCGACAATACAAGACTTATGGGATAAATTGGATTCATCCTTCTAAAGTAAAGCATTTGACATTTATCGTGATTTTCTTTGGCTGTCAACACAAAATAGACATAAACGTGCGTTACTTTAGAAGGATGAATTCCGATTAGCCAGCATGACTATATAACTAATCACTGTATAAATTACGAAAGACAATGCGAAATTGTCCATTTTTTTGAAAAGGTAAAATCAGAAATTTCTAAACGGGAGGCTAGCTTTGTTAGCAATTTTACTACCAGTTTTATAAATCCTGAACGTAATATTTTAGCAGGATAGACCTATACCATGAGTAAATGTTCTTGATCATTTAGCAAAAACTGACACACAATAGATGAGATAACATTTCTAGTGTTTTCGATGAAATATGTAGCAATGTTATCACTGTTGTTGGGGACGTAGATATGTTGTTAGGACCGTAGAATATATCATTGCTATATTGCTAGGGTCGTAGATATGTCTTCGGTCAAGAGGAAGGTGAATTCATCTATTGTGTAGGATTTATGGTAACCTTTTAGGAAAACCACTAAAATGAGGCAGGGAGCTATAACCAATTTTATAGTTCGTTTCCTTGAACTGAATGTTATGTTTTGACTTTGTAAGTGGATAAGAGAGAGAAAAAGAAAGAAAGGGAGGGACAAAGTGAGAGAAAAAGAAAAACAGAAAAAAGAGATAATGAAAAGAAAGGAAATGTAAGACAGTGAAAGAAAGGGAGACAAGAGAGAAAAATAAAGTGATAAAAAAGAGCATGTAACAAAAAAAGATAAAGAGAGAGAGAGAGAGACAGAGAAATATATATATATATATATATATATATATATATATATATATATATATATATATATATATATATATATATATATATATATATATATATATATATATATATAGAGAGAGAGAGAGAGAGAGAAAGCTACCACGAAAAAGAATGAGGGAGAACGAAAAAGAAAAAAAGCGGGAGGAGAGGGGATGAAATGGAATGGAACACTGAATCGAAATAAATAGTGTCATCTACACATCGAAGAGATCATTAATAATTATCTGCAATATTTGCAACCCGATGCTCCGCATGGATCACAAGTTACAGACTACGTGATTCTTATTTAGTTGTGTGAATACTTGATAAATATTCCGACTATTCATTTGGTCACGTCTGCTAGCATGACAAGGAACCATCCAGAACAAGAACTGACAACATGTAGCACATAGCAAGCGGATAAGGAATTGATTTGTTCAGTTGTCTAAGCTAGCCAAGACATCGTCTCACCCACACAAATGATTCACGCAGAGTTCTACAACCATTTGGCACCCAACAATATGAATATAAAGCGTGCACATAACAATACAGTTGCTTTTCTGTGTGTATCTCATTTCCTGTCCGAGAACAAGGCTGCCCTCATATGTAATTGACTGTACCAACTGTAGCTTTCTCCCTTTCAATATTCGCTCACTTTATTATGTTCTAGATTTCAGTTATTTTTCTAGTGATCTATTCTTGTTTCTTATCCACCCTTCCAAAGTCGGATATGGGTTTGCGGGGGGGGGGGTGGTTAAAACTGTATACACACAGCACTTTTCGCCACTTTAAAATGATGTATCTCAGCAAATACATAACACATATAATTGAAGTTTTGTGTGAATTTTGAATGCTTTTACCCTATAAATTTATGTTTCCATTAAAATGCAGCCATTGGTTTCAATTAAAGCGATATTGATTAAAAGTCTACTTTTGAGCACACATTTCCCACACAAAAATAAGGGTGTTTACAGTCAATTATAAGACGTCGTTTACACATGATTTGTTTATCATACATTTAACATGATTTAAGCGTGAAATTGCATGATTCTGTACTCTCGAACACAAGATAGACGGTGTTTAAAGGTTGTATCTTGGTGTCACGCTAAATTCTACGTTAGAAGCGCCTCAACATAAAGTTTATAGTTATAGCTGGATAAAGATGTTGAACTCGGTGTAACTCAACCACATGGTAGCCGCTAACCAGAAATAATATTGAAATAGATTAGATATCAAAAAAGTAGGAGAAGATATCAAAGTTTGTGGTCAGATATCCAAGAGTGGGTGCAGATATGAAGGAGTGGGTAACGATATCAAAGTGTAGGAGCAGATATCAAAGAGTGGGTGCAGATATTAAAGAGTGGGAGCAGATACCAAAAGTGTGTGGTGAGATATTAAAGAGTGTGCCGATATAAAAGAGTAGGAGCGGATATCAAAGAGTGGGTGCAGATATTAAAGAGTGGGAGCAGATATCCAAGAGTGGGAGCAGATATGACAGAGTGGGAGAAGATATCAAAGAGTGGGGTCAGACATAGAAGAGTAGGACCAGATGTTAAATAGTGAGATTAGCCACCAAAGAGTAGGGCTAGATATCAAACAGTGGGATCAGATATTAAATATTGGGATCATGTATCAAAGACGGGAGAAGATATCACGGAATGGGTACATATATCTAAGAGTGGGATCAGAAGTTATAACAAAAAGTAATCTTAAGTAGGAAGGGATATCAAATGTAATGTGCAGTTGGAAATGATGTCAAACCGTAATATGTAGTAGAAAGTGATATCAAAGTGTAATGTCAAATAGAAAGTGATATCAAAGAGTAATGTGTAGTAGGAAGTGATATCAAAGAGTAATGTGTAGTAGGAAATTATATCAAAGAATAATGTGTAGTAGAAAGTGATATCAAAGAATAATGTGTAGTAGGAAGTGATATCAAAGAGTAATGTGTAGTAGGAAATTATATCAAAGAATAATGTGTAGTAGAAAGCGATATCAAAGAGTAATGTGTAGTAGGAAGTGATATCAACGAGTAATGTACAGTGGGAGTTGAAATTAGTCATTAAAAAAGAGTAATGATGACGCAGCGTATTTCTAGATATCAGAATATGAAAAATTAAATGTCTAAAATGCAGAAATAACGCACACAAATGCACGGAATCGACGTTACGACCAGCAGTCTTTTATCAAGATAAGAGCCAAGAAATACATACAAAAGTCGAATGCGTATAGCCATTGGAGCAAAAATTAAACGGAGACATAACGCATTGCTATTCTCTGGAGTACATCTTGCTGGAAATCTAGTAGGACCATTAAGATAGAGATGTAATGAGAGAGTGAGACAGATCCAGCGGTAGTTTGTGAATGCTATGCACGACGAGGAGCACGAACTGAAAGCCACTGAGATGTTTTTTTGATAGAATATAGGAAATTCCAGAAACAGATTGGACGATAATTGTGGACGTTCTAGGAGATACTTGAGATTAACTACAGCAACAATTAGAGGCAGACAGTCATGATGGCTATCAAAGAGGCAGACAGTCATGATGGCTATCAAAGAGGCAGACAGTCATGATTTTATATATATATATATGTAAAATGGTAAGAAGAGCACAGCCTGAGCATTTAATAACTATCGAAAATATCAAGGTCAGAAGATAAAGAGAAAGACGCAAAGAGAGGTTGTTTGAATGGCTGACATCATGGCATGAGAGAAAGTCACTAACTAAACTTATTAACAACACAAGCGACAGAGAGTTGTCAAGAAACATGATCGTCTCTAAGCCACTCGCCATGCCACTTGATCTCTTAACTACTTTTATAAGGAATTGTTAATAAGTAATACGATTTCATAAGAAATAGTTAGCAATCAGATTTTTAATAAGGAATTGTTGACAATCAGACTTTCATAAGGAATTGTTAACAAACACTTTCATAAGGAACTATTAATATCAAGTCATTCCATCACTTTTGAGAAGTTGGAAATCCACAGTTTGCATGGGAGACGAATATAAATGGAAGATATAAAAGACTATCCATGGAAGACGAACTAGTAAGGAGCAAGAGGAATTCATCAAGTTGTAACGAGACCTCCGCAAAGAAATCTTAAGACGAGAATTTCCACTAAGAAATGTTAAGACGAGGACTAACAACAAAGAAATATTAACACGAGAACTTCCAACAGGAAATATTAATAAAAGAACTCCCACGGGGAAATGTTAACACACGGACTCCACAAAGAAATATTAACACGAGAGCTTCCACCAACAGGAAATAATAAAAGAACTCTCATGGGGAAATGTTAACACGAGGAATTCCACAAATAAATGTTAACACGGGAACTTCGACCAGGAAATGTTAACGAGAAATTCAATAAGTAGATTACGAATGACACCGATTATAACACTGAGACAGCCACAAATTAATTCTAACGCTACTTCCCCAATACACAATTTTACCAATGAGACTTTCCTAAATGGGACGTACCAGTCAGTTGTAGAAGCTCTTCTTTAAAAGGATGATTTAAGTTCCCTTTTAACAGATGTCTATGCACTGAATGTAGCCATCTTATCTGTTTCATGGTACCAGGGATGGAATTTATCTGTCTAGACGTGCAATATGGATACATTCAGACCCGATTAGCGATGTTTGATTGAAGCATGATTGATCGATGATGGTTGTGTTTACGTAGAGGATAATTAGCCAAATGTTTGTATTTTTGATGTATGCATGTGGGTCTGAAGGTTTATTTTGCTAGAACTAGATTATTCAGAGTCTGTGTGTATGCTCAGATTTTCAATATTCTGAGCTTTCTCTTCCTTCCCCCCATTCCTCTCGCTCTCTCTCTGGAACATTTCACGTCTCGATATTCCTCTCTTGTTCACATCAACTATTATTCCCTCCTTTTTTCATCGCTTTATCTCTCTCTATATGCTCTTGATCTCTCATTTTCTGCGCCAAGGAGATATGAAGGATGTTTTATGAGATTTTGAACTTCTGCAGTGACAAACACTTGATGCTTACAATAGTTTCATTAATTATTTGTTACGGCTCAATACGATTATACTATCCAATGTTGCCATTCAATTATCATATGTTCCCACAATAATTGTATACGCTTGATGGTTTCCTCCAGAACAAACCGTCTATCGAAAGGTTCAGACGAACTTATTATGATATTCTGTGGAAGAAATGTATGATTTCCTCGACGGTCGTAGCTACGTCTTCGGTAAAGGAGGACAGGGGGGAAATATAGAATGAGTTTCATATGTATGATGAGTTAATTTCCTCGCGTTTGTGTGAACTTTAATTAGGAAAACTTTGTTTTGGATATTGGTTTACCCGCTGTTTGACTGCTTCCTAGTACTCAATGTCATATTCTGACTTAATTGGCGGGGGGGGGGGGGGTGTTTGAACACCATCCCATTATTTATATACGAGATTAATTTCTTATAATCATACATCAAACCTGGGAAGTGGGGCCTAGCACATTTGATGTTAGATTGGATAAATTGTTTACGTTAAAACGTCTCAACATGGATGATACGCCAGGGAATCCATTGCTCAGAACAGTCTAATGTGGCACAGTAACATTAGCACATGTTTTCTTATTGCTGACAAGCATGAAATTACCGAGGCACAGAGAAAACGTACTGAGTGAAAGGAAACAACATTAAACATCTAGATGCCCAAATCTATATGTGTCACAAATGTGGCTTTGGTTTCTGTGTCATACTTGAACTGTTTAGTAATAACGGCAAGTACTACAGAGTTGAGCAACACAAGTCTTACACTTGTCATCATCGCCTGCCATGTTTTCATCTATTTCTATTATATCAATGAACCTCAAACCCCATTTATCTACGAACTTTCATCTATACAGTGATACTTTTTTTTTCTCTAGGAAACAAGGTGGGTACACGTTTAGTTTACGAGAAAAATAGCCTATATTATTATCGGTTAACCCAACTAAGCAATTATTATCCCCTCCCAACTAAGCAATTATTATCCCCTCCCAACTAAGCAATTATTATCCCCTCCCAACTAAGCAATTATTATCCCCTCCCAACTAAGCAATTATTATCCCCTCCCAACTAAGCAATTATTATCCCCTCCCAACTAAACACAAACACAATCCATTACTTACTTCAAAAATATTGATATACATGTTAATATATGACACAGCAATGTTCCCTCTAAGACAGGAGCGCGTGTAAGCAGAAATCTATCTCTGTGGGCTGATACATTTCTAAAAAAAAGTTTTCTACTTTTAGAAAGTGAATCTTCTTCAGTTTATTCTATTTAAACCAGTTCTATTTTTTATTATAGGAACTTGTGCACAAATTTCTATACCTAAGTCGTGTGAGTCAAGATCACACTGTGCGCCAAGAGATAAAACAGTGGCGGCGTAGCGAGAACAGTGAGACACACCTTTAAAAAGTTCTGAATTGTTATTATCTGGAATCTAGACTCTTAAAAAAACAATTTAATCCATGTCACAGCACAACTAGCCCGGCATTAAAAATGCTTTATACTTTAGCATTCACGAAAATCCACAATGCATACATGCTCTTGAGAAGGTAAGTCCTTCTATTAATTAATTGTATGCGCCGATCCACACATCGTCACTTATCTTGGCCGATGCTTCTGATCATTGACCATTTTGTGTATACTTTGATTCGCCAGCCAATAAAAATCACGATAAAAGTTGCACCATCCAAGATAGATGACGTTGTTTGGGATACGCGCAAGATAATCGAAATAGTACTTACGTAGAACACAGGGTTTTTGAGTTTCACTTGATGATAATTGACAGACTATCACTAAAGGGCTATGGTGTATAAACACGAACAAATAAAAATAAAATACACAAGACATTTTCAGCGTATCGAACTGTTAGATCTGTGTCAAGAATATACAAAACATCAGTGAAAAAAACTACAACAATAAAAACAGTAAAAATAATATTACCACAACAGAGGCATTAAAAATGGCATTGCCCGCCACCAAATGTTCGACATTAATGACTACAAACGTATCAAGTCTTTTAATATCGATAAAATATTCGGACGACAGCTATCTGGAACATTTAAAAAAAACTAAAGAAAAATTGCTTCGTGGAACCATCAATACACTTTTGTAATAGAAGTCCTAACAAGTCAGTGTAAACAGTCACAGAGGAGGCCTTTTAAAAAAAAAACAACCAGAAACACGGCAGGATTAATAATGCATAGAAGCTTTCCATCTGAGATTTTTCGAGGATCTCCGTGTAACAGATATGATCATGCCATCGAACACGAAGATACTTTCTTAGGCACCGACGGTGAAAATATTAAGCTACTTTGTATATATTTACTGCTGTAGGACAATCAAATAATTAAGCTTCCTTGCATACATTTACTGCAGTAGGACAATCAAATAATTAAGCTTCCTTGCATATATTTACTGCAGTAGGACAATCATATAATTAAGCTTCCTTGCATAGATTTACTGCAGTAGGACAATCATATAATTAAGCTTCCTTGCATACATTTAATACAGTAGGACAATCAAATAATTAAGCTTCCTTGCATAAATTTACTACAGTAGGACAATCAAATAATTAAGCTTCTTTGCATAGATTTACTACAGTAATACATGGAAATCGTTAGCAGATAATGATTTGATTGATATTTTCGAAAGAACATATTTTGACAATCTGTATATACATTTACCTTCTTTGACTCGACCGGTATAGTTCGTTGCTGGATACCCCACGAGGTCAAACTGAGATAATCGAAGATCGGGAGCCAGCTCAATAGACTTGCTATGACCGTAGCTCCATTTGTAGATCACATCATCCGTAGAGTAAGCAACTGTTGGGTCAAATACATAAAGGCAGAAAGTGGCGTGATCGATGAGTGTGTATGATTGTGTATTTGTTTCAGTCCCCAGGAAGTATGAGTGATGAAGATCTTGTTTACTATGTTCAATACTTGGTGGACGCTGGGGTTTCCAGTTCTCTCTCTCTCTCTCTTTCTCACATCTACTTTCGAAGGTAACATTCATAGGTATTCAATGCTTTGAGAAGAAGCTACCAACTGAGGGAGAGCCTATGTATGAGAAGAAGGAAGCCACCAACTGAGGGGGGTCTATGTATGAGAAGAAGCCACCTACTGAGGGAGGGGGTCTATGTATGAGAAGAAGCCACCAACTGAGGGGGTCTATGTATGAGAAGAAGCCACCAACGGAGGGAGGGGGTCTATGTATGAGAAGAAGCCACCTACTGAGGGACGGGGTCTATGTATGAGAAGAAGCCACCAACTGAGGGGGTCTATGTATGAGAAGAAGCCACCAAATGAGGAAGGGCCTATGTATGAGAAGAAGCCACCAACTGAGGGAGGGTCTATGTATGTATGTGGAAGGCATTTTCTAGAATATTGTATACAGAAACACGCCCACATGGAAGTTTGCAACGACACCAAGATGTCAATGTTGGTTACTTTTTACAACACAGCCCATATAACTGCATGACTTTAATATATGTAACAATTTGTAGTATAACTGACAGCAGGTGGGATACTAAGGACGAAAGAAAATTATTAATGTGTATAAGCCGATCTTGCCTGCCCTGTGGCGAAGTGGTACTGAGCGCTTGTATGATGGTCAAGGTACCGGGTTAAAATCCAGCAGCAGATAATTGTTCATCCGGACCATTTTAAAAGCAATGGCAAACTAATGTACTCAAATAAATCAATGATGTGATATGCCGAGTACCGTACGGGATCATTTTTCTCCACAACTTTCTGTCTCCTGTATTGCTAATAAGTTCAGTTTGTGACATTCTTTCGTTCTGCAGTGACATTCCATCTATCAACTTCTCTCTTTGTCTTCCTAAGTCTCATCTTACCGTAACCACTACCGTGGTTATTCAGTTCCCGTTGAATATCCTGGAATATACAGTTCCAGTACATGTACTAAAATCTGAACTGTTTGCTTCTAATTCTGAAAGTAAATACTGACCAGAAAATCACAACAGCCAATAATGCTGGATTTATGACTGTATCATGAAGCAGGGTATGCTACCATTTGAAAAAAATAATAAGATGATCCGTGTATAAGCCGAGTATGGTCCGTTTCTATAACATATGTGCCAGTCTTTAGATCATACATAAGCTGAATTTAAAAAAGATTATGTAAAAACATCGATAATAAAAAGTCAGTGAAAATTTGCGATTCTGAAAATAAATTCTCGCCCATCTTATGAATTTATCTTATTTTGAGTTTATGTCATCATTAACTTAAAAAAAGAATGCAAATCACAGATAGAATTAGAAAAACAATACCTCGAAGCAGAAGGTATTGGCTCTAAATGAACCAATTGGCATATGAACCAATCTATATAATTTTCTCATTATTCAAACAGTGCTGGATCAGTATTGTGATGGACAAAAGTTCGAACAGTGTAGTCTGTGAATAGCTTGGCTACAACGATGTTAAGCGCTGAAGTGGAGGATATAGTTATGAAACTGGTATTCACATGAGAGAGTGTGTATATAATTTATTGTATGTATATAATTGTGTGTATAGACGTTTCAATACATGAAGTCAGATAAGAAATCAATCATTTCAGCAACATTTATAAAAGTGTAGATTAACAGCTTGATCATAGTTTGGGACATTGGTGTCAGCATAGAGAACACTGATGCTAAAAAGTGTATTTTGGAATGTAGGTTGTAGAACTACAGCCCTATTCACCCATGTATTGATGAACTCAATCCTTATTCACACACGTGTCTGCAGACTCCATGTTCTATTCACCCACGTGTTGGTGGATCCAAGCCTTATTCACCCATGTGTTGTTGAACTCACGCCTTATTCACCAATGTGTTGTTGAACTCACGCCTTATTCACCCATGTGTTGTTGAACTCACGCCTTATTCACCCATGTGCTGTTGAACTCACGCCTTATTCACCCATGTGTTTTTGAACTCACGCCTTATTCACCTATGTGTTTTTGGACTCACGCCTTATTCACCCATGTGTTGTTGAACTCACGCCTTATTCACCCATGTGTTTGTGGACTCACGCCTTATCCACCCATGTATTGTGAACTCAATTCTTATTAACACATGTGTCGGCAGACTCCATGTTTTATTCACCCATGCGTTGGTGAACTCAAAAGAAGAGCACCGAGTAGCAACCAGCCACATATATGCCGTAAAAAGCGACTAAGGTAGTATCATGGTAGTGTTTGCTGTCCTACTGAGCAGGTCGAATTCAGTCAAATGCCCATCATGAAGTCCGATATCAACTCGCGAGGCGCAGAACTCGCAGCCAATCTGTAAACCTTAACCCAAAACATGTTATTCTCTGGGCTACATCCTCTTAACTAGCTTGTGTTTGAGACGGAATGAAGAAAAAAGAAGAAATCCTCATTGTGGACAAATCATGCAATGATCTTGTTTATACACAAACAGTTCAGATATATTTTAAAACGGTCAGATTACGCTGTTGAGATGAGCTGGTCTACGAAGGCCAGGTTGCCTGGTTAGATTTCATTAACAGGCAATTTTGCATTCAGTCAGTTAAAAAAGTAATTTCAACCTACTGAACATAAATATGAAATGGAAAATCCGCAGCGAAATATGCCGAGTTAATCCATATAAATCGCGACAAAAGCAACTACGGCATTTTCCAGGTCACAGTAACAAGCAGTTGCAATAAAATGATTTACGGAACTATTATTTACGGAACTATTAGTTTTCTATACGTTTTTTAGAGGTACTGATGATAACTTGTCAAACTGGGTATCACATCCATTAACTAATTTTAACAGTACAGCTAGAAAATTAACAAGACTTGTATGCAGTGTAGCTCGTACATTTTCCAGGTGTTCCGGTGGAATTTGGTTCAACTCTTGTTGATAAGTTTGAATCTTCTTCTTCATCATTCATTCTCAAACTCCTGCTGAATCTCCTTTGTAGTAGGGCAAAGACGCTGCTAGATTTCCAGCAAGATGTAGTCCAGAGAAAGGAAATGCGTTGTGTCGGGGTTTTATTTGCGCCAACGGCTGACACCTCCGTCTTCCGCCTGATAAGTTTTAATCAATAAGGTGAACAAAGGTATGGAAAATTACATAGAAAATCCCAACAACGTTGTTTACAACCACCTGCTACTGTGACGTGGTGAATTCCGTAGTTAGTTTTTGTTTGTATCTAGATGTTCCTGGTTAGTCGCTATGCCATACATATGATATGTTACCAACATAAACAATGCAACGTTTTTTATTCTACCACAAATAGGTCAAATATGTTTCTATATACGAACAATATATAGTTCTTGCATCTACAAGAACAGCTACGGCCAGGATACTCTTTAGAATAACTTACAACTTCCAAATAATAGAGGACAATTTTGAACATCCATGGGGAAGTACTCCAGGTTCATTCTGCAAGTTGCTTGGATTGTCAGCCTGAAATAAATATATCACTGAATAATTGTCACCTGAAATAAATATATTATTGAATAATTGTCAACCTGAAATAAATATATTACTGAATAATTGTCAACCTGAAATAAATATATCACTGAATAATTGTCAACCTGAAATAAATATATCACTGAATAATTGTCAACCTGAAATAAATATATCACCGAATAATTGTCAACGTGAAATATATATATTACTGAATAATTGTCAACCTGAAATAAATATATTATTGAATAATTGTCAACCTGAAATAAATATATCACCGAATAATTGTCAACGTGAAATAAATATATCACTGAATAATTGTCAACCTGAAATAAATATATTACTGAATAATTGTCAACCTGAAAGAAATATATCACTGAATAATTGTCAACCTGAAATAAATATATCACTGAATAATTGTCAACCTGAAATAAATATATCACTGAATAATTGTGAACCTGAAATAAATATATCACTGAATAATTGTCAACCTGAAATAAATATATCACTGAATAATTGTCAACCTGAAATAAATATATCACTGAATAATTGTCAACCTGAAATAAATATATCACTGAACAATTGTCACATTTTTCAAATGTTCTGGATTATACTACGGAATTACACACAATGTACAAGAAAATATGTCCCGGAAGTTAATGAACAGCCCTCATCTCCGCAGCAAATATGACTATAAACCTTTTAAAGTACTCAGATATTAGTAACTTACAAGCTCAAGTACACATTATCTTAGCTTGAAAATTTCAAAAGTTTTGGTTAAGTCTTCTTGTAATGTAATCAATATTTTATGTCATAAATATAATGTTATAATGTAATAAACAAATGAGAGACTGAAATGACAAAGTCTCTTCTGGAAAAATGAATTCATTAAGCCATCACTCCTCTAACTGCATTACTCTTTAACTCCTAATTTTAATTGAGTATAGTAACCTCATATCCACAAAAAAGTCTACTGCAAGACCAAGCTCTAATAGGAAGACATTTCTTGATCGGTTGGAAAATTTACCCAACTCGTATACAAACAAAACAAATTAATTAATTTGGTCCAGAATTAACACACCACTTCAAATATCAATGTGTGGAATATAAAATGTGTGATATACGACATAATACAAAATAATACAAATATAAACAATGTTGATAACAAAAAAAAAGAAATGTTTTGAATCACAATTAAAATAAGTGGATCGCCCGTGTGTTGCCGGGGCCCGAAAGGGGAGCAAAGAATAGCAACACTGTTTACCTTTCACGCATGTCGTAAAAGGCGACTAAGGATGTTATGGGACGGAGTTGGCTGTCCAATCCCATATAGGGTCAGTGAACCAAAGTCATGCTGAAGTCGGATGTGTAGGGCCGAAAGGCGCATATATCACAGCAATTATGTAACCATGACACAACATATTCCGTTCTCCGGACTACATCCTGCTAATCTGCAGGAGTTTGAGTACGCAGAATAAGAAACAAGTGGAAATGAAATCTATGTGCTTTGTTTCAATCCTCAGGAAATACGAACAATGTATCAGTCTCTTATTTTTATATGTGAAATAAAGTGTTCTTTCAGAACTTTCTGTCATACCGAGAAGGCTCCAACTCTCCGCGATATGATAGCATTGAGAAGAAGACTCTGCTTCTTCTTCTCTTTTGCAGTTTGACATGTCTAAACGGCAAGTCCGGGTTTCTTAATAAATGCTGCTGTCTTTGAAAGCTCCTCATTGCTCCCATACATCTTTCTGTGGTGATGAGAAGCGCAGTAGCCTAGTTGATAGTGAGCTTGCTTTTACTCTAGGTTACAGCGTGCCAGGTTCGAAACCACGTCCGGACAAAAAAACAACAACCGGGTTGTGATTTCTCGCTTGACACGACCACTCCTCCAGTCGACTCAGCTGTTCCTCCAGTCGACTCAGCTGTAAACGAGAACCTGACGCATGAGTTAGGGAGGTAAAGACTGCAAGGAAGGGAACTGGCCACCCCACCTAATAGTTGCTGCGAGTACACGAAGAGTTGTCTTCATCCCCAACGGCAGATTGCTGCCATGGGACATACCTTTACCACCTCTGTAGGCCAGTATTCTTCTCTTAATTGGGTTAGTGTATTGCAATCTTGCAGGATATGTTCATCAGTCTCTGCTGCCTGCCCGCATGGGCACAGAGGTGATATGATCAGTCTTAGTTTATTTAAGTGGTTGTTTAATCTGTCGTGTCCTGTTCTGAGGCGGAAGATAATAACCTGCTCTGCTCTGTCGAGATAGTGATAATTGTCTTTTGGGTGGTCGACTTTCCTTATGGCTTTGATAATGGTGCTCTTTTCTTGGTAAGTGCTTTTTTCTGTCTTTTTGTTCCTGTGTTGCTCCACCAGCCTATCTTCCTCTTCATGTACTTCAACTCTAAGCGATATGATAACATTGAAAAGAAGACTATCACTCTACGCGATATGATAACATTGAGACGAAGATTTTAACTCTAAGTAAGCGATATTATAACATTGAGAAGAAAACTATCACTCTAAGCGATAGTCACTCTATCACTCAAACTAAGTGGAACCACACGGGGAGCCAGTGGAAAAATATTCCGTAAAGTGTACCAGCAAGGCATAAGACTACACCTGGAATATGGTTCATCTACGTGGTGTCCTGCTTCAAACACCACTTTATAAGAACTAGATAAAGTGCAAAACCAGGCGCTCAGGATAATGCTGGGAGCAATGAAATCAACACCCATAGTAGAGATGCAGAAAATGGGAAAATTAAAACACTTGGCGAACGCAGAGACACAAAGGTGCTAATATAAGCAGAAAAGTTTCAGTGTATGCCAAGTCATCCAATGAAGGAAAGATTCCAAAATCTAGAAATGGAGCGACTGAAAAGAGATAGCGTATCCACCAAGCTAAACTACTCCGTAGACAACTTACAAACCTACCTGAAGTTGTCAGCTTCTTAAGGTCTGTACCAGAACAAACCCATTGGAGTGAAGGCATGGAATCTCAATACACATTCAGACTCACGTGAAAAGAATACTAAGCGAGGACGAACAGAACAGTGTTCAGGGAAGGATAGTTACCCTCAGTTTCCTGGATGAGGAATATCCACAAGATATATGGGTCACAGTATACACAGATGGGTCAGCACAGAATGCAGTGAGGAATGGAGGCGCAGGTGTATATATAGAGTATCCACACAAGTCTACAGATACCATCAGAACACCAAGAGGGCAATTCTGCAATAATTATGATGCAGAAATCCAGGCAATTAGTGTGGCAACTAAAAAACTGCTGAACTCCAACTATGGCCTACAGCCCGTAGTATTCCTGACAGATGCAAGGTCAGTGCTTCAACATCTCCAGTCTGTAAAACTTGCAAAATCTACTTAATGAACTGTCTTACCAGTATTCCATGCAGTGGATACCCTCTCACTGTGGAATACCAGGAAATGAAAAAGCATACCAACTGGCTAAAGAAGATGCTGACGAAGACCAACCAGATGTACTAATAACCTACCATCAGAAACACAAAAAACAGATGATCAAGTCAATTAGAAAGCTACAAACACCAACACGTGACCACTATCACATTATGAATAGATCAGAACACGTTGTAATTCTACGCATCAGAACAGGACACAACCGACTCCGCAGTCACATGTACACGAAATTCAAGATTGGCAACACGGCCATGTGCACATGCGGGCAGGCAGTACAGAGTACCAAGCATATACTTCAAGATTGTTCTGAGTATGAAACCCTGAGGCAAGAGGAAACAACACTTGGATCAAAGCTCTATGGGCCACTGTATGAACTACAAAGGACACTGCGTTTTATTAAGGAGACATAATTACACATATAGACATGTTTCAAGTGAACGAAAGAAGAAGAAGAAGAACTCTAAGCGATATGATAACATTGAGAAGAAGACCCCAAATCTCACCGATATGCTGCACTTTGAGAAGACACCTGATATTCACGTCGAGATTTTGTGTGTTCGAGAAGACATGTTCCGCCATTTTGTATGCAGACATTCCATCACACGTACACGTGCAAAACATTTGGTAGTATCACTGTACGCCATTTTATAACATATATCGACAACATCTGTAAAATAACAAGTACCAACGAAGAAGATAACATAAAAGGCAAATTGAATGAACTACTCTTTGCAGACGACCAAGTACTAATAGCGACATCAGAAGAACAATAGCAAGAACATATGAAAAACTCCACTCAACAATGGCAAAAATTCAATATGAAGATTAATATTGAAAAGACCGAAATAATGGTAGCAGCAAAGAAAGAAATAAATATCATTATCTCCATCGATAGTACACACATTAAACAGGTGAATGAGTTCACTTACTTAGGAAGCAATATATCGAGTGAAGGGAAAAACAGTAAAGAGATACAAATTAGATCCAACAAAAAATACTAGATCCTATCACATATCAGATAACAGGACAGATGACACGTATTTCCAAGAACAAAAATGTAAACATAGACACTAAAGTTGCGTTATACAAGACTATTTTTGTTCATCACTGTGCTACCAGAGCCAAACATGGACAAAGACAGCACAAGACAAAAGAAAAATAGTGACAGCAGAAAATGACATGTCTACGAAGAATACTCGGAGTGTCAGAGGCAGACCATGTAAAAGATGTATTACAGAAATCAAAGAAGCCACGTGAACAAGCTTATAAACATCACACAAGAAGGCCATTTCCAGAGAACTCTTCCATTCTTGACACCGCGAGGCAAACAGGGGTCACAGTGTATATATAGATAGATAGACTGTTCGCCATTTTACTATCTGAAGTTCAAACCATTTGGTAGTATCACTGTCAAGATATGCAAAAATAGGTAGGTGTGTTACCGAAATAAAACATGAAACAACTTCACAACGAGATACGGGGACAGACGACGTTTTTCATGTTTTATTTCAGTAACACACCTACATATTTTTGTATATCCTGACATTTACCCGTGTTACCCCAGCCACCTACTTCCTGTTTATGGTTGTCACCCTACACTGGAAGATTTATCCCTTGGTAGTATCACTGTTGGCCACTTACCACACAGTTAAAATGACACATAAACTTCAAAAAGCTAATGTCCTTCTAGAGCATTGCGTCGCAAACGCCGAGCTGCGGCACCTTATCTACCAGGCCGCGAGAGCACCCACTTGAATTGTAAAGTCATTTTATGAGTCACTATGAGGTACTATTTGTCACTAAGAGTATATAGAGTTTATTTGGACTGGGCCGTGGTCTTGTAATAAAGAATATTTTGTATGGAACGGGATGCGGTCTCAAAAGGTTGAGAAACAATGTTCTCGATAACTAGTATAAACAGTAGTTGATTTCACTTGATGAGGTCAGTGTGTCGGGTATTGCTATCCCCACGATCTCGAGTCAGGTACTCTCCCCACGATCTCCCGTCAGCGAGTCAGGTACTATCCCCGCGACCTCCGATTCACATGGACTTGACCGCCATCTACAACTGTATATATTCTCTACTTGTGTATAAATTTAGAATAGTCTATAGTCTCATTCTATCTTCGGCAACAGTGTGCCAAGATAGCGACTGTTGAGAAATATTAGATCGATAAAAAGCCAGAAACATTAATTCCTTCTAATTATACTGTCTACTGTTCAATTTTAGTATATTGTGTGTCGCCAGCCAGTGTGAAGCACTAATATAAAACACATGCTTTCATACTGGTACATGCTCCAATGAAACAAAACTATTCTAATTCGATGATCAACAACTTAAACATGTAAAAGAATTCACTTGAAGCATCATATCATCGAAAGGGAAAAACACCAAAGAAATCCAAAGTAGATGCAACATAGCATACCAGATCTTGGGGCAGATGTCTCCTATTTTCACAGACAAATATGTGAGCATGAACACCAACATTGCACTATATAAAAAGATCATCATACCATCACTATGCTACCAATGGCAAACGTGGACACAGAGAAACAGCAGAATCCAAAAGAAAACTTGTTACAACAGAAATACCTTGTCTACTTCGAATTCTCGGAGTAACAATAAGAGACAGAATCAGAAGCGAAAACATCAGAAGACTAACAAACGTAAAGCCAATTCTGGATTACACCAGAAGACCATGATACAGTGTATCAGCATGCCGCATGTATCAGACATTGCCCCTTAAAAACGCATTACTATACAGACACGATCGATAAAAACCAGGGGGAGACCTTGTAAACTATGGATTACAGAAATAAAAGAGTCAACGAAAGAAAACATATATGAAGCACACAAAAAGCCATCTCCAGAGAACTCTTCTACCCTGGCGCTCCAATGCATATATGGGTACAAAGCAAAAAGAAGAAAGAAAACCATGCTCCAAGAGTCTTATAGAATTACTGTAAGTGACAAACACACAGCCGTGCAAGCACATGCATTCATACATGCTAAAACACTAATGCAGTGATAAATCATTACTGTAACATTAAGGTTACCTTTGAGAAAACATGACTGTAACATTATGGTTACCTTTGAGAAAAAAGCACCGTCCCATTGGGTCCGATACGTAAGAATCTGTTGTAAGATGTTATGGCATGAAGATAACTTTTTTGACCGTTGTAAAAAACTGTATCCGGATGCCAGATGCGCTCCAAAATTTTGATTCCTAATGTTAAGTTCTCGATTGAGATATTCATAGCAAGTCTATTATCCAACCATCTTTGACGGAAATAACAATCTAACGTGTAGATCTGAAATTAATATATTACAATGGGTTAAAGAGCACATTTCAGTTTAGATTATGAGTAAAACAAAATTATTATATCATCTGGTAAAGTATAGGCGGCAGGTGGGATGTTGACCACATCATCCATGGGTCAACGCCTGTAAATGAAAAATGTAGGAATAACAACTTATTGCCCAATACACGGCTTAATGGTATGAAAAATAAATACTTATTTCCCTTAGTAATTGTAATATAATAACAAGCTTATAACCGTCTTGTTCATAGAGGTGCCACACTGGAAACATCATAATAAACAATTATAATCCAATTTATGCAGATACTTGAATACTAGCATCCTATTTGGCAGAATTTTACTTAGTGGCTGCACTTCCTCCTCTCCAAAACTTTTCCTATCAGCAAGCATATGTTGTTCGTCCATCACAAGTGATGATGACCATTTGTTACATCCACTTTTGAAAATTCAATTTTAGTTATGTTCTTGATTATGAGTTCGTAGATGGCTAATGAGCCCTACTCGAGCTGTAAATGTCCTTGGACAGTTCGGACATGGAATGACGACTGTAGACGGATCTTGGTCTATCCGTGACTTTCTAGCTGCTCTCCTCTGTTGAGCTGCTGCATTTCTCTGCATATATCACACAACCTTCACCCCACGCCATTAAACCGGAAGATCACTTAGTAAAGTAACAATGGAGTTATTAAAAGAAAGTAAATATTAATAGTACGTGTTAGGAATGAGTGGCTTACCATATCAAGCTCAGAGATAGGTCCCATAGATCGTAAACTAAGATCCGCGTTCACAACCACAGCCTGACCTGAAAGAAAAATATGTATTAAATAGTAGAAGCATGAATTCTTCCTGCCACAATACTTGCGAAAATTTTTCGACAGCTCATAGTATCACAGTACATCGACGTATCGAATAAATTACACTTATCAAGCGAAGTATATAAGACAAAGAACTGTAGCTGTTGGGATACTACCCTTAGTCAACAGTTTGGAAACCTATTTTAAAAACAACATTAAAAAATCAAAAGGGAAATCCAAAGAAAATAAAACATTTAAAAAATCACAAATAAAAATAAAATAAAATAAAATAAAACAAAACAAAATACTTTTCTGAGTTACTAAATACAACACCAAGCAATAATACAGTAAAAGAAACCATACAGAGTTGTAATGAACAAGAGCCAAATATTATCATAGAGGAAATTGCCGAGGTCATAAAAAATGCAAAAAATAACAAAGCTCCAGGGATAGATAACATACCACTAGAAATTATAAGAGCAGCAGGATAAACAGGATTATATTGACTACACAGACTTTTTAACACAGCGTAGAGGCAATAGAAGACACCAACAGACTGGAGAAAAGCTATCATAGTGCCAATATGGAAAAGGAAAGGCAGCAAAAGAGACTGTAACCAGTACATGGGAATTTCCTTGTTAAGCCATGCAGGAAAACTATATGAAAAAATAGTAGAGAAAAGACTGAGACCTGTAATAGAACAACAACTTTGCAATACACAAATGGGTTTTAGAAGAAACAGAGGATGTACTGATGCAATATTTATTCTGAAACAGCTGGCAGAGAGGTCAATAGAATACAACCAAAACTTATACATATCCTTCATAGATCAAGAGAAAGTATTTGACCGAGTAAACAGAGAAAAACTCTGGGAAACATTAAAAATTTATGGAGTATGCCAACATTTAATTAACGTTTGTAGAAGTCTCTATAACAACAGCAGTTGCACTGTAAGAACAGCAGCAGGCTACACAGAGGATGTGTATTATCCCCACTACTTTTTATTACATACATGGACCATATAAACAAAACAGCAAGTTCTAATGAAGCAAATGAACTTCTTTTTGCAGATGACCAGGTTTTATTCCACAACAGCATTAAAAGCCTACAAGACCACCTAAGCATAATAGACACAGCAGGCAAGCAATTTGGAATGAAAATCAACATAGACAAAACAGAAGTAATGAATATTGCAAGAGAAAAGGAGAACATCAACATACAGATAAACAATAAACAACTAAAACAAGTAGATGAATTCAAATATCTGGGCAGCACATTGAGATATGACAACAAACAAGAAGCAGAAATAAACGCAAGATGTAATAAGGCCTGTCAGGTCATTGGTCAATTAACACCTTTACTAAGAAACAAAGATATTACACTAGAAACAAAGAAAGCGCTTTTCAACACCATTTTCTTACCAATATTGTATTATCAGTATCAAACTTGGACATTGGATTCTAGAAAAATACATAAGATTAACACCACTGAAATGAAATGCGTGAGACGTATGATTGGAGTTAGCTTGAGAGACAAAATCAGGAATGAAGCACTAAGGAAACAATTAGGGATCAAGTCAACAATAGAATACATCCAGAAACAACAAGTTAAATGGTACGGCCACATAACCAGACAGAAAGAGCAAAGTATTATCCAAAAAACACTTAACAAACGATACGAAAACAGTCGACCTATTGGACGCCCTCGTAAAAGGTGGATAGATAGTGTGTTAGAGACACTCTGAAATATAACAGCAGAAGAGGCAAATAGAAGGGAAAAAGACCGTACACTCACTCTTCCCTCAACACCGAAAGGTACATGAGGACAGAAAGTAGAAGAGAAGAAGAAGAACAAAGTAAAGTTACATGACAATTACGATGAAAGGGAATTACAAAAAGAAGTATCAGAGATGGCAATAAAGACTTTTCGGAACAAATGGTGCCTTGTAGAAATATATATAGATATGAGAAAGTACAGTTGACACGTTGATGTCAACAATATTGTTTTTATACACATATTCAATTGTTTGAGTTTGTAACATGTTTCGAAAATCTGGGGGGAAAAACGTGTTTTTCCGCACTTTTTTGCTACAAATAATTATTTTAAAACTATTTAAAAAATATATATTTTGTGTAGACAGGGCGTAGAAGGCGTGCACAGGGCGTGGAAAATCAAGTCATTAAACAAACCAACACCTTCAAATACTTAGGCGTAACATTCTTTTCAGATGGAAAGATGGACACCGAAATAGACATTCGTTGTAGCAAAGCGAATCAAATACTGGGTCAATTGTCCCCTTTATTGCAACACAGAATGCTACCAATGTCAACAAAAAAACATCTTATCCAAAGTATCTTCATTCCAACTCTTATTACCAATGTCAAACATGGTCCTTAACAACAAAACATAAGAGACAGCTGGTTACAACAGAGATAAGATGTCTGACAAAAGCCACAGGAGTGACCAGAAGACACAAAATTAGAAACGAGGTAATAAGAGAAAGTGTGGCTGTCATATCAATTCTACAATACATACAAAACCAACAGATACAATGGTTCGGTCACCTGGAAAGAATGTCGTGTGATTCATTAGTTTATAAAGGATATGTGAAGAGAGGAGACAGAGAAAGAAGAGCCAAGGGTAGACCTAGAGTACGCTGGATCGACAACATCAAAGAGACATTACACGAACACCAAATAACATTATCTGAAGCTGCCAAAAAATCAAGAACAAAAACATTGTATTTCCCTCGACACCCGTAAAGGGTAAAAGAGGAAGGAAAGAAGAAGAAGGGCGTAGAGGATCAAAAATTGGCACAAAATTGTTGAGGTAATTTATGAACAACCCCCTAACAAGTTGTCACCAGTAAAGCTAAAAACGTATAGAAAACCAATGCTGTTAAGAACTGTAATTGTGACATGACCAAACATTTGTCTCAAAAGATCCATGACATAAAGCATGTTTCATTAGAAACAATTATTCACATTAATTAAAATACGAAACTTAGAACAGGGTAATGAAATTTGGGTAATCATTGAAGACGCACATAATAACACAAACCAATCGACGTTTCGACCAAAAGGCCTTTAGGTGTCAGAACAGGACAGATGACGAACAGCAGATTTTCACCTTCCACACCAATAGCTCTGGGAAACCATAAAATTAGGAGGATTTAACCCCATTTCTGCTGTATAGTGCTAAATATCATATTCGTATTTCCTAGGAGGGGAAGAACACATAATTTTCTTATGTTCAAACTAGTCAGACTATAGAAAACAGCAGACATAATAAAAACTCTAGATGAATATGATGTGGAAACTATCACAGAACTTTGCAATGACATATATAAAACAGACTAAATACCGAAGGACCTAAAATCATCAGTATTCATACAACTAGGAAACAAAGCTGAGGGCTGTGGATTGTACAGAATACAGAATAATACGTTTGAGGAGTCACATAACCAAAATACTACTCAAGATAATACATGAAAGAATTAAAAACAAGATAGACATTGAGGTCGGTGAAGAGCAATTCGGTATCAGGAAAAAAACGGAACCAGAGAAGCCATACTTAGCATCCGACTATTTGATAGAAAAATATATACAAGTCTAAAAAGTATCTATATTTGTTTCATAGACAAAAATGCCTTTGACACAGTCCAAAACTTTAAAAAAAACCACTACTATACAGGCACGATGGATACAAAGCCAGAGATGCATACGATGGATAACAGAAAGAAAAGAGTCAACAAAAAGAAACATTTATGAAGCACACAAAAAAGCCATATGCAGAAAACTCTTCTACCCTTGACACTGCAAGGCACAAAGGAGTATAAAGCGAAAAGAAAGCAAAAATGCAAAATTAATTGCATGTCTTAAACAATAGCCATAGATGGAAAAGATATCAGACTGAAAAGAAATATATATTGCGAACAAACTGCATCAATAGGACGTAAAAACATCTACTCACCAGGCATAGAAATAAAAAGAGGGGTAGACAAGGATGTATTTTATCACCCATCCTATTTAATATCTACACAGATAATATTTTTAAACATATAAAAGGAATGTCAGGACTCAAGATCAATGGGAAAATAATAATCAAGCTGGGATATAGATGCTGCTGTCCTTTTAGCAGAAAGTAAACAGGAACTATAAAGACTCATAGACCAGTCGATAAATCAAGAAAAGACTATGGACTAGTTATAAACATACACAAACAACTATGATAATCAACAGCTAGAGAAGAACATGTGCTAAACTTAAAAATATATGGAAAGAAACTACAATAAGTAGAGTATTATCAATATCTCGACATAGTCACAAATGATGGCAGATGTGAAAGAGAAGTTAAAAGGAGAATAGGAATGGCTAAACGTACTTTCAATGGCATGAGGGAATTAATTAATATCTAAACAAATTACAAAAAAAGCAAAAAATGAGAATTATAAAATGTTACATCTATTCTATATTACTGCATTGCTCAGAAACATGGGCAATAAACACAAAATTCGTAGACATAATTGATGACTTTGAGATGTGGATAAATGGAAGAATAGGGAGAACATCATGGAAAGAGACGAAAACAAACAATGAGGGTCTAACAATACTTAATATGAAGCAAGAATTATTAAAGGAAATAATATAAGTAACGTCAATATTTTTGAGACAATTTTTGTTTGATCAACTTCCCCCGCCCCCTCCATATCTTCAGTATGCGACCTCTACAATATGTCAAAATGAAGGTCTGTGCATCAAGGTATGTGCATCAGTCACGGACATGAAGGTCTGTGCATCAATGTATGTGCATGAGCCACGAACATGAAGGTCTGTGTACCAAGGTATGTGCATCAGCCACGGACATCAAGGTCTGTGCATCAGCCACGGACATCAAGGTCTGTGCATCAGCTACGGACATCAAGGTCTGTGCATCAGCCACGGACATCAAGGTCTGTGCATCAGCCACGGACATCAAGGTCTGTGCATCAGCTACGGACATCAAGGTCTGTGCATCAGTCACGGACATCAAGGTCTGTGCATCAGCCACGGACATCAAGGTCTGTGCATCAGCCACGGACATCAAGGTCTGTGCATCAGCTACGGACATCAAGGTCTGTGCATCAGCTCCGCAAAGTTTTATTTGAATAATATTTACCTACATTACTCTAAGACAGGAAACAAACATTTGATGAGCTGATATCAGAATCCTTATTCGTATCTAGATTTACATAGCTATAATATTATTTTCTCAGCCCTAGCTTTATCTCTATATGAAGGCACACACAAGCTGCAGAAATTGTGGCCAGTGTTTGTTTCATACTGGCATTTTCTTATGTCGGAATCAAGGAATGAGGACGAGAAATGTAACAGTTTTTTCCCCCGTAATGTGTAGGAGTTAATCATGAGTGTTGCACATTTTTATTTAGACAAATACGAAAACTCACGAAAGATAGAGATTAATTTATCTCGACAAGTAGTGCTCTATTTAAATGTGTGGTTTTATATTTAGGTGTCATACGACAGGTATGGCCAAAATAAGGCTCACCGGACTAAATCCGACACGCCAAACCATTTTTACTAGCCTGCTACCCTGAAATAACACTTCTACGTAAATCAGAGTAAACGGGTTTTTTCGTGCTTGACTAACCGCAGCTCCATAAAAAAAAGATGCCATTTTGTCAAGACATTCAATCTGCGTACTCAAGTCACTTAGAACAAATTGTAAAGCACGGAAAAATCCTTTTACTATAATTGCCAAGCGATATGGTGCCGTCAGGACGGACTGGTTAAATTCCCGTTGGTCTCAAGAATTTTTAATTTTTCCTCTCGCTTCCTATTTGAATTTACGTGAATTAGCCTGAGTTCAGAAAATACTAGTTGAAACTCTAATAAAGCACGCAGAACACAGTGTATTTAGCTCTACTGTACATAAAGAGACTATCGAACTAACACACGAAAAATATAGATGAAAGCTTACAGCCGCGATGTCTGCGCCTTTAGGTCTGATTCATTCAACTGTAGAATGACTTCTGTGTCATCTTGATACGTTTTCGGATGGAACATCCAACTTCACCTTAAAATTCCCCTTTTACAACTTAATTATAAGTAACAGTGATGCTATTATTTACTCCTTATTCGGACCTGGCAAAACACGGAAATCAAACTTTCACTACTTCCAATCCATACCTTCTTACAATACTTTTTCAAAGTCTGCTCTGTGGCTGAGAGGTACAGTGTACGGTTTATGTACCAGATTAAATTTCAGCCGCAGGCAAATGTGTCCTATCCGTCAGGAAACAATGGCAACCTACTAAAAGTAAATATTGCCCAGATAATCACTACAACAACACAATTTTTGGGATTATCGTTACCTCTTAATAGGATATGCTACCAAGAACAACTTTGTTGATTGATATAGTATTTATTTTTTAAATGATGTTATAGAGTCTATAATCAAAGAAAGCTAACATATTGAAATTGGATATGCTAGGCCATTGATAAAAATGAAACGGCAGCACACCACATGTCTGATCTAGAGCCTCCTGGAAATCTAGTAGGACTATTGTCCCGCAATAGGAGATCCAGCACGAGTTTAATAGCCATCGCTGAAAAAAGGCACACACAAACACACACACACACACACAGAGAGAGAGAGAAATCTAAAACTATACAGAAATTAACTTAATAATGAAAATAACGGTACGTTAAAAAATGAGATGTCGTAAACATTCTTGACCTAGTAATCATCAGGAGAAGTGATGCCTGGGGACGGAACACGAACCATAGTTACGCAGTCTCACAAGACAAAGTTAATCTAAGCCCTTCATATCTCACAGGTCATTATACTAGCGTTGAGACACATCAGGGAAAACTTAGAACATTTGCAGTCGAGCATCGTCCAATGTTCCAGCTACGAAGTTATAAAAAAAGTGACAGGATAACCATATGCCTATAAATTGTTATGATTAACAGCACGTGAGTCCCAAATGACTAACTGAAGTAGTCCTATATAATATTTTGAAGTGAATTACTTGCGATATCTCTTAAAAGTACTATACGCTTTAAAAGGTGTATTTTTTTCAATGACGATACGTATTTGATTCGTAGACCAATGGGATGTGAATGTGTATTTTTGTATTATGTGTAATTTTGTTCAAAGTGAAGGAAATTTGTATTTTATTCTTATATAGAAAGAATTTGCATTTTGTTCAGAAAGTGAGCTGTATTTTATTCAATGTGAAGGAAACTAGTATTTTATTCAATATGAAAGAAACTCGTATTTTGTTCAACATGTGAATGCCACTCCTGGATTACATCAGAAAATAACAGATTAAGTGGTTTCACAGGCTTCCAGACTACCACCAGACAGTGTCCCTCAAAAAGCATTACTATACAGACATGATGGTTAACAAAGCCAGTGGTAGACTATGCAAACGATGCGTTACAGAAATAAAGGAATCAATGAAAATTAACATATATGAAGGACACACAAAAAACCATCTCCAGAGAACTCTTCTACCCCTGACACTTTAAAGCACCAAGTCATATAAAGCGAAAAGAAAATAAGGAAATAAAAGTGAAGAAAACACGTCTTCTGTTTATATTTAAAGAAAACGTGTATTTTGTTTATGTGGAAAATTCCTATTTTGTTCACACGTGAAGGAAGCTCCTATTTTGTTCCTATTTAAGGGAAACATGTAAATTGTTTATATGTGAAGAAAATGTGTATTGTACTCGTATGTGAAATAAACTTGTATTTCGTTCACATTTTGTTTGAAGAAAATGTGACTACAAAGAAGAAATAATTCACGTATAAAGCTATTATTTCGACTATGAAACTCAGCATGAACAATCGACAATATTACAATTTTAAATCTTTGAAATTAGCATGTACACTAGTCTTCCATTTTCGTGACAATGTTGAGTTTTATCTCTAGAACTCCCCCGACATCAAGCGTGCATTACGTCAAAAATGGAGAGCTGTCTTGGAAGTATGTGACTTCTATACAAACAGAAAATTTAGAGCTGTTAATCATCATTGGGTAGCATATCCGGAACAGGATGTAGCAGTCATCACAGCCTTTCGAAACTTATGTCGATCTTAAGCCAGTCTTCCTGCTTCTGTTACTGTCATGTTCAGGTGGTCTTTGATGTCTTGCGTCCATCTTCTTCTTGGTCTGCTTCTTGTTAATCTCCCTGTCATCATCCCCTCCTTTATGGTCTCTAGGCTGTCATGGCCTTTGATATTGCCAAAATATTGTAGTTTTCTGGAAAGAACCATGCTGTTTAGTCAATTTTCTTTTAAATTATTTTTTCTCAGGATGGTAACAATGGTGATCTTTTTGATCCATGGTAGTCTGATGACTTTCCTGTAACATTTTTTTTTCAAATGTTGCTATTTTATTTTTCATATTGTTGGTAATTGTCCAGGATTCACAGCCATATATTGCCAATGGGAATATGCAAGTTCTTATAAATGTTAGTTTTGTTGTTTTTCAACAGCTGTCAATGTTTTTCATTTGTATCAGCTTCTTTGACGCGATAGCCAATCTCCTTCTGACTTCTTCATAGCAATATCCGGTACTGTTGATAAGGGAACCAAGATATTCAAAACTGGTGGCTCTTTCTAATTCGCCGTTGTTGATACTGATTGAGAACATGCTAGTGGTTTTGTCGCTTGTTATAATCTTGATCTAGAAATAGGTCATTCTTGGTCATTCAGAAATAGGTTTTGTTTTTAAGTATGTTCTTTAATGAAGTTTATGAGGTGTTCGAGACCTGCTTGCATGTGTGCCAATAATAGAGTTGTTAATGAATAATAAATAATTGACTTTCGATTGTCATACCTAGCTTTCTTATCATCAGAGTACCTAGCTTTCTTATCATGAGCTTACCTAGCTTTCTTATCGTCAGCGCACCTAGCTTTCTTATCATGAGTTTACCTAGCTTTCTTATCATCAGCGCACCTAGCTTTCTTATCATCAGCGTGGCTAGCTTTCTTATCATGAGTTTACCTACCTTTTTGATCATAAGCTTTCTTATCATGAGCTTAACTAAATTTCTTATCATGAGTTTAACTAGCTTTCTTATGAGCTTAACTAACCTAGATCAAGTGGTTTTCACACGTTTCCATACCACCGACATATAGCATGCCACAAATGGCCATGACACATAGACATAACGGTTATAAAGCCAGAGGCAGACCATGTAAAAGATGGATCACAGAAATCAAAGAAGCCACAGGAACAAGATTACAAACAGCGCACAAGGCAATCTCCAGGGAACTCTTCCACCCTTACGCCGCAGGGCAAACAAAGGACACAGCGTATAGATAGATAGATAGATAGAACTAACCTTCTTATTACGATCTTACCTAGCTTTCTTGTCATCAGTTTACCTAGCTTTTGTGAGCTTAATTAGCTTTCCTATCATGAGTGTACCTATCTTTCTTATCATGAGCTTATCTAGCTTTCTTACCATCGGTATACCTAGCTTTCTAATCATTAGCTTATATAGCTTTCTGAGCATCAATTTACCTATCTTTCGCAACATGAGCGTAATCTTTCTTATGAGCTTACCTAACTTTCTAATCATTAGCTTTCATAGCCTTCTTATCATCAATTTACCTAGAGTTTTATTTCTCATCATGATCTTACCTCTAGATATCTTATCATGATCTTACCTAGATATCTTATCATGATCTTACCTCTAGATATCTTATCATGAGCTTACCTAACTTTCTTATCATGAGCATAAGCATTCAACAGTTTACTAATATTGTACAGAAGCTGTCAAGATGAAAATAGAATAGCTTCACGGCTAAGAGGAAGTACATATATTAGGATGATGGCGAAATATCTGAAACGTTTCCGGTTTCAAATGGATATGTGTATTAGCACATATTCTATTTAGCATCATGTTTTCAGCTATGTTGGATGATGCTTTCAAAGATCTGAACCTGGGAGTAGACATACATTGAATAGATGGAAATTTATTTCACCTTCGGCGGCTCCGAGTAAAAACCAAATTCAAATTACACACAATTAGGGATCTCCTATTTGCTGATGACTTTGTCCTAAATGCAAACTCTAAGGCTGATCTACAAAGTATTATATATATATTTTCCAAGCCTGTACCAACTTTGGACTTAATATTAACACAGAGAAAACAGAAGTCATGTTACAACCAGCACCTGGCAAAAACTTTCTCGAGACCTGTATAAAAGTAAATGGTGTAGCACTGAATGTTGTGAACAGATTAACATACCTAGGTAGTACTTTATCACAAAATGGCAACGTTTATGATTGATGTATACATGGATTGCTAAAGCAAGCAGCACTTTTGGTAGATTGTACGTAAATGTGTGACGTAGAAATTACATTATCCTACAAACTAAGCTGAAAGTCCACAGAACAGTGGTACTTTCAGTGTAGTTATACGCTAGTGAAACATGAACTGAATATAGATGTCATGTGAGGAAACTTATTTTCATACAACTTGTCTCAGAAAAGTTATGAACATCAGATGGCAAGACTAGATTCCAGATACCACTGTCCTTGACAGATCTGGTAATCCTAGCAGTGACACTATCCTAACTCAGGTACAGATTCGTTGGGAATGTCATTTGATACGTATGTCAGATCTTCGCCTGATAAATATACTTTTCTACGTGAGCTGGAGAATGGTATACGATCTCAAAGTGGCCCAAAGAAGCGCTAAAAAGACTCGTTAAAGACCTCACTGAAATCCTTTTAAATAGACCAAGAATACATGGAAAAAAATTGCACAGAATAGATCTACATGGCGCTCTATAGTCAAAAAGGGCGCATCATCTTGTGAAAAGAGGAGAAATGTTGCAGCTCAACATCGGAGAGTAGCTAGAAAATCACGGAGAGAACAAAATTCTTCTACAGTTGTTATTCCATGACCGAACTTCCAAGGACATTTGCATCTTGAATAAGCCATCTACGAACTATTAGGCATGGACAATAATTCTTACTGAATTTCAAAAGTGAGTGTAACAAATGGTCATCATCACTTGTGATGGACGAACACACACACACATATTACGTGGACAATAGTGGGACTGTCTAAAACGTTTATCTGTTTAGGACAAGTAGACTTTTGACTCATTCCTAAGATATTTACGTTCATTCTTTCCATTTCTTGCTTGATGTTGTCTAATTTACCACACTGCGATAACGATCTGACGTTCCATGTTGCTATATTAACACTAACTGTAGGCCTACTTCTGTGTGTCGCCATGACTTTCATCTTGGGAGAATAATGTGGTAGTTTCCCGTTAATTATGATTAACTGAAGTAATCGTTATTTCAAAGAAACAAAATAACACACCTTGCAAGATCAAAGTGAATGATATAGTATTAAAACAGGTCCACCAATTCAAATATTTTGTACAATGATTACAGCAGATGGAAGAAGTTCAACAGAAATAAGAAGTAGAATAGGACAGGCAAAAACAACATTCAGAAAAATGAAAAATATACTGTGTAATATGACCTTTCATTAGAGGTGAGAAAGAGAGTTCTGCAGTGCTATATAACCCCTATACTAACATATGGGTGCGAGTCTTGGACAATAAACAAATTAAATTTTTAAGTAAGAAGTCAGAGGACAATTTTTAAAATTCTTGAGACTAACGAGAATTGAACCAGTCCGTTCAACGGCACCAAATCGCCTAGCAACTATTGCACACGCGTTCTTCCGTACTTGACTAACCGCATCTCCAAATAAAGATGCGATTTTGTCAAGCCCTTCAAACCGTGCACTCAATGTCACCACAACGGACCAATCGAGACAAGGACTATTACAACAACAACAATAACAAACATCCCGTACAGGTATTGAAATATTCTCAGTAACAACAAACATATAACATAATATCCGTATTATATCTTTTTTTTTTGGAGATGCGGTTAGTCAAGTACGGAAGACAATAGTCTCGTACTTATAGTCTCCCGTTAGTCAATAGTCTCCCGTTAGTCTCGACAATAAACAAACTGGAAAGTGGGAAATTAGAGGCAACTGAGACGTGGTTCTACAGAAGATTGATGAGAATACTATGGACTGCCAGAAAAGCTAATGTAGAGGTGTTGAAAGAGTCAAATGCGAAACGGACCTTAATCAACAATATAAGAAAACGGCAACATTCTTTTTTTTTGTGTGGCCACTTCATGAGACAGGCAGATTTAGAGAACATAGTCAGAACAGGCAAAATTGAAGGCAACAGAGACAGAGGGCGACAACGTGAGAAAATATTAGACAATTTGACAACCTGGCACGGCAAGGAAACAACAACGACCTTGATACATAATACTGTGGACAGAGAGCTGTGGAGAGCCATGACCGCCTACGCCAGCTGGCATGGCACCTGATGATGATTATGAGACTTTTGACTAAAGTTGAAGGAAAAATATTTTTCAATTTTTTACAACAATGAAATTGTTAGAATTTGAAACAATTTTCTAAATAATGTGAAATAAATCACATAGATATTAGTACCCTTTTCTCCAAATATTTGTAGGTGAGGGGTTTACAATTTTTTCTGACATAATTAAGTAGTTGAGGGGAAAAGGGGGGAGAAGAGAAGTGTGTCCCTGAATTCTTGACATTTGTTGTCAAGTGGCGGGAGTGGGAGTTCTCTAAAAACTGTTGACGTTTTTTATAATACTCACGTGTAAAACAGGTAATGAAGTCCTACTGAATGATGACTAAAACACTACACACTATCACTAACGGATGTAAATATGGTACATATAACAAAACAAAACACAGAATATAATCTACAGATGACAATACACAGGACAAAGTCGACGTTTCGGACCAATAGGCCTTTTTCAAGATACGGACATAACATACAAACATAAAAAAATCACAAGTAAAAATGAATGCGTATCCGAGTGAAATGTGGTGCTAAGATAGATACCGGAAGCATACGAACAGGAAGTACACAAAGACGATAATACAGGTGAAACGAGAGGAACAAAACGATGACGTAACAAAGACCAATACGACCGAGAACTAAGCGAAAGAGTGGTCGGAATTGAGTCCAAATGGCTTGATGGTACCCAACTCGAAAATGAGACGATTTTCGAGGGCGTACCTAGATCTATCATAGGTGGTGATACCTGTCTATCTGTTTTACACGTGAGTATTATTTTCCATTACCTGTTTTACACGTGAGTATTATTTTCCATTATGTTCTACTAGCAGTACCACCTTCTATTGATTAACGTTTTTTATAGACAGTTTCTAAGTAACAATAGTGCTGAAAATACAAATGGCGTCAGTTTCGAAAAGTGTAACAATAGTCGAAATGTATTCTTAGTCGATATAAGAACATGAGAATGCTATTTATTTCGGATGAAATGTCCTCAAGATAGACGCAGTGCAAATAACATTATGGAAATATAATTCATTCTTCGCCAGTGCAACAAAGAAACGAGCTATCGGTTTCCGTATATCCACTAAACAAATGCACAAAAACAGAGGCAATTCATTCCAGGAATGATTATTTTCTAAATACAAGGTATTTCGAGTTCCAAAGTAAAAAAAAAAATTATTTTATTGAGGGTCCACGGCAAAGTAAACGTTAAAAATCGTTGACTTATGCTACTACTTCTTAGTGATGAGTAGGCTCGGTGGTAGAGTAGTTAGTAAGCTTTCCACAGCTCGTCGAACCTGCTCCTGGACCGAAAGACGATCGTGTACAGTCTACATGGTAATGATAATCCGATTAATAGTAATATCGTATTAGCAGTAATATCGTATTAGCAGTGATATCGTATTAGCAGTGATATCGTATTAGTAGTGATATCGTATTAGTAGTGATATCGTATTAGGGCGCAAATTTGATTTCGTCCACCGTTATGACATTTGCAGTGTTAGATAAGTTGCATAAAATTATAGATTTTTGTAAATGGGGGTTAAAAGGATTAGAATTAGTTTATAGTTTTTTTTAGGAGGGAGAAGGGTTAGAATCAGTGTTTAGATTTTTTTAAATTGTGAATTTAAAAAGGCATGACTCGATATGATTTTATAGCACAACGGTGGACGCAATCAAATTTTTACCCGTATCAGCAGTGATATCGTATAAGCAGTGATATAGTATTAGCAGTGATATCGTATTAGCAGTGATATCGTATTAGCAGTGATATCGTATAAGCAGTGATATAGTATTAGCAGTGATATCGTATTAGCAGTGATGTATCAGCAGTGATATAGTATTAGCAGTGATATCGTATTAGCAGTGATGTATCAGCAGTGATATAGTATTAGCAGTGATATCGTATTAGCAGTGATGTATCAGCAGTGATATAGTATTAGCAGTGACATCGTATTAGCAGTGATGTATCAGCAGTGATATCGTATTAGTAGTGCCAACAAATTTAACTAGTTACTTATTTGCTTAATTACGATCTCCAAGACGATGAATAACATACATACATACGTACACATAAATCGGTACATGTTACACACTTATATGTACATACGTATATATACATGAACACATATACATTCATACACACGTGCATACTTCACTCATGCATGCAGACATACCTATATCTACACATATTACGAACTCATACATGCATATATACATAAACACTACACACAGGTACACATACTCGCACACATACCATATATACATAAACACTACACACAGGTACACATACTCGCACACATACCATATATACATAAACACTACACACAGGCACACATACTCGCACACATACCATATATACAACAAATACATAGATTATACACATATATAAATAAATGTTCGTCCATCCAAGTCGACGATGACTATTCAACTTAACTGGGATGATGATGAAGATGATGATGTCTACGGTGTGCCCGACTATGACTAATGAGTTTTATGCGTGTCTGGAATTGTATACGACACGAACATGTGTGGGGGGAGTCTGTGGGACATTAAGTAGCTTTTGCCTTTCTTCAAGCTTGTTTTTGTTGATAAGTATGATGTCTGAGGTTCTCTGCAGCTGCTGCACCACTCTTGATTTTGTGATGTCAGTCGGACTTTTCTTGTGCAAGATTCTCTTATGAGTTTGTGTCTATTTTGAAGTGAGTAAGTTATGTCTTAAGAGTATCTTTAAAACGCTTCTTCTGTCCTCCGGCCTTGCTGGAGCCAGTCTGAAGTTCTCCATATAACATCTCTTTTGGTTGAAGATAATCTTTCATGTGGAAAATGTGTCGTGCCTACCGTATTTTCGCCTTCACCAACATTGTGTGTATGCTTACAGACTTGAATTTCATCAGTACTTCACTGTCTGGTATATTATCCCGTATCGTGATCGCGACGTCTTGTCTACAAAGTGGATTGGTGCCGATATCATCGGGGGTTCTCGATTGAAGCTGCAGTTATTTACTATGCGTGGTACTCTCGGCAGGTGACGTGCCGCTTCGTTGAGAGGGAAGGAGTGTATATGGGGCAGTACAATTTAGTCAATTAACTGTAGACGATATGGATAAATAGGCATGAAAATGGATGTACAGGAACATGGTAGTCTGGCCGTGGTGGAGAAATGTTTTCAGTGGAAGAAATCAAATTAATGATTTACTATATCATGAATAGAAATATTTGCAGATAACAACAGTTTTATGGTCTTACATTGTGTAAATATCTACACAATCGCGAATATCACTGAAATATTCAGACAAACAAAACTACTATTTTATGATATCTACAAAGAAGAGAACATTTTAATGATATCAAGACAAACTAAAATATAATTTAAAATAAACTAACATTAAAAAGAGTTACCAGTGCAAGTTACCATCAGTGCACTCGGACAAGTTCAAAGGTACTCCTATCCTGGTCTCAGTAAAGCCATCAGTGTAGCGGCTCACAATTCTAGTTTAGTGTTGATTTATCAGTCCCTTCGTATATTTATTATGTTTCTCTTTACGAGCCGTTCCAATATTTACATCGATCTCCTGCAATCTTGAGAGACCATTAATCACACTTGAGAATAATCACACTTCTGAGCGGATAAAATCTCTCAGAGCATTGAATACGCCAGATTCATTCATTTACGTATAACACTGTGCACTGTGGACATAGTAAAATAAAGTAACCCATAGCATTTATTAATGCCGTAGGGGTGTGAGATGTTAGCTATCTCACATGTCAGAGGCTCTGCAAATGAAGACGGTAGCCATCTCCTCTCCCTCATAGTCTTTACTTCCCGGATTAATCCGGTACCCATTTAAGGCTGGGTCGACCCGGGAGCCGTTGCGATCTGAAAAATATTTCCGCCTCAACTGGGGAATGAATCCAGGACCACTCATATGCGAAGCTAGTGCGCTAACCATTGCGCAACGCGGCTACCCGATGGCCATGCTCGCCAGTAAATCGGCTCGCTCATTGTCCTCAACACCCGCATGTTCGAGCATGAATATTAAGATGATATTTCGTGTCAGAGATTGCGTCAAAAATTCTACCCGTTGCCGGAGGATGACACCAGCTTAAAATTTGTTTGCCATGTGTATTGAGTCACTAAATATGCATACATACATGCATGATAATAGTCCTATGATATCAGCAATGATAGTGCCTCTGTCACAGCTTTTAAAGTATCCTCATAAGACTGCACTCGTGGTTTCGGTGAACTCGCCGCTGGATTCTTAGAGTGTTTCCTACCGAATCGTGCAAAAAATACTCAAGCACTGCCTTGATGCAGACCCAACAGTGTATATTATTGCATCATTTTTCTGCAATTTTATTGTCAATTAATGACTTGACTTCTGCACCTATAGTTAGCAAATTTTTTTCCGTATGTCGAATGTGATGACAACAGAGAAGACACCAAAAAATGTAGGCGGAGTCCAGTCCTCCCCGGGAACAAACCCAGTCCTCCCCAGGAACAATGCTAATATCTTCTGCCTGTCCAAATCATGACCTGCACCTTTTTTGGCCTGGAATCTTTCACCAGATCGAGACCGTGATGTATTGGATGAAATGGATCGTCACTGATTTGAAGGTATGCTCCAGTTCGCCACATCTCGATTCTAGCAGATACGGTCGGAAAGTCAAGAAGAAATATCATTTTCATGCTGCTTTCAATATTTCACCACTAATCTCATCATCGCCAGCTGCTTCGCTATTTTTTTAGTTTTCTAACTGCTAGTCTGATCTGATTAAGTGTATCATTGCATGATACTGACATCAATTATATATTTGATTTCATCTCATCAAAGTCTGGGGTGAATGCTAGTGGTGGTCTATTGAGCACCCAGGTGTCATTACTAATGATAAATTAATGATAATTTTCGCACTAGAAATACACGGAGAATTCACCCAGATTAAGGAGTGGAGCCGAAGTGGGCACATACTCAGGAAAATAATAAATAATATTACTAGAAGATCAGTGACATGAAACTCACATTCGTATTTTGGGTTGCTGATCTCTTTCAATGTGGATTCTGGTTCTTGTTTGCCGTCATTGGTGATGGTATTGATGTTAGTTTTATAATACAATCTATTTTGCCTGTGTTCAAGAAATCGCGGGTTCGAATCCAGTTATTGACGCCTTATTAACAAAGTGATTATTAATATTTTTGAACCGTTCTGAATCACAGGGGAAAAAGATATACGGTAGAGCAAAAAATGTGACAGGGGTGGGGGTGTTTTTGGTGAGGTGGTGGTGTGGGGTGTCATGTGACAAGGGGGGTGGATATCTACGTATCATGCGAGGGAACGACTGATGGTTCTAATTCCGATGCATGTATGTAAGTGACAGAGATCTCTGAAGTGACTTTGCCACGGGTTCTATTCACTGCGTACTACTCACCCAGCCGTTCGCACATAGATTAAAAAATACAGGATGAGGTAAGTCTTAGATTAGGTGTCTTCGACCATGACTTCGTGGTCGAAGACACTCAGTTCATTTTGTGGCACAACTTCAAAAGGTATCTATTGTGTACATCAATAGATCTGCTACTTTACTAAGTGTAGGTTATCTATAATGTGTCTACGTTCAACTGTCGGCTACTCGAGAACTCATCTGGATCTCCTTCGGGGAAATTCTATTTTCTAGCGGTTGACAACTGAAAAGGTTCCCACTTGGTTCGGGATCTGTCTTTACTTTCTATCTGGTCGTGTCCTTTTATAAATCGTCCCTAATTATTTCCCTTTAGCGAACTCTCCTTAGTTGATCGCATAGTTGAGTTTGGCTGATTTTCCTTATCTCTATTTTCGATGCTTGTGGATGGAGAATGGTATTTTCTGCGCTGGCAACCCTCGGGTTTTTCTCTTAGAAGAATCCAAGTTTCGGTATCACTTCTATACGATTCGACTCTGGCCTGGTCGTGGCTAACCTACACTTTTTATCACAACTAGAATTTCACAACATTAACTAATCCTATACAGAATTAGAGACGTTTCCTCGAAGTTTCTAGTCACTGACTAGTATTTCGGCAACTGCCAGCCTCAACAGCTTCTTCCCAAATCTGCCAATCTCTGTCTCAATACTTCCTCAAGTGATCTTCATAGTATTCAGTTCCCACATTGGTCTTCATAGTGTTTACTTCCGACAGTGATCCTCATAGTGTTTACTTCCGACAGTGATCCTCATAGTGTTTACTTCCGACAGTGATCCTCATAGTGTTTACTTCCGACAGTGATCCTCATAGTGTTTACTTCCGACAGTGATCCTCATATTGTTTACTTCCGACAGTGATCCTCATAGTGTTTACTTCCGACAGTGATCCTCATAGTGTTTACTTCCGACAGTGATCCTCATAGTGTTTACTTCCGACAGTGATCCTCATAGTGTTTACTTCCGACAGTGATCCTCATATTGTTTACTTCCGACAGTGATCCTCATAGTGTTTACTTCCGACAGTGATCCTCATAGTGTTTACTTCCGACAGTGATCCTCATAGTGTTTACTTCCGACAGTGATCCTCATAGTGTTTACTTCCGACAGTGATCCTCATAGTGTTTACTTCCGACAGTGATCCTCATAGTATTGAGTTCTGACAGTGATCCTCATAGTATTGAGTTCCGACAGTGATCCTCATAGTATTGAGTTCCGACAGTGATCCTCATAGTGTTTACTTCCGACAGTGATCCTCATAGTGTTTACTTCCGACAGTGATCCTCACAGTATTGAGTTCCGACAGTGATCCTCATAGTATTGAGTTCCGACAGTGATCCTCATAGTATTGAGTTCCGACAGTTATCCTCATAGTACTGAGTTCCGACAGTGATCCTCATAGTATTGAGTTCCGACAGTGATCCTCATAGTATTGAGTTCCGATAGTGATCTTCATAGTATTGAGTTCCGACAGTGATCCTCACAGTATTGAGTTCCGACAGTGATCCTCATAGTATTGAGTTCCGACAGTGATCCTCATAGTATTGAGTTCCGACAGTGATCCTCATAGTATTGAGTTCCGACAGTGATCCTCATAGTATTGAGTTCCGACAGTGATCCTCATAGTATTGATTTCCGACAGTTATCCTAATAGTACTGAGTTCCGACAGTGATCCTCATAGTATTGAGTTCCGACAGTGATCCTCATAGTATTGAGTTCCGACAGTGATCCTCATAGTATTGAGTTCCGACAGTGATCCTCATAGTATTGAGTTCCGACAGTGATCCTCATAGTATTGAGTTCCGACAGTGATCCTCATAGTATTGAGTTCCGACAGTGATCATCATAGTATTGAGTTCCGACAGTGATCCTCATAGTATTGATTTCCGACAGTGATCCTCATAGTATTGAGTTCCGACAGTGATCCTCATAGTATTGAGTTCCGACATTGATCCTCATAGTATTGAGTTCCGACAGTGATCCTCATAGTATTGAGTTCCGACAGTTATCCTCATAGTATTGAGTTCCGACCGTGATCCTCATAGTATTGAGTTCCGACAGTGATCCTCATAGTATTGAGTTCCGACAGTGATCCTCATAGTATTGAGTTCCGACAGTGATCCTCATAGTATTGAGTTCCGACAGTTATCCTCATAGTACTGAGTTCCGACAGTGATCCTCATAGTATTGAGTTCCGACAGTGATCCTCATAGTATTGAGTTCCGACAGTGATCCTCATAGTATTGAGTTCCGACAGTGATCCTCACAGTATTGAGTTCCGACAGTGATCCTCATAGTATTGAGTTCCGACACTGATCCTCATAGTATTGAGTTCCGACAGTTATCCTAATAGTACTGAGTTCCGACAGTGATCCTCATAGTATTGAGTTCCGACAGTGATCCTCATAGTATTGAGTTCCGACAGTTATCCTCATAGTATTGAGTTCCGACAGTGATCCTCATAGTATTGAGTTCCGACAGTGATCCTCATAGTATTGAGTTCCGACAATGATCCTCATAGTATTGAGTTCCGACAGTGATCCTCATAGTATTGAGTTCCGACAGTGATCCTCATAGTATTGAGTTCCGACAGTGATCCTCATAGTATTGAGTTCCGACAGTGATCCTCATAGTATTGAGTTCCGACAGTGATCCTCATAGTATTGAGTTCTACAGTGATCCTCATAGTATTGAGTTCCGACAGTGATCCTCATAGTGTTTACTTCCGACAGTGATCCTCATAGTGTTTACTTCCGACAGTGATCCTCACAGTATTGAGTTCCGACAGTGATCCTCATAGTATTGAGTTCCGACAGTGATCCTCATAGTATTGAGTTCCGACAGTGATCCTCATAGTATTGAGTTCCGACAGTGATCCTCATAGTATTGAGTTCCGACAGTTATCCTCATAGTACTGAGTTCCGACAGTGATCCTCATAGTATTGAGTTCCGACAGTGATCCTCATAGTATTGAGTTCCGACAGTGATCCTGATAGTATTGAGTTCCGACAGTTATCCTCATAGTACTGAGTTCCGACAGTGATCCTCATAGTATTGAGTTCCGACAGTGATCCTCATAGTATTGAGTTCCGACAGTGATCCTCATAGTATTGAGTTCCGACAGTGATCCTCACAGTATTGAGTTCCGACAGTGATCCTCATAGTATTGAGTTCCGACACTGATCCTCATAGTATTGAGTTCCGACAGTTATCCTAATAGTACTGAGTTCCGACAGTGATCCTCATAGTATTGAGTTCCGACAGTGATCCTCATAGTATTGAGTTCCGACAGTTATCCTCATAGTATTGAGTTCCGACAGTGATCCTCATAGTATTGAGTTCCGACAGTGATCCTCATAGTATTGAGTTCCGACAATGATCCTCATAGTATTGAGTTCCGACAGTGATCCTCATAGTATTGAGTTCCGACAGTGATCCTCATAGTATTGAGTTCCGACAGTGATCCTCATAGTATTGAGTTCCGACAGTGATCCTCATAGTATTGAGTTCCGACAGTGATCCTCATAGTATTGAGTTCTACAGTGATCCTCATAGTATTGAGTTCCGACAGTGATCCTCATAGTGTTTACTTCCGACAGTGATCCTCATAGTGTTTACTTCCGACAGTGATCCTCACAGTATTGAGTTCCGACAGTGATCCTCATAGTATTGAGTTCCGACAGTGATCCTCATAGTATTGAGTTCCGACAGTGATCCTCATAGTATTGAGTTCCGACAGTGATCCTCATAGTATTGAGTTCCGACAGTGATCCTCATAGTATTGAGTTCCGACAGTGATCCTCATAGTATTGAGTTCCGACAGTGATCCTCATAGTATTGAGTTCCGACAGTTATCCTCATAGTACTGAGTTCCGACAGTGATCCTCATAGTATTGAGTTCCGACAGTGATCCTCATAGTATTGAGTTCCGACAGTGATCCTCATAGTATTGAGTTCCGACAGTGATCCTCATAGTATTGAGTTCTGACAGTGATCCTCATAGTATTGAGTTCCGACAGTGATCCTCATAGTATTGAGTTCTGACAGTGATCCTCATAGTATTGAGTTCCGACAGTGATCCTCATAGTATTGAGTTCCGACAGTGATCCTCATAGTATTGAGTTCCAACAGTGATCCTCATAGTATTGAGTTCCGATAGTGATCCTCATAGTATTGAGTTCCGACAGTGATCCTCATCGTATTGAGTTCCGACAGTAAACCTTATAGTATTGAGTTTCGACAGTTCTCATCACAGTATTGAGTTCTGACAGTGATGAGAATTGCTCTGGGATGACAATTATCTTCCTTCATGTAATTTCAGACCCCACATTGTTCTGAACGTTGGGATCAGTTCCCACCTGTGGAATATAACATTAGGGCTGATAGAGGATTTGTAGAAACTGTCCATGGTACTAACAGTATTCTTCTATAGAACCTAACCACATCTAAAACTAGTCAAATTGTACTGTATTCAATGTCCGTTCACTGATTTTCTTGATAAAGGCCTTATAGTTGAAACGTTGAAACTGTCGTGTATACTGATATCTGTATTTATTCATACTCGTAATCGATAGTCTGTGCTCATAGTCTCACTGTAAAACTGATTGAGGGTTTGTGTTTTATTTACTATTGTTATACAGTTTTACAGCAGTCTCCGTTATACGACGAATAAAGAGCGTTATATTTTTTACTATCACACAGTATTAAAATATCCTTAACTGGATATTCACTCATTTCAATCACTCGATTCAAAATCACGTATATTTTCACATTTATTAAACTTCTGTTTGTCTTTCCAACTCATGAAATAAACTGTCAACGAACTCACAGCTTGACTTGATCTCGCCGCATTCCTTTTCATTAAATTCTCTTTCTCCAACGACAACAAACAAATATATTCATCCTTCAGTGGAAAATTCTTGAGATATGCCGTTCTTTTACATAACGCCCATACAGAAAAATATACCCAGCATCTTGACTCGCTCCTTCCTTCAATTTCGAAACTGTATTTACTCATTCCTCCATCTCAGAATCAACAGAATGTGAAGTCTGTCGGACACCCATAATCGTTAAAGTCAAGCCGCACGTGTTTGTTTTTACAACTGTCGTATCCAATCTGCTGGCAGTCTCCAATACCCAAAATCGGCACGGATGTCTTCATTCTGAGAAATCACATAACCTTTCCTTTAGAAAGTTGTGCTCAAGTGAAGGATTATCAAGGTTGTCACATGTTTAATTCATATTTTTGCATCAGGAAAAAAGGAAACTCGCTCTGCTTTAACATATTAAACATTCAATTCTTTTCATTTAGTTTCCTAGTTATTGTCCGACCAGAAATATATTGAAAATTGTCAAGACATCTTCTATCCAAATCTTTTATTCTTAGTTTTTGCCTGCATTATTGTATCATGACTTACTTTTATTTTTCTCCCAAAGAAACATGTCGACTTTACAAATTCTTTTAAGAAGCTGTCATCAAAACGTTTAACATCGTATTATTGTTATGTATTATGTAGTGACACTCAGCAATATATGACATATTGGCTAATGGGAAATGGGAAATGAAGCCTTCTAACATGATCAGTTTGACTATTTCCTTTATTTTCATTGGCTGTCACACAAAGTATAATCACTGTGACCAACGAAAATCAAGGAAATAGTTAAATAAATAATTAAGAAGTCTTCTTTTCCCATTAGTCAGTTTGTCATATAATCTAGACGATCACGCCTCTGTAGATATATGATACATAGGGAACTTCCTGGCGTAGTGATTAAGCTATTTATTCTATGTTTAACTAGTAGTGGGTTCAATCCTGAGTAGTGACGACGTATTTAAATCCATGGGAATTAATGCTATAAACTGCTGGGATAAGTGCTACTTTACAGTGACACTATATGCATGCAGCGTGCTACTTCGTTCAGAGGGGTGGAGAACATATGGGGAAAACCGAGTACAATGAAGTCAATCATATACTCATTATGAATCTTTTGGAGTGCTTACGAATAGACATTGATTCTTTTAAAAAAAACAGTATCAGGTCACTGGAGATATTCCTATTGGTGATCATCTCGCCAGTTTGTTCAACTGGCGATAGTAAAGTCTTTAAAATAGCGAATAGTAAGTACATCGTGCAATGAAGTTTTGCGATTTAATTGGTAGCACACAGGAAAACACGCACAAAGTAGATGTTTCGATCTAAAAGGCTTTATCAAAGACATAACTTAAGACGAGTATAAGACGAGTCCTGCATTGTTTATGTTCACATAACGGTACATGTCTTCTTCTTCTACCTTCCTTGTAAGACAGATTTGGAAAAGGAATCGTGCCTCATCACGTGGCCAAACCACACGTTTTCGACGTTTCACCACTGCCATGATATGTTCTTGTTACCCTTCAAGAGTATTCATTTTGCTTCTCATGTATATGTTGATTTTATGTTCTGTATAATGAATGCGTAATATTCGTCTGTAACATGTATGTTCAAAAGCCTGTATTCTCTCCATTCCAGATATAATTGTACAATTTTCACATCTGTACAAAAGAATAGGTATTATTAAAATGTATATAGGTTGTACATAGCGAAATTATACACATGCTAGAGAATTTAAACATTGACAGCAAGGATTTAAGAATAATCAAGAACATGTACTGGCAACAATAAGCAGCAATAAGAGTAGGAAATCAATTTGGCCCTTTTCAACAAATAAAACAAGAAGTCAGACAGGGATGCGTGCTTTCACCAGACCTGTTCTCTTTATACAGTGAAAACATATTGCGTGCAATAGTATATATCCCAGGAATATCAGTGGGAGAACATAACATAAATAATTTGAGATATGCGGATGACACTGTTCTAATTGCAAAAAGTGAGGAAGACCTTCAAGATTTAATTAATGTAGTAGTCACAGAAAGTAAAGAGAAAGGCCTCTTCCTAAATATCAAGAAAACAGAAGTAATGGTTATTTCAAAGAAACAAAATTACACACCTTGCAAGATCAAAGTGAATGATATAGTATTAAAACAGGTCCACCAATTCAAATATCTAGGTTCACTGATTACAGCAGATGGAAGAAGTTCAACAGAAATAAGATGCAGAATAGGACAGGCAAAAACATCATTCAGAACAATGAAAAATATACTGTGTAATATGACCTTGTCATTATAGGTGATAAAGAGAGTTCTGCAGTGCTATATAACCCCTATACTAACATATGGGTGCGAGTCTTGGACAATAAATACACTGGAAAGTGGGAGATTTGAGGCAACAGAGATTTGGTTCTACAGAAGAATGCTGTGAATACCATGGACTGCCAGAAAAACTAATGTAGAGGTGTTGAAAGAGTTAAATGTGAAACGGATCTTAATCAACAATATAAGAAAAAGGCAATCTTCTTTTTTTGGCCACTTCATGAGACAGGCAGGTTTAGAGAACAGGCAAGATTTAAGGCACCAGAGACAGAGGGCGACAACGTGAGAAAATATTAGACAGCTTGACAACCTAGCACGACAAGGAAACAACAACGACTTTGATATATAATACTATGGACAGAGAGCTGTGGAGAGCCATGACCGCCTACGCCACCCGGCATGGCACCTGATGATGATATAGGTTTATCTTCACTGCTGTACTTTTTCTGCTCTTCGATATGGTATTTAATCTAGACATTGCAGCATAGGCTATTTCAAGTCTAATCTTTACTTCTTTATTACTGGTTCCTTTTTCTGCTCATACAAGATCCTAAGAATTTAAAGTTATCAAGTTCTAGATTCTGTCAATTCACCCACATGTTAACAGAAGTCGTGTTGTCATCTATGTTTGCCATTATTTTCTCTTGATTATTTTCCATACCATATGATTTGCATGTTTTTTCCCCCATGTTTAGAACTAAGTATTTGAAAATATTTCTTACTGTCAGCCATTAGATCAAGGTCGTCTGCAAACTACAAGTCGCACAGACGACGGACACCATTTGAAATAGTTGTTTGATGACTCTGTGTCTCTTGCAGGATTTATATAAGTTATATAAATCTTCAAATGGAAGCAATAAGGAACGGTATATGTGTTTTGTTGGGCTTATATTGTCAAGATATCTTTATTATCACGTTGCTACAGACATGTTTCGTAATACTAATATATTCATATTTGCACCCACGCGACGCAGGTTATTGCCTCTAACACACACACACACACGCTCGCACACACACACACACACACACACATATATATATATATAAACACACACATAAATACAAGGGCTTTTATCAGTGGCATGCAGGCATTAGACTAGATTAATTCGTCTAGTCCTATTCCATTTATTGAAGTATTTTATTTTCGCTTTCTTACGTTTAATTTTCACGAGACATAAAGGTATACAAGTATACACAAAATATCCAATTTTATTATGATTTATCATCTTTTTCTTGGATTCGATAGTATTATGCTATTTACTCAAAAAGTACACTAGGAAGTGAGGCTGACATCACGTGTGCAATCATTATTAATTTTATAATTGCCAGTTTTCTGTTTCTATAAACATTTTGTGAACTATTAAACGTATGTAATCTTCCATATAAAAATCAGTCCTCGTTAAGAAAAGTTACAGCACGCCACACACGATCGCGCGCGCGCGCGCACGCACGCACACACACACACACACACGCGCGCGCGCGTGTGTATAGTACGCCAAGGCAATAGCAAAAATATGAAAATATTGAAACATCGGAAAAACATATGACAGCATGTACTGTATAACAGAATGTAAGCTATCCATCTATAAACCAATAACTCGTATGTGTTATTGGGGGGTACTACATGAGATGCGTCAACATGCAGTCCTCCGGCTATTTCTATCTTCATTGATACGATGAGTGTAGAAAGGAAGTTCATTGAATAAAAAATATAAATTAATTCTTCTCTTTTTTTGCAAGAGACTGATGTCTAGAAATTTCGCAAGCACAGATTTCAGTAGAATAAACGAAACTAATTATTTGTTCACACAATCTGATAGTAGCGAGCCAAAGTACCTGATGTCAAATAAATCAGTTAACCGTTTCTTTTACCAGTCAGACTAGACTGGATAAATTTTGATAGTTGGTCTGGTAGATCAGAGCATTTAATCAATATATGCAAGAGCATTTATACAAATAGCCAATGTGAAGTAAGAACAAATACAGGAGTGTCCAATAAGTTCAAAATCCAATCATGAGTTCGCCAGGGGTGTGTCATATCCCCTGTACCTTTTATAACATATATCGACCACATCTGTAAACCAACAAACACTAACGAAAAAGATAACATGAACGACAAATTGAACGAACTACTCTTTGCAGACGACCAAGTACTAATAGCGGAATTAGAAAACAAATTGCAAGAACATATGAACAGATTCCACACAACATGTCAAAAATTCAACATAAAGATTAAAATTGAAAAGATCGAAATATTGGCAATAGCAAAGAAAGAAAGAAATATCATTATATTCATCGATAATAAACACATTACACGGGTAAAGGAGTTCACTTAGGAAGCATTATATCGAGTGAAGGGAAAACAGTAGATACAAAATAGATGCAACAAAACATACCAGATCCTGTTCTTCGTCCATCACAAGTGATGATGACCATTTGTTACATCCACTTTTGAAAATTCAATTTTAGTTATGTCCTTGATTATGAGTTCGTAGATGGCTAATGAGCCCTATTGGAGCTGTAAATGTCCTTGAACAGTTTGGACATGGAATGACGACTGTAGACGGATCTTTGTCTATCCGTGACTTTCTAGCTGCTCTCCGCTGTTGAGCAGCTGCATTTCTCTTCTTTTCACAAGATGATGCGCTCTTTTTTTATTTTAGAACGCCATGTAGATCTATTTTGTGCAAGTTCTTCCCATGAATCGTGGTCTATTTCAAAGGCTTTCAGTGAGTTCTTTAACGAGTCATTGTAGCGCTTCCTTTGGCCATCTTGAGATCGTATACCCTTCTCTAGCTCACCATAGAGAAGTATCTTTTGCAGACGATGTCTGGCATACGCACCAAATGACCTGCCCAACGAATCTGTGTCTGCATTAGGATCGTGCCAATGCTAGGGATACCAGCTCTATCAAGGACAGTGGTATCTGGAATCTTATCTTGCCATCTGATGCTCATAACTTTTCTGAGACAATTTGTATGAAAATGATATAATTTTTTCACATGACGTCTATACCAGATCCTAGGGCAGATGACACGTATTTTCAAGAACAAAAATGTAAACATAGACACTAAAGTTGCATTACACAAGACTATTATTATTCCAACACTGTGGTACCAGTGCCAAACGTGGACTCAGACAGCACAAAACAAAAGAAAAATAGTGACAGCAGAAATAACATGTCTACTAAAAATACTTGGAGTGTCATTAAGAGATAGAGTTAGAAACGATAATATCAGACAGATAATCATAACAATACCAGTATTGGAACACATCAAAAGACAACAGATCAAGTGGTTTTCATACACTTCCAGGCTACCAACATATAGAATGTCACATATGGTCATAACGCATAGACATCACGGCTATAAAGCCAGAGGCAGACCATGTAAAAGATGGACCACATAAATTAAAGAAGCCACAGGAACAAGGATTAGCACAGAAGAAGGCTTAACACAGCACAGAAGAAGGCTTAACACAGCACAGAAGAAGGCTATCTCCAGAGAACTCTTCTACCCCTGACGTCGCAAAGCAAACAATGGCCACAGTGCATAGATAGAAGTCTATCATATCAAACGACAGTTAGACATATTTTTCTATGTGCTCCTATTAATCTGTCTGTCAAGTATTTTGTCTCTGTGTAGATAAAGTATGCCAGTCTATCTCAGTGTTTCGTCAACAAGTTCCTGCCGCCTATCGTATATATATTATAGAATAAAGACTCCACATATCATCGACCCAACTGCAAGCTCTACCGCTGCAGTCCAGCACACAAGTTCACATTTATTTCTTCCATGTCTTACTTAATGGTGTCCGATTAGCGTTGCTCCTTCCCGAAAATAATGCAACCTACGGGAATATTGTGCCTAGAAATTTCCATTCGAAGTTTTCAAACAAGAATTGTGACCTTGTTGTGTAGCATTAACATAAAGAGACAACTATTTAGAAAGACAAATAATGGAGAGCAAATCACATGGGGGAGGAGAAAGGGCAAACGAAGAAGACGATGGACTGACGACATTAAAGATAACATGAATACGTTGTTGGAAAATGGAAGCAAAGAAGGGTTCAGGGAGTTCATTGGGAAGACAACGTTCTGGAGAGAATACGTCAAATGACGGACATGCCTTACTCATTGTTTTACATATATCAGGAATATGACAAGAGCAGATCAAGTTATGAGTTGGCAACTGACAAATTCTAGAACGGGGGTTTCTCTTAAACTTGAAAATTATTTTCGACTACAGTGGACACTCTGTTGTTCGTCAATGGGGTAGTCGATACCAAATCATTCTCCAAAATAGTCCTGATCATTGATACTAAAGGCATTACTTATCATGGCTGAAATGACTGTGTATGCCTTTAATTGGATAACAACCACACCACTTATATACGCAAAATTAACAATTATCAATAGTATAAGCTAAGTGACGCTGTTTTGGGATCTGCGTGCAGGACAACCCCATGAAGGACTTTGCAGATACGAGAGCTGCAAGAGCACATAATGTTAGTGAATTAACCAATGATACGGAGGATGTGATGAAATTGCTGACATAATATTGACCATTGGTAAATAAGTTTTGTTGGCTCATTGGAAACCATTCTACTAAAGCGACACTTACCGCGTCTGTGATGGCCATGGTACGGGGTTCCATGCCGTATGTAATTGTGCATCCGATCGCCCAGGAAGCACTGGCAATCTATTGATCATATTTATATTGCCTCTCAAAATACTACAGCCAAAAACTAATGGTTGATGACTACATCCTGAGTCCTATACTGCCAACTTTTCTTTTTAAAGCGACGCATTTGATTTTTCCTGTAATTCTGATTGGTTACTTTGTGACGACTGTTAATGAATCATGGGAAAAGTCGAATACCTCCGTTGATTCTCAATTTGTACCACATATCTTATATTTATTGATGATCACGATTAAAGACCGCCTAATGCATGTCGACACTGCCATTGATGACGAGTACATTTCGCGATTAGGGAAATTCCGTGCAAGTAAAAACGGCAGCAGCGTTGTAGAACTAGAAGTGTGTTTGACTCCCTACTTAGCCATGGAAACGGTAAGAGTGCAAATACTTTATTACTTTTTCTGGGAGCTGGGGACACTGAGAACAATGTTTGCACGGACTTTAGTTTACCCCATCCTATAATCACATAACCCGTCAGGATCGTAGGGATACCACATTTGATGCTTCAGCAAACAAAGTCCTCCAGAAATTTCTATCTTCAACGATGTGGATGAGGTAAGATCTTGCCTGGTCCAGTCCTTGATATTATCTGTCCATATTTTTATTTCCGTTCTCTATTTCTTCCACCTTCGAAGGTTCCCTGCAGTATTGTTTTTGACAAGGAATCATGTCAGAATACATGTCCAAACCATCGTCGTTTCACTATTTAAAGCAATGGTTCTAGTGGACATGTGTGCATCTCTATTTTATTTCATACGTACACATTTGTCTTATACTCTTTTTAGAAGATTTGTGAGCAGAGAAGGTTATCTTCCGCCTCAGAACAGGACACAACAGATTAAACAGCCACTTAAATAGACTAAGATTGGTCCCATCACTGTGCCCTTGTGGGCAGTCAGCACAGACCACTGAACATATCCTGCAATACACTAAACTGCAATACACTAAACCAGTTAAGGGAAGAACACTGGTCCACAGAGATGGATATCCACAGAAAGATGTATGGAAGCGCTGAGGAGCTTTCAAATACAGCAGCATTTATTAAGAAAACCGGACTTGCTGTGTAGACATGTCAAACTGCGAACGAGAAGAAGAAAAAGAATATTTGTAGAATTCGTCTGTAGCATTTGTATTCAAAGGCCTGTAGTCGTCTCTCCATGTCCAGCTTTCACAACCATACAACACAACAGAAAGCACTAGTGAGTTGATTTTCACTCTGAAACTAATGTTGCTTTTCCAAATTCAGTTTAGTCTTGACATAGAAGCAAAAGCCATCTCCAGCCTTATCTTTAATTCTACTTTGCATTTTCCATCGCTGCATATGCCAGATCCGAGTTATTTGAAACCGTTTATCTCAAGTTTATATGCACTCATTGTGATGTTGGTATGTGCTTCTGTGTCTCTGTTGTTAATCAAGACCTCGATTTTGTCTATGTTATTTCCATTCCGTACTTGATGGTAATCATGCTCTGTGGTGAAATGTTACAAAGCGCGTCTGTGACGGCCAAGGTGCCTATTTCGATCCCCGCCACGGGCATTTGAGCATCCGGACCGTTCAGAAAGCAATAGAAAACCATTTAACGTATTTATATTGCCTATAAAATCATTATAGCTGAAAACAATTGCTGGTTTGATGCTACGTCCTGAATAAAATACGCTACCAAAACCTGCTGGTAACGTTTTCCAACTTTGCTGTTAACTCTTGTAATTCTTGTTCTGACCCAGCTATAAGATTAATATCGTCAGCGAAGCGCAAATTGCAAATAGGGCGACCTCCGATAGATAAAGACTTACGGCAGTCCTGAAGGTTCTCCTGCATGATGTGCTCTATGTATATGTTAAAAAGTAATGGAGACATTAAGCGTTCTTGCCGAATTCCCATGTTTATTTTTAAGAAATATCCAATTATATTATTTGTTAAGACAACACTACTTTCATTTTTGCAAACTTATTCAACAATGTCTATGTTTGTGATGTCAAAATTAAACTGTCTCAGTATGTGTCATAGACCATCATACCAGACACGGTCAAAGGCCTTTGTAAAATCAAATTAGTTTATAACCAACAACAAATTTTGAGACATCAGGTGCAATAACAGCTTATGTGTTACATCGATAACAACTTGTGTTATCCGTAATTGCAAATAAGTACTTAAATTGTTATTCAATGTTTTTGTAAACAATTCAATGTTATTGAATAACAATATGTCTCAAGTGTAGCTCATCTTTCTGAGATTTCCTGAGAACGGGATGCAGTAGTTCGTGCGGCATAAAAGGAAAAATAAAGAATCACATAATAACAAAGAAGAAAGACGAAATTCATTTCACATATTTCAACAGATACACATCACAAATGGCACAAATGATCCTGAGATTCCTAATTCTTACTGTGGACGTTTCATATGGCTGGTTTCTCTTTAGCTCGACACATTCACTATCATCATGGCTTGTAGCTTATACTAGTTTAAAAAAATGAGTTTCCCTTTTCCACCATTAGAACGTATTTAGAATGAAGGGGTTAGGTCAGTAATTAGGGATTATGGGGTTAGGCCGTATTGGGATTAAGTGGTTGAGTCGAGACCGTCGGCTGTATAGAGACCTTCCAACAGAATTAAATAAGACCACATTAGTTACGTTTTTGATTATTGCTGCGATTTCAGTTGCTCACTATTTATATACTTAAATATATTCCGAGTATGTAAATAGTGAACGTCCAACAACGTCCAACAATAATAAAAAGAACGTTACGAATGGGGTCCTAATTAATTATGTTGGAAGGTCTTTATCGAAGACGGTTATGGTTGGGCCCGTATTTATGATGAGGTGGTTAGCCCGTTTTTTTTTTTTCATTGACCAAATGCATATTTAGTGATGACGAGATCAGCATAGTAAATGTAACAGAACAAAGATACTTTGATTTGGAATAACTAAAGGTGTCAGTAGAATTCAACTCCAGCGTTCATCCTCAAAGTCCTACAGATTAACATAGTGTAGTACAGAGAACGGAATGCGTTGTCACGTGCCATGGTTTACAGCATCAATGCAATATCTGCGTCTTCTGACCTGACATATATAGTTCGGCATGATTTCTAGGTTACTTTGACGTTCTATGGGATGTGACAATTAATACACACTGGAAATCTCCGTAGAGCTTTTTCGACATGCGTGATAGGTAACAGTGTCACTTTTGTTAACTTATATTTCTGAGATCGTTCTCACACTCCCACTGGATCACTGGATCACATAGAAGGACAATGGTCCTACCAGATTTCCAACAAGATGCAATCCTGAGAACGAAAATCTGTTGTACCACAGTTTTATTTGCTCCAATGTCCTGACACATCCGACTTCGGAATTAGCCATTAAAATGTTCAATTATTTAATTAGGTATTAGGTATGTTGATTATCCTCTTCGCACACTGGACAAGTCCATAGGTGCTCAGATCTCCGCTTCAGTAAATCTCTCAGGGTATACCGGCTGATGGTTCCGGTTCTACGTTGGTTCACTGCTCTTTTTGAAATCTTTGTCAGGGGTTCTCTACGGGCCACACCCATCCTCACTCCCAATTCGCGCATTCTCGATATTGACTCATGCTCATTCATCTCAAAATCCTCTGATCGTGAGGATTCACGAAGAGCAATGAGTATGTCTGCTCGGTCCATAGGCTGGCCGTCTGTTGTGGTGGCGAGTCTAGCTAATTGGTCGGCTCGTTCGTTTCCCTCCACGCCCGCGTGTCCTGGGACAAAAACAAGCGTGAGTCTTCGTAGTGATGCCCGCATTCCTGCTCTCTCAAATGACTTCGCCCATTCCCTACGTACATCACCTGTTTTGACTTTCTGAATCATATTCAGAGAGTCACTTAGTATGCACGCATGGGAATAGGCTTGCGATTCCAGCCAGTTAAGTGCCTGCGTTACTGCGAATACTTCCATTGTTAGGCTGCTTGTTGTTGCGGAAAGGCACCACTGGCTTCATGTACTGTTCTTCCTTTTCATCTGGCAGTAAAGGCCCATGCGCATCGGTGGTGACGGATGACCGGCGCATCGGTGGTGACGGATGACCGACCCATCCGTGTAGATCACATCTGTGTCATAGGTATTCTCGCAGATTAGTGCCTTGACCTCAGCATCCACGTTCACGGGACTGAGTTCCCTACACTCTCTATTGAGTGTAATGACGGTCGTGACTGCCTCTTGAAAGACCGTAGGAATAGGTATCCATTCCTCGCCAGGAGTTATGCCTTCTGGGGCACAGATATGTTTAACGGTATCCTCGGCCCAACTCATCCACGATTTGCCTCTCTTGAGCCTGCTTCCCTTCACACGTGAGAGCTCGTTGTGTAGTGGGTGATCTATGTCGGAACTCAACTCTGAGGTATGCGCGGGCACGCCACATATCAATTCTATGAGATATGCTCGGAAAATCAAGCAGAAATCTCATAGCCGCACAGGGTATGTTCCTTGTGCAACCAAGGATGATCTGCATCGCTTCGTTTTGAATCCTTTCCAGCCTCTCAATCTGTGTTTGACTGGCGGTGATAATGGCGCCTGCATATTCAATGACAGGGAGGACAAGAGCCTCATATAAGATTACGAGCTGTGGTTAAAATATATATATATAATCTACAACTAAAATGAATCAAGTCTAAAATTGATCAACCACACATTTAATTTCTACATTTATCACAATTAACAAATACAACAATATACTTTACTCTTAATTCTGAACATCACATGAATACACATTCGTGGCTTCCGTACCACAGTAGGTTGACGTAATATCAACATTAAAGTTCATCGGCATCCAGAGAAAATTCCGTCACTGACGATATCTTCTCACTTTTATCAGTAATTTTCTACCTTTCGTCTAAACCAATTAAGAGTTGGAGAGGAAAAAAACAATTTTAAAATAAGGCTTATTTCCCCTTATCAACAGTGACTCTCGACAGACTGTATAATATCGCACATTATAAACATTCACAAAACCGTTATAAATGTATAATTTATAGAGAAAAATGTGTTAATCCAGTAACATTTTTTAAGGACAAAAATATTTTTCATAGTCACGGCGAAATTCACGTTGGATCCAAAAGATATTTTCCCATCTAACAAATCATCATCATCAAGTGCCGTCTCTGCAACGAGGGTTGGCTGCAACGGATCTCCAATATCCCCTGTCTCTTGTTTTGGTGGTGCACTTTGTTAGACTGTAACCTGTCCATTTTGTCATGTTACTTTCCCATTTGTATCTCTGTCTACCTCTTGCTAGCTTCCCTTTGACTTTACCCTCAAGTAAGGTCTTCAATAAGGTGTCATGTCTTTTAATGTGTCCAAAATATTTTATTTGCCTGATCTTTATTTCTCTTAGTAATTCTTTCTTCATATTAAGTGTTTTTAATACCTCTTTATTTGTTTTCTTCTCTTTCCATGATGCTCTCCCTATTCTTCTATATACCCACATCTCAAAGCATCAATTCTTTCCTACCGTTATCTAAATTCCTGGCGTTTCTTTGGATATTCCCTCCTAGTTGGATAAGGGCTTAACCGTGACCGATAGGCAGTAGCTACGGTGTAACTAACTCCAACCCTAACCGTGGGGCTCTCTCTAGAAAAGTGCATTTCTCATGTCAAACTCAACTAATGTCTATGTCGCCAGATAAAAATGTCTATAGCTTCAAAACGTTTCTCAAGTTCCTGCAGGTATATGTTAACTACTCCTGTCGATATATGCTCAACCTATAGTAACACCTCTTGTAAGCAAACGAATATTGGTTGTCTCCCTTTCGGGTAGATCAAGTACGAATAGAAAACCTCCATAAGATAATCTGCTATTCTCTTCATCAACACATTTAATCGTAAGTAAACGGTCACTTTACTTTTATACCTGTAAGAATATAATAATTGCTTCATACAATGAACGAGTTCCCTTAGATCTCCTCGTTACCCATGTCTAATATTTCTGTCTAGATACATCTCTCTTTGCGGAAGAATAAATAATACCTGACAACTCAATACTTGTCTCTAGAATTTACGTGCACAACTTACAACAATACTTCAGAATTTACGTTCACAACTTACAACAATACTTCAGAATTTACGTGCACAACTTACAACAACAATACTTCAGAATTTACGTGCACAACTTACAACAATACTTCAGAATTTACGTGCACAACTTACAACAACAGTACTTCAGAATTTACGTGCACAACTTACAACAACAATACTTCAGACTTTACGTGCACAACTTACAACAATACTTCAGATTGTATCATTTATCCTAACTTCGGATACTATGCCTACACACTGCGCCTAGCTCCGTTACTAACATCAGATTAAATTTTACATTTCTGCATCTCGGTCGGCGTCGCTATCTAGAACTGACAATTTTTCACTCAACAATTTTCTACATCGTTTTTCACTGCACTGGTTATTAAAGGAGTTAACAGTACTTTACAGGCATCAGTGGCCACTTTTTTAAACGAAATAAATGCATTTTACGTACATTATTACATCATACAGTACGAAGGAGCGCGGTAGCCTAGTTGATAGTGCGCTTGCTTTCTATCACTGGGTTGCAGCGTGCCAGGTTCGAAACCAGGTCCGGAAAAAAATAATTCCGGGTTGTGATTTCTCACTTGACACGACCACTCCTCCAGTCCTCCAGTCGACTCAGCTGTAAATGAGTACCTGACGTATGAGTTAGGGGAGGTAAAGACAGCAAGGATGGTAAAGACTGGCCACCCCACCTAATAGTTGCTGCGTAGTTGAAGAGTTGTCTTCATCCCCGACGGCAGGTTACTGGGATATTCCTTTACCTTACGTACATTATTTAACGAAACGAAATATCGATAACGACGCATTTTACAGTACATAAGACTACTGGCGGATTCAGAGAGCTGTCAGCTTCACACTGAAAGCCCCCCCCCCCACTTCTTTAGATGATGATAGGGGACAGGGGTGAGTTCTTAGTGAGTAGCGCGCACATGGATGCGGGCCTATCGACTTTTTACGAAACCTGAATGAAAATACGCATAATATTAAAAAGTTGACATCTGGCCGCGTCTCCCTGTAATGAAACGAGTTCATTAGTATTCAACCCTTCACAAGTTTCTCGAGAACTAATCACTTTACTATTGCGTCTTAGTTTTCCTTAACACTTCAGTCAATGGTTCTAATAATATGAGAAATTGTCTCTATCACAACCAATGTGTCGAATCCTCGAACCCTTAACCCATCTACAGTAATTGCACGCTGGTCACCAAGCTCAAAGCTAACAATGGGCATGCATGCTTGACTTAATTGCTTCTGTCTTGCGTTGCTGTCTATATAGACACAGACGCCCACAATATCTCTATTGTTTTTTGCTCTTATTTTACGCCCCGGTAACACAAGGGCGTCAGTAGCATTTTTATTATCATTATTTTTACTAGTAGTATTTGTATTACTGGTAAGTGAATGTGATTTTTCTCTTGTGCCAACAGAGCCCGTAAAAATGTCTGATGTGTCATGATGTATGATAGTTTATTTGTTTATGTAATGAAATTGTACAGTGTTTTATCAAGATCTGCCCTACAAACCGCAGTTTTCCCTGATCTGTTGCTATCTCTACCAATAACTGCAGTTCAATTTTCATTGCTAAATAACACGATAAATTTAGATAACCAAGAGACACCGCTGATCTGACACTCCAGCGTTGTATACATGTATGTATGTATATATATATATTAGAACCATATGTATCGCAATTCTACCAATATATATTTGTGCACAATCTCGCTAGTATACATGGAAACCACAGCAGTCGATCACGAGAGCTGTAGCACCGGCAATGATCTCGAACTAGTGACGCTTTATTTCTGTCTACATTGTAAGAATTGTATTAAATCGCAAGCCTTTTTTATTGCATGGGTAGCAGCGTCAAAACCTACACATATCCGTTTCTTGTTAGGAACCATGAATTCTTTAAATACGCAACATTTTTCTGAACACTTTTGAGCTTATAATCGTGTCAGATAAGACACATTTGATCTCATCAACTTACGGGCTGGGCTTATTTTCAAATTTTCATAAATGGTCTTAGATGGTCTAAAGCAGGGGTGGGCAGACTTTTTGAGCAGAGGGCCACATTGAAAATTGTAAAGCTATTGGAGGGCAACATATAATATTATGTATATTTTTGTTTAAAATTCTCGGTAAGTAAACAATTAAATATTTTTATTGTAAAGAAAGGTAGTTTTACATAATGTAGATAACTTCTGAAATAAATTATATTTCTAACAAACTTACACTATAACAGTATATTTTCTAATATGGATAAAAGGTTTTTCAAATATTTTAACAATATTTGAAAATTATTATGTAACATACAGTTACAATATGGGTTCATACCAATAGTTTTAATGAAGATTTGAAGAAAAAAAACACCATACACATACAGTCACAACAGTTACAACTTCATTGATATTATTAATTTCTAATGAGATGTATGTAATTGCTTGTAAGATTTTATAATTCCATTGAAATCTGGAACAAGTTTACTTGTTGAAAATTTGCATGACTGCATTTAAGTTGCAATCAGATAATAAAGACCTATTCTTAGATTTGTTGATTTTTAAGCAAGAAAATGCCTGTTCATAAATATATATAGATCCAAATAATAACTAAAATTTAGCTGCAAAGTTTTTTTTAAGTTTGGGAATGATTGTTCAGGCAAAGAATTATAGAAATCCAACAAACATTCAGACTTAAATTTTTCCTTCAGGTAATGATTGGCTTGTAATTCTAGCAACTCCAACTGTATGTGCTCTGGGGCTTTATCAGCTTCTACACTGACAGGAGAACTGACAACATTGAAGTGCTGCTCCAAGTTCTTGGAATCTTCTTCCAAATTCTTAAACCAATACATCTAACTGAGCTTTGAATTTTTTACTCATTTCATCAGAAATAGTTTCTTGTTTCAGCAAAGGGAAGCGACAAAACATGTTTTTACTTGCTTGTCTGGAAAACAGTGAGAGTTTGGCTTGAAATGATTTTATATGAACATACATTTCATGTGCAAACAAACCATTGCCCTGAAGTTTAACATTCAGTTCATTTAACTTTCCCATTATTTCAATGGTAAATATAAAGTCAAGCTTCCACTCTGCATCAACAATGTTAGCATTGAAGTTACATTATATGCCCTTCATCTCTAGAAACATTACTATTTCTTCTTTTAAGATCCCATAATCTCCTTAAAACCTGTCCGAGACTCAACCATCGAACTGTACTGTGGTACAGGACATCAGAATGTTCAGTTTCTAAATCGTCTAGTAATGCTCTGAAATGCCTGTGATTGAGTCCTCTTGATCTTATGAGGTTTATGACACTGACAACTGGATCAATAGCATGCATAATTTTTAAAACAGATTTACACAAACTTTACTGATGAATCACACAGTGAAGTGGTAATATTACGTGGTCAGGATATTCTGACTTAATCCTATCATTGATCAACTTTATCAGTTCTATATATTTTCCAGTTAAAGCACGAGCACCATCAGTTGTAATACTAGCCATCTTGTTCCATATTAAACCAGTTCTTTTAATACAACTACTAACAGCATTGTTTATATCGAGGCCAGTGGTAGTGTCTTTGATCGACTCAACACTCAGTAACTCTTCAAAGAGTTTAAAAGAATTGTTTATTCCACCTATAAAAACTAATAATTGAGAAGTATCATGTACATCAGTACTCTCGTCCAATGCAAGAGCTTACCACAAAAAATGCTTACTTACATCTTGAAGTTGAAGGGTCAAATCTTCACTTATCTTTTCAACACGTCTGACCACAGTTCTTCTGGATATTGTAATACTGTCAAATTTGTTGTTTTGTTCTGGACACAAAATGTTTGTTGCATCTAGTAAACATTCCTTAATAAATTCACCATCAGAAAATGGCTTGTTGTATTTTACAATGTTGTGTGACAACACCAAACTGGCCTCTGTTACGGCATCTTGAATTGAAGACTGTTTTGTAAACACAGTTTGTTGTTTCTCCAGACTTTTTACCGACTCCATGCATTTTCTTTTCCTTTCTTCGGATGTTGGATTGTGTCCGAACTTGGGATGTTTTGTCTGGTAATTTCTTTTTAAGTTATATTCTTTAAATACAGCCACTGATTCGTGTCACAGCAAGCAAACAGATTTGTTGCCAACTTGCATAAAACAATATTTGGTAATCCATTCGTCTTTGAAAACCCGACAGTCGTCTTCAATATTACGTTTTTTGGATGCACTCATTATAATAAAAATATCTTAAAATGTTGCAAAACTAACTAAAAACAAATGTGCTTCCGGCAGTGCGAATATAATTATTTTGATTTAGAAAACTCGGTTACAATATAAATACGGACATTTGTGAATGGAAACTACAAACGTTATGGTTATTAAAACACACCGGGAATTCCCCAGGCACTGCGCAACTTGAATGATTGCAAATCGAGATTTCGTGCATTCCATTCGTAGGTTATAGGGAATGGGGGTTGGGGGGGGGGGGTTGGTTATTTCAGACGATACATTATTGTTGTAACGATGTATTATTAATTATAACAGCTTTTAGCGATATTCTATTTTGTATGAAACATCTTTTTAATATAAACTAGACATACATTCCGACATAATCCTTAAAAGTTAAAAATAATTAATTATAATCTGAAAGGCAATTTTCAACCTTTAAAAAATTATATCACCCGAGTACATATAATCACTGAGAAACATTCAGCCAATCAAATTACGTCAATTCTAGTATAGTAAATTACTCAATATTAAACACTCATATTAAATGTAGTAAAATTTCATTGACGATATCGATATATATATATATATATATATATATATATATATATATATATATATATATATATATATATATATATATATATATATATATATAGCAATATTAATATTTACATGATGTCAAATTGAAGGAAAAAAATGTATATTTAATATATAAGAAAGTCGAATTAAAATTCCAATGGATTTCTGCGTAATATTACTAGGGAAAAAATAATCTGTGACGATCGTTCGTTTATTTAAAAATGTGTTTGAGGGCTGCAAAATATCCAATGGCGGGCCGCATGATGCCCGCGGGCCGTAGTTTGCCCACCCCTGGTCTAAAGCATTGAACTATAGACTTCAGAATGAGGAAAGTGTTAAGAGGATATTGCCAACTGCATAGTCCGAATAATCCCCTTTCATTGAGTTACAAATAACTAAAATACAATTCCTCCATTATATTACATATAGCCTGCGTACTGCGTGACTGAATTTAAAACAATTATTGTCAATTTGTAGGAAGGAAGCGTGAAAAATAGTCCATACAAAAACGTCACTGGAAATTAAATTAGGAGACTATCTTGTTGATGATTTCTAAAGCAATTAATGTGGGCAATGAGAGTGACAGATGGAAATGAACTGATAAGACTAGGGACAGAAGTATTTAGACAAATAATCGGTAGCTAAGCAAAGATTCTATGGACAATGAAAACACTATGTCGCCCAGGAAAAGACTGAATGAGATATTGGTTAGCAACCGAGAACACGGACAAACGTGCATGTGCTCAGTTCTCCCCCCCCCCCCCAGCTGTTATTTAGGGATATGTATGATTTCCTTGACAAGATAGTTAAACAAACGTTTCGCTATATCTACCACGAGCCTAGTACTTCCGCCACCTTTAATACTGATTCCTCTAACCGGAGAATAAATTCGTCATAGTTAGTCGGCAGATCATCATCTTGGCACTCCGGACACGTGAATATTTGATACGATATCATATTAAGTATATCCTTCAGCTTGTGTAATTAATTGTTCAGGTCTTTTTTTTTTAAATTAGTTGACAGCTGTTCTTTTCATTCCTATATGCCGCTCGTTTCTTGCAACATCAGGCTTCACTCCCACACCCTGCTTCTAGCAATAGACAAGGAAGACGAAATGCATTCCATATATTTCAACAGGTCTAGCTTCTTAATTGCGTTAAAAATATCACAATGAGACTCTGAACTGCGGCCAGTTGCTTAGGCCTCGTTGGAAAGTCTATCAGCTCTTTCATGTCCCCTAACAACTGCATGTTCCAAGTACAAAAATGAAGATGACTCGTCAGCACAGGCTTCGAATCATCTATTGACGGTGCGGATATCCTGACTGATTCTTTCGAAACATAATCATAGAATTAGTCAGAAACACAGATAATGTAGTACTTTGGGGTCCAAAAAATACCAGTAGTTGTATAAAAGGCACCATTTCTTTCCTAACACACTTCCCTCTGCATTGAGCTGTGAATACACAAGCACTGTGCACGTGACATCAACACTGAAGTCTGTGAAGAGCAGTTATCTTTAGGGAAAATAAAGAAACCTGAGAAGTTATACTTAGTATCCAACTATTCATAGATAAATACATAGAAATCCAAAAATGTATATATATTTGCTTCATAGTCTACAACAAGGAATTAGACAGAGTTCAGCATGAACAATTAGTTGAATGTCTTCAAGAAATGAGCATAGATTGGGAAAAGATTAGACTGGTTGGAAATATATACTGGGAACATACTGCATCAATAAGATGTGAAAACAGCTACTCACCATACATAGAAATAAAAAGAGGGGTAAGACAAGAATGTATTTTATCACCCAACCTATTTAATATCTACACTAATAACATTTGTAAACAAATAGTAAGAATTCCAAGACTCAAGATCAGTGAGCAAATAATAAATAATGTGTGTGTTCGTCTATCACAAGTGATGATGGCCTTTTTTTACATCCACTTTTGAAAATTCAGTTGGAATTATGACCATGCATAATAGTTCGTAGATAGCTAATGAGCCCTATTCTAGCTGTAAATGTTCTTGGACAGTTCGGACATGGAATGACCACTGTAGGAGGATTTTGGTCTATCCGTGACTTCCTAGCTACTCTCCGCTGTTGGGCTGCAGCATTTCTCCTCTTTTCACAAGATGATGTGCTCCTTTTGTAATATGCGGTATGCATATGGCACTGTCATATGTTTTAGCAGAAAGTGGACAAGAATAACAAAGACTAATAGATCAAGTAAATAATATGGACTAGATAAACATTTTTTTAAACCATTATAATCAGCAAAATCACAGAAGAACAGGTGCTAGATATAAAAATGCATGGAGATTTAACACTGCAAGTAGATCATTACCAATATCTCGGACACATAATCACAAATGATGGCAGATGTGAAACAGAATTAAAGGGAGAATAGGAATGGCTAAAAGTACTTCTAAACAAATTACAAAGTGAGAATTATACAATGCAGCATTTAAAAAAAATATTAATATATGGCGCAGAAATATGGACAATGAATAAATAACTAGATGACAGAATTGATGCCTTTCTTTGATATATGAATATATAGAAGAATATGAAGAACTTCATTGAAAGAAAACCAACAAAAAATCTTCTATAAACATTTATTACCGCATGCGGTTGCGTCTGGTCTGTGGATCCCATCAATGGCCCACTAGACAGATCACCCATGCAACAGAAACCCTTAGTAAATGACATGCGGTTATATTGAGGCTCTCTTGCGGAAGCTTTGTGGCATCTCATTTATACAATGAAAGGCCATTTCTTAGTAGAAAGCTCCTTCAATAAGCATTGCATTAAACCGAAAGCTGAAGTCTCTTCATATAGGAAGTAAGAGTTAATCGCTCGCAATTCCTGGGGTTCTCAATCAAATAAACAAGCAAACAACATTTCGTAGATCAAACAAATAAAGTATTTTGGACATATTAAAAGACGTGACAAGTTGTTGAAGACATTACTTGAGGGTAAAATCGAGGTGGAAGCAAGAGGTAGGCAGAGATACAAGTGTGGGAGAAACATCTCGAGACGGATAGGTTACAGTCCAGCAGTGTACCATCAAGACAAGAGACAGGAGATGTTGAAGGTCTGTTACAGCCGACCTTCGTTGCGGAGTTAACACTTGATGATAGTCTCGCATATAATTCATGGAAACTGCAGGTCAAACTGCCGTGCCCAAGGGTACTGGTCATAAAATTGTTTTCTCTCCGAACGATTCCGAGATCACTTTAAGCGACCCCCCAACCAAGTTTGGGAACCTCTGACGCCGACCGAGTAGCATTGAATAAGAGACAAGAGAATACAATTGAGGGGGGGGGGGGAGCGGACGTTATAGTGACTGAATTACCAGAACAGCGTCCTCCATTATTTTTCGATGGTTGCAGAGCTGTGATAGAATCAAATTGGACTAACATTCTGGCTAAAAATGCCGTGCTACGATACAAAGAGGCGCATAAGCAGCGAAATCAAAATACAATTTGAACAATTTAATAATTAAAAGCAACATTTAAGGTGCGGCAATTCGAAGACTTGCATCATACTGAGATCTACCGTACGTCCCTGCTGACATCCATGTTTGTAAGAAGCGTACATCACCATAGGTGGTGGAATTTACGTAACCAAATCAGTGAGAAATCTGATAAAGTGGAAAGAATCGAAGGTGATAGTCCTTTTATAGAGTGAAAGGGCACAGGTGTTGCAGCACAACTGTAAACCCCAATGCAATACATAATGCTCTCATTACTATATCTTGTTAACACATTGGAATTTGAGAAAGAATGCTTAACAAAATCTCATTAAGAAACATTCCCATTGAAAACATCTATCATTTATTGTCACTTGTCTTGCTGGTCATGCAGGTGTTAAAAGAAATGAAAGGGCGGACAGACTCCCTATATTGGTCACAGACAGACTCCCCATAATGGTCACAGTGACAATTGGTAGTTTGATGTTTCGTGCTGATATTGTGAATTCCATCACCTGCTACGCCAGTTGCAGGATGGATCGTGTATTTCTTCTGTATCTAACCAGAATGCATGAAATAGTTGAAACATTGTTTCTTTTAATATAATTAGTGTGTTGTGTATTTTGCTGCAACACTCATTACGTATTTCTGTTTTTGCTCCCTCATTGTGTTGCACCAGCCCTCGCATCTTTAGTACGTTAAATTATTCCCTAACACTGAGGCTTTATCACTTTATGAGTCAATATTGACTCGGCCAATATGCATTCCTGAAAGAAAAAGATTCGGTTCAAGACATCAAATGTGTATATTCTCAAGTAATTGGTTTATTAACGCTTGTCATCAAAGCCTAGGCATATCGTCAGGGTAGTCGATTTCAATACAATTATTGTCAAAGTTATACCGCCCGTGTGTTGATGGAGCCTGACAGGGGAGCAAATAATAGCAACACTGTTTACCTTCCATGCATGTCGTACGAGGCGACTAAGGAGGTTACATTGTGAAGTTGGTTGTCCCATCCCATATAGGGTCAAAGTGACTCAAAGACATGCTGATGTCGGACGAAAAGCGCAGATATCGCAGCAATGATGTAAACCATGACATAATGCATTCCGTTCTCCGCACTACATCCTGCTAATCTGCAGGAGTTTGAGAACGAACGCAGAAGTCAAAGTTATTGAAACACTTTAAACATATGCAAGCAGTGTCTTTCTAAACATGTGAAATTTTTAGAACAATTGTCAGAGCACAAGTCTGCATATTGTCTTCACCAGATCTCAATATCCATCTGGAAGACATTATGCGTGCCACACTGGAAGATTATCAAACAAAAATATGTATTGGGGGAAGGTGGGGTTTGACCTTTTTTGTAATCTTCCCAGACAACTTGTGTGTGATATCACTGCTGCTTCCACGACTGAACTTCGGGAACTTACCTTAAGATTGAAGGTGATATCAATGCAGCTTCCACGACTGAACTTCGGAAACTTAGCTTAAGATTGAAGGTAGCAAATAGAACATGTGGCATGGAGATATACTCAACAAAAAAGAACAAACTACAGATGAACCAAATTACTGTTCAAGATCTAACATCAAGGTTAAAATCAAGGTAGAGGTAGGACCTATGTCAGAACCTGCCATCGGGGATGAAGATAACTCTTCACAGATAGAGCAGCTATTAGGTGGGGTGGCCAGTTCCCTTCGTTGCTGTCTTTACTTCCCTTAACCCATGCGTCAGGTACTCATTCACAGTTGAGTAGATTGGTGGAGTGGACGTGTCAGCGAGAAACCACAATCCGGATTTTGTTTGTCCGGATGTGGTTTCGAATCTGGCACGCTGTAACCCGGTATTAACAATCAAGCTCATTATCAACTATGCTGAAATAAAGAAAAAACAAAATTGCCGGTGCTGCCATTGCAATGTTGAATATGATATGGAAAATGGCAGTCAGTATCGTAGTCAAGATCTATACAAATTACAAGTAGTATCTATTCTTCTGTACAGATATGAACGTTGGGCAATTACTGCAGTTGTAGAAAGAAGGATACTGACGCTTGAATACAAGTGCTATAGGCATGTGCTATCAATTTGAGTATTTGTTCGTACAAACGTTTATATAAACGTTTGTACATAGGTTTCCATGATATCAGTTGCTGTTAAAGCTCAGATGACATAATATTCTTCCTCGATGTTTTTGTTTTGTTATGTGTAGTGTGACATTGTAGAATTAAAATTATTCAAGGAACGTCGGAATTACTCATATGAATGAATGCATTAAATAATTTTTTTTTTAAAACACTAGCATTTCTCTTAAGTTTGACAAGTAAAATCTGGAACAGGGGGAGACAGTTTTGCTAATCACCGGAGACACACATAATAATCCACAAAAATCGACCCTTTGACCAAAAAGAATTATCAAGACAATAAATACAACAGAAAATAAGTAAGAACGACACTATACATGTTTACATCGTCAAGTTAACTGTAAAGTAACTATTCTTATGTACGGATCTGAAAAAGAAATATTCAGGCCTCTGAAAATAGAGCCACTGATGTCTGTAACAAATCATCTGTGTCGAGCAGAAGACACATATATTCGCTCGGAAAAAAATTTATGAACGTGCAGATTGTCAAGAAACCCTTTTTCATGGTAGTTACACGGCGTGAGATTGCTCTGTCTGGATGAGTATTGAAGTACGATTTTCTTTCTATAATTATTTTTCAAGGAACAATTGAGGTTCAATGAAAAGAGGAGGATATAGGAAATATTGTATTCACCCTATCGAGGAATGGTCCATGTATGGTTTTTCTACACTTATCATCATGATAATAAAACTAACACTTCATGGTTGTAGAGATCTCACTATGGAAACATCAACACAAATTCCGCTTTGCCTTCCTGTTCTTAGTTCCTTGTTTACATGTGAAGAATCTTAGTTCTGTGGATTACACTCATATGAAAGGCTAAAGACACAGGTGTAAGCGGGCTTCTTGTGCCGATTTATCCAATGTGACACTTCAACGAATGGCGGTTTATGGGTCTTATAATTATTATTGTAAAAATACTTTGGCACGAAAATAACATATAACTCCTATTTAATCACGTTTACCGCGTGCGTGTATTGTCTGCTTCAGCCTCGTCTTCTAATAAGATACCAAAATATTTAACATTTACTGCATGAGTTTATCGCCTGCTTCAACCTGGTCCTCTAATAAGATACCCCAGTATTTCACATTTACCGCATAAGTTTATCGCCTGCTTCAACCTTGTCCTCTAATAAGATACCCCAGTATTTCACATTTACCGCATAAGTTTATCGCCTGCTTCAACCTTGTCCTCTAATAAGATACCCCAGTATTTCACATTTACCGCATGAGTTTATCGCCTGCTACAACCTTGTCCTCTAATAAGATACCCCAGTATTTAACGTTTACTGCGTGAATTTATCTTCTGCTTCAGTCTCGTCTTCTAATAAGATACCCCAGTATTTCACATTTACCGCATGAGTTTATCGCCTGCTACAACCTTGTCCTCTAATAAGATACCCCAGTATTTAACGTTTACCGCGTGAATTTATCTTCTGCTTGAGTCTCGTCTTCTAATAAGATACCCCAGTATTTCACATTTACCGCATGAGTTTATCGCCTGCTACAACCTTGTCCTCTAATAAGATACCCCAGTATTTAACGTTTACCGCGTGAATTTATCTTCTGCTTGAGTCTCGTCTTCTAATAAGATACCCCAGTATTTCACATTTACCGCATCAGTTTATCGCCTGCTTCAACCTTGTCCTCTAATAAGATACCCTAGTAATGTACGCCGTGTTTATTTAATGTTAGATGACAGTTGCATACAAAATGAATAAATGAGTTGAGAAAACGGTCATAATATTTGATGTAACATTCGCTTGAGTGGATCGTTTCATTTACAATTTCCTATCGTGTCAAACTCTAATAAAAATCCATTTTCTAGACTTCATATTCTCAAATTTTTGTTTAACGCGGAC
>CM067312.1:36289648-36550204 GCA_034231615.1 Meghimatium bilineatum | reverse complement strand
AGTTTCTATCTAAGGTTAAATAAGGTACTCCTAAACGTGAAACTAGATTTATGCTAAATATTACTGCCTGGGAAAGTGGGCGGAGATCCAGATGCTGAAATCAATCTTCAGTTTTGGGGTGTGTCCCAACACAGTATATTTTTATCTCTTAATCTACTACCGGGATACCTGTGCCATTGTCAGTTTACCATTCTTATAAAAATAAATTAGATGACCATTTGACTAACCCACGGTTAAATTTGTGTTTTGGACATACATGATGGTGTCTTTAGATTAAACTAAATCAGAACCACAGTAAGAAACAAATAAAAAAGATGGGTATATGACGTATACAACCAAAAAACACAGTGTGTATAAATATATAAATATTCTTTAATAATAGCCATCAGTGCTTCGAATCATATCGTATAAGAAATAATTTAGAAGAGGGGAGGAACACTGGGAAGTACCCAATCTACTTTCTGTTTCTCTTGTGATGTTGTTCTATTTCAAATGATTAATTTAGGGTCTAAGAAATTGTTTGCCCGGATAATTAACAAGTATTGTGGTAAAGTGAACTTCCTTTGTGAGAAATCAAACCTACCTCCAAAACCAGGTCGAAGCCTTTTGTCATAGCCTTCTAGAAGAGAATCTAGTACCTGGGACATGTTGACTGTCGTCTTGCCATTAGTCAAAATGTTAGCCAGTGTGGAGCTGTGGAAACATTTGCTTAATATAGTCAGATTGTTAACCAAGTTTAAACCAGTAGTTAGATTTGTTTAACATTAGTTACAATGTACCCAGGGTTAAATATCTGGACATATTCATTTAACATCGCCACAATGTCAGCATGGGTTAAATCTGTGGACAGATTCATTTAACATCGCCACAATGTCAGCATGGGTTACATCTGTGGACAGATTCATTTAACATCGCCACTATGTCAGCAAGGGTTAAATCTGTGGACAGATTCATTTAACATCGCCACAATGTCAGCATGGGTTACATCTGTGGACAGATTCATTTAACATCGCCACTATGTCAGCATGAGTTACATCTGTGGACAGATTCATTTAACATAGTAAAAATGTCAGCAGGGTAAATTCTGTTATATGTGTATTTAGCATAGTCAGAATGTTAGCCAGGGTTAAATCTGTGGACACATTTGTTTGGCATTCAGAGTGTTAGCCAGGGTTAAATCTGTAAACGGATTTGTTTGGCAGTTAGAATGTTAGCCAGGTTTAAATCTGTGGACACGTTTGTTTGGCAGTCAGAATGTTAGCCAGGGTTAAATCTGTTAGCACATTTGTTTGGCAGTCAGAATGTTAGACAGTGTTAAATCTATGGACACATTTGTTTGGCAGTCAGAATGTTAGACAGTGTTAAATCTATGGACACATTTGTTTGGCAGTCAGAATGTTAGCCAGGGTTAAATCTGTTGGCACATTGTTTGGCAGTCAGAATGTTAGACAGTGTTAAATCTATGGACACATTTGTTTGGCAGTCAGAATGTTAGACAGTGTTAAATCTATGGACACATTTGTTTGGCAGTTAGAATGTTAGCCAGGGTTAAATCTGTTGGCACATTTGTTTGCAGTCAGAATGTTAGGCAGTGTTAAATCTATGGACACATTTGTTTGGCAGTTAGAATGTTAGTCAGGGTTAAATCTGTGGGCACATTTGTTTCGCAGTCAGAATGTTAGACAGGGTTAAGTCTGTGGACAGATATATTTAATATAGTCACAATTTTAGCCAGGACTGGAGCTGTGGACAGATTTGTTTAATATTAGTTACAATAATGATAACACCGAAATCCGCAATCGGAACGATTAGAAAATGATTTATGATATTTTGCAACAATTGTTGTATTTATTGTGTCAGTAGTAGTAGTCGTAGTCGTAGTAGTTGTAGTAGCAGTCGTAGTAGTAGTAGTAGTAGTAGTAGTAGTAGTAGTAGCAGTAGCATCATCAGCAGCAGTAGCAGTATTATTAGCAGCAGTAGTAGTAGTTCTGGTGGTGATAGTATTAGCAGTAGTAGCACAAATTGTAGTAGCAGCAGTCGGGGTAGAAAATAGTAATAGCTGTAGTAATAGTAGTAGTCGTAGTAATAGTAGTAGTAGTAGTAGTAGTAACAGCAGCAGCAGTAGTAGTAATAGTAGTAGCAGTAGTAGTAGTAGTAATAGTAGTACGCATTAATAGTCATGGAAAAAGTAAAAGTAGTAGGTGTAGTATTATATTTCTTCTTCTTCAGCGTTCATTCTCAAACTCCCGTTGGTTCTCTCTTATAGCAGGATAATGGTTCCTACAAGATTTCCAGCAGGATGTAGTCCAGAGAATGCAAATGCGTTGTGTCGCCGTTTTATTTGCGCGAATGGCTCGACTCATCGGTCTTCGGCAGAGAAGTTATATTTAATTTTGTTAAAGCAGGAGTAGTAGTCACATTTGCAACGCTGGTAGCAGTCATATGAATAGCAACAAAAATAATAACAAGTGCGAGAGAAAGTAAATAAATAACACAATAATCTGTAAAACAAAACAATAGATGATTTTTACCGCTTGGGTTATGAGATTTCAACATACAGTTATGTCATGAATTATGTGCCATACGACAGTTGCATCGGTGATTGTTGTACACGTATATGTAGTGCACACGTCAATTTGCAACCATGATCCACGAGTGTACATGCCTGCAGTTGTGCAATTGTTTCTTTTGACAAAAAGGACTTTCTGCAAATTCATTAAAAATACGTTTGCTGTTTACTCATGAGAGAACTACTATCGCGTAAAGCGATGCATAACTGGGTAAATCAGCTTTCACAAGAATGAGTACCACTTGTTGATGAAGCGCGATCTGGTCGTCCTGCCTGTAGAAAATTCAACAAATGCAAGTACAAAGTGGATGAATACAATGATTCACAAGGACATAAGAACAACAGTAAACAGTGTATCAACTAGGAATAGGGTATTCGGCAGGGTTTAGCCTACAGCATAATGCTTAACCTATTAACATTTCTGAAAGTGTGCTCACGATGTGTACCCAGAAAACTGACTAAGAAAATAGTGTTATGCTGCAGACATTGTGGCACTGATAAGTCAATGGGATAAGTGCATCAATGTCAGTGGAAATTATGTGGAAAAATAAAGTAACGATGTCAGTATAAATTTATACAGTTTTCATGTTATGTCCTTTTTATTTTAGTTTTGCATACATTTGTGACATATTAATGATGCTGATGGTGTTCCTTCTTCGCAAACGAAGATGAGCATAACATGAAAAAAAAATGTGGTGAGCATAAGGATTTGTGACTTATGGACTTCCCTTAGGGCATTTTTAAATAGACGTTGCGATGGAAAATTGACATATTCGATAATCGACTGACCAGTACATATTTGTGTAGTGACAATTATAAAGATAAATTGTGATTTTAACGGATGTATAGTTTAAAGAAGATTTGTTTATGGTACATGCACGTCTTTGTAACAATAACAGTAGATGGCACAGCTGTACTGATAGCAATGATAAATTGTAACTTAAATTGTAACGTAAAGTACACATTTATTATTCATAATCTGTCCCTATTTTTCTACAGTTGCTCTCAATCTCCTCTACCTGTTTTGAAATGATATAGTCCAGTGAACGAAATTCGGCGTATCAAGGTTTTTGACTTGACGGACATATCTGACGTCACAGTGTCATTTATGTGCCACTTTGACTTTCTACGGGATGGACAGTAAACCTTCACGCCCACATTTCCTAAGTAGTTTCTTTAAGCATACATGTCAGGTCAAAGTGTTAGTATTGTTTGCCCCAGTATCGGACCCGCAATAATTGAGTGAACATATCTTTTGAGCGAACAGAGGTTTTGATTTTCCATGTGTTACGGTCCACTACCTGCATTTTTTATTCGTGTATGGTCTGTATGGTCCTATTATGTCCCCTTCTTTGAGTATGGGGGGAGGGGGGTGTTGCTTTAGGACTTTCTCGTTTTCTTTTACCCTCAGGTATCCACATGAGGGCTTGTTGGTTTATTCAGTTTTCATTTAGTCTTAAAGCGTGACCAAGGTATTTCCATCTGCGTTTTGTTGAACTAGTAAATTATAGCTTCCATTTTTATTTGAATGTGATGATTTGGTTTGTGGTTTGGCTACATGATAAGACACGATTCTCTTTCCAAAAATATCTTGCAGGAAACAGTTTAGGATGGAAGCAGAAGAGATAAGAGGAAAGTATGGATTGATAATATTACAGATTGGACAAGATTAATTTCTCCACACTCAAAAAAAAAAGAAAAAAGACTGATAACAGAGAGGCATGCTGAGAAGAACACAGCTTGAACACTTAATAACCACTGGAAAGATCAAAGGGAGAAGAGATAGAGGTCGACAAAGAGAAAAGTTACTAGATGGGCTTGTATCGTGGCACGGTAGAAGCTCACCAACAGAGCTTATTGACAACACAAGAGACAGAGAGTCGTGGAGAAACATGCTCACTAACGCCAGTCGGCATGGCACTTGATTGATTGATGGTGTGATTTATATGTTGTTATTTCCAGCGTGAGATCCCTCTATGACCCTGAAGGGTTATGGGTTTGATGATGATGTCCTTGACTATGAGTTCGTAGATGGCTAGCTAACCTCTAATCGCAAAATGTTATTGGACAGTTCGGGCATGCATGGTCATTCCAGATGGTTTTTTGGTCTACCCGTGACTTTCTGACTGCTGAATTTCTCCTCTTTCACACGATGCTGCACATTTTTTTTACTGTAAAGCGCCGTGTAGCTGTATTTTATGCAAGTTCCTCCCATGTATCAAAGGCTTTCAGTGAGATATTTAACGAGTCCTTTTAGCGCTTTCTTTTTGGTGACCTTGAGAACGCATGCCCTTCTGCAACTAATCATAGAGAAATATATTTGGCAGTCGATGATCTGGCATACGTACCAGATAACCTGTGCAAGGAATATGTGTCTGCATCAGAATAGTGACAATGCTAGGGATATGCTAGCAACAAAATAAAAATTGAAAGAAACACCACTATTGTCATCGAAGACCATCTTAAACAGGTGAAAGAATTCCGTTATCTTGGAAGAATCATATCCTTTAAATAAAAAAAACACTTAAGAAATCAAACATAGCATGCCAGATCTTAGGGCAGATGTCTAATATTTTCAAAAACAAATATATGAACACCAAAACTGCACTATATAAAACGATCATCATACCATCACTATGCTACCAATGTCAAACTTGGACATTAACAACAGAGGCCAAAAGAAAACTTGTTAAAACAGAAAGGACTTGTCTACTTCTAATTCTAGGAGTAACAATAAGAGACAGAATCAGAAACGAAAACAACAGAAAACTAACAAACAAAATAGCAATCCCGGATTACATCAGAAGATAACAGATTAAGTGGTTTTCACATGCTTCCCGATTATCATCCGACAGTGTCCCTCAAAAATCATTACTATAAAGACACACGACGGATACAAAGCCGGGGGAAGACCTTGCAAACGATAGATTACTGAAATAAATGAGTCAGCAAAAACAAACATATGAAGCACACAAAAAAGTCATCTCCAAAGAACTCTTCTAACCACGAAGCTGCAAGGCACAAAAGGGTAAAAAGTGAAAAGAAAAGAAGAAAAAGAATTTTTATTTATATTTTCCTATATGTTTCATGTAAATTATGTTGATGCCAAATTAATTCTAAATAAATTCATAACTTTTTTCAGGATGGATGTACAGACTTGGTTTGTAACAGGGAGAGAGGGAAGGAGTCCATAGACCAGCCTTGTTTGATGTTCGGTGGTATGACAAGACAGCCTTCCTTTAACCTTTCACTCATGAGTGAACAAGTACGGTACGGTGTTTGTGTGTGATCTTTGTAATTGGCAGGCACCTACAGACGAGTGCAGGTAGCTTTTTTTTCGAATGTCTGTGATATGACAGAAGGAAAACAAGGCGAGTTACCTGTCTATATAATTATAAACCACATCTTTGGAGTCCGGCGGTTGACGATCGGAACAATGAAAATATTTATCTAGATCGCCATAAAGTGCTATACCATAGACCACTGAGAGACCGAAAATAATCGACCATAAAAAGAGATTGTCTTATGTAAAGTTACTTGTATCAACTGTTATTAGAGACGGAAGAAAATGGTTTACACCTACTTAAGTGATTGTTACATCGAGGTGTTGATCCAAATGCACGAACATGAACACCACAACTGCACTATATAAAACAAGCAGCATCCAATCAAGCACATGATGTACATTACAACCATGAGGTACATTAGAAATGACCAATGGCATTTATATTATTTACTCTTATGTCGTCATCACAAATGCAAATGCCATTTTTGTTGCGTGTCCTTTACTTTGACTACTTCGAGGTCAATATGTTATTGTAGTTATTTAGAGTTGGAGAACGTTGAATGTCAGACGTGTGAAAGTATGGAAATTAAAATATTGTAAATGTAATTGTATAAAGTATGAGGTCTGTAATTTAATGCGATCACGTGCATTAGATTAGGAAATAGTATAAATGAGGGAACATATTCAGTTCATGGAGGATGATCTCGCTCAGTCGGATTCAATGGGGATTCGGCTGGCGGCTGTGGAGGTCGACAGTCAGGCATAGTATGTAGGACAGCTGCCGAATTACCAAATAGATAGATTTGAAACATTGAGAAAACGTCTCGAATACGAAGTGTGAGGATTAGATTAGAAACTTCGAAATACGTCTAGGATTATAAGTGTGAGGGTTAGTTAATAGTGTTTTCCAATAGTAAATACAAGTGTAAGAGATACGGCGAAACGGAAGTCGAATAACATACAAGTATTAGGGAAACTCAATATCTTCTGAGAACAAAACCTGTGGATTGCAAGCGTGGAGTTTATCAACCTCCATCACAAGCTACGAAGGTAGAGATCGGACGATTCTCTAAATTACTATATGATCGACCAATAGCGAAACAACTAAGAAGAGTTGCAAAAAGGGCGGCCAGAAAAAGTACATTAGTTCGTGATAGCGAACCGTTAAATGCAGACGTTAACTCTTACCAGTAGATCTATTATTGCAATTATTTGGTTTCTTGTTGTAGATAACTGATGTCTTTGATGTTGCGAACTAGTTGTTGTACACAAAATAAGCGGAAGTCTGAGTCGAGACAGAAGACGCTGGATGAGATATGTCGCTTTTTCCTGTTTAAAAGTACATCAGTTGCCAGTGATCTTATGCCAGTGATTACCTCAGTGTCAGTGATCTTATGCCAGTGACTACCTCAGTGTCAGTGATCTTGTGCCAGTGATTACCTCAGTGCCAGTGATTACCTCAGTGTCAGTGATCTTGTGCCAGTGATTACCTCAGTTCCAGTGATTACCTCAGTGTCAGTGATCTTATGCCAGTGATTACCTCAGTGATCTCATTCCAATAATTGCCTCAGTGTCAGTGATTACAGTTATAACTACATTCCCTCCTCTAAATATCCCGCCCCCCCCCCCACGTCACAGTGTGATGTATCGTTGAAGTTAAATTTTCAAGTCAAGGGCTATCTAACTATAGTACTTTTAATGATGTAGCGCTATTTTGAAAATTGTGTCCACTTACCTACAAAAATCATTTACAGTGGTCATCCATGCCCGAACCGTCCGTGGACATTTTCGGTCGGAATAGTGTTTACTTACTTAGCCATCCACGAACTCATAGTCAAGGACATACTCTTCAAAAGTGGATGTAACAAACCATCATCATCAATTGGCATGGACGAACAATAACATCAACATATAGCTAAACAAATTGTTGCTAAGATGTGATTGGGTGATGCTTATCTATTTCACTTGACTTTGTTCATGATGCTAGATCTCGTGTCCTATTTTTCTAACAGAGACGATGTTCAAACCGAATCTAGGCTATATATTATTTATGAGTGATTGTTTCATTCATTCAATAACTTACCTGATACTAAGTAACACTGCCAACAGAGCACTCGAACGGAACATATCAGCCAGTTAGTCCAGTATAGAAGACTTAAGTATTCTAGAATGTGTCAATGATCCTATCATCTGGTATCCGTGAATGTTGCTAGAGCGATTGATCGTATCAATGGTTAACTCAAGTCCTTTTATTTCCCCATGGTAATGTGTCTATCTTTACCAACTACGGCTCAAGTGAGTATACGGTTGCTATAGGCTTTAGCTATACTAAACGTTTTTACTTGCACTAGTCGGGACTGTCTTATATTTATTATACTATAATATACACACCAAAAAAAAAAACACCAAAATATTGAATATTTAGTTTATAAAAATCGCATGCTTAAAATATCGGTATATATCAAAGCTACAGAAAGTATTTCGAAATCCCACTTTTGCTCATCACCAACAGAAAAAAATGTCATAAATAAATACCCTTACTAAGTGTCAAGTACCAATCACACCCGAACTTGGGAAGCTCAAACGCCTGTGCCAGGCGCTCTTCAAAAAGTGATTCCCACTTCGATTGAATTGCAAAGCTCTGAAGTCGCTTGGTTTGTCTTTTTGAAAGTTAGAATTACGGCCGCTTCTTAGCTACGGTGTAACGTATTTCCATTTTAGACCAATTTCACATGCCGTGTTTGGCTTATGATTTGCAACTTTAATTAGGTGTGTCTCCATTATATCATTTTACACTAACTCACTTGTTCGCTCTTATCCCATAGTGGGTCAAAGTGACCTAAAAGTCACTGTTGCTGAAGTAGGATGTGTCGCGTTGAAAGGTTCATATATTGCAGAAAGATGTATAAACCACAAACAGAACAACAAATTCCATTATCTGGACTACGATCTGCTATTCTACAGCAGTTTGAGCATGAATGCGGCAGTAGAAGTTGAATATGTATTTTTTCCTGAATAAGCTTTAATGATTTAAATATATTAATGTACTTTTTACTAGACATAGTGTTGACTCTGCGGTGAAACAAACAAAAGAATTTAAATTTTGGGAAGTGTGTTTTCTGTAAATGGTTAACTACACAGAGAAATAGAATGAAGGTTCCAGAAGGCAAACTCAGTGACGTATAAACTTTCACCATTACTCCTGCATCCAAGGATCAATATGGATATAAAGAGACAAGTAATATCTACAATTTTCATACCAACACTTTGTTACCAGTGTCAAACATGGTCTTTGACAACCTCGCAGAAGAGAAAAATGATTACATGTGAGATGAAGCGTTTGGGGAAAGCTGCTATGGTCACCAAACTAGATAGAATAAGAAATGACGATATTAGAACAGGAGTAGGAATAATGCCTTGTATCGAATATATAGAATGTATGCAGATAAAGTGGTTTGGTCAGCTAGTGAGAATAGACCCAAGCCAATTACCACTTAAAGCCTATAACAAACGATCATCTCGATACAGAGCCAAGGGAAGACCAAGAAAGAGATGGATAGACAAACAACATCACGAAAACCATCTACAACCACGGACTCCGCGCGACGCATGCGTCACAATCGACCTTGAACAGAAACGTACAGCTCCCACCCTAATGGCAAGTGTGGATGCTATCAACCAGCTTCCACCCGGAGAAAGACAACAGACAATATACACAAAAATGTCTTGCAAGTGTAGAACAAAACTAGCTTGTTACTGTAATAGGCACAATTGTTTTTGTTTTTTAAGTATCAAAATAAACATACCATCAATAATTGTTTAACGAAATCTATTTTAGTTCCCAGCCTCGTTCTGGGAAAATTGTCCTTTGTGCCGACCTCCATTTCTAGATGGGTCTATAGCTCACAAATCCAACAGTGTTCATCGTTATAAGCCATATGGCCGCAAATATAGTTGGCCATTTCGGGCACAGGATGACCATTGTAGATGGTTCTGGTATACCCGTGACTCTCTATTTACTCTCAGCTGTTGAGTTGCTGCATTCTCCTTTTTCACACGATGCTGTAAATGTTTTGACTGTAGCGCGCAATGTAGCTCTATTTTATGCAAGTGCTTCCCATGTATCTTAGTTTCTTTAAAATCCCTTCAAATGTCTTAACGAGTAATTTTAACGCTTTTTTTGCACCTTGAGAACGTATGCCATTCTGTAACTATCATAGAGAGGTATATTTGGCAGTCGATGATCTGCCATACGTACCAGATGACCTGCCCAACAAATCTGTGTTTGCATCAGAATATCATCAATGCTAGGGATACCAGATCATTCAAGGACAGTGGTATCCTGAATCTTGTATTCCCATTTTATGTTCATAACTTTTTGGAGACTAGTTGTATAAAAGCGATTGAGCTTCCTCACATGTCGTATATTTACAGTCCACGTTTTTACACGAATTTAACAGCACTGGAGGGAGGTAACCACTACCTGTAAACTTTCAACTTAGTCTGTAGTTTAATGTCATTTTTATGTCACATATGTGTGTAATGAAGTAATGAAGATAGGAAGAACAGAAAGAAACACGCACGCACGCACGCACGCACGCACGCACACACACACACACACATACACACATATATATATATATATACACACATATATATATATATATATATATATATATATATATATATATATATATATATATATATATTGGAAACACCAGACATAAAAAATGACAGAATTCACATAAATCAATAATATATCAATAAAACCCAAAACCCTTCAGGGTCGTAGGGGTACCACATTGGAAGCTTCAGCACACAGAGTCCTCCAGCGAATTCTATCCTCAGCGATGCGGATGAGTGTGGAAATATCTAGCCCTGTCCATTCCTTGATGTTGTCTGTCCATGTCTTTATTTGTCCTCCTCTGCTTCTTCCACCCTCGACAGTTCCCTGCAGTATTGTTTTTGACAAGGAATCGTGCCTGCATACATGTCCGAACCATGCTAGTTTTCGTCGTTTCACTATTGAAAGCAATGGCTCCTGGACACCTGCACACATCTCTACTTTATTTCTTACGTACACATTGGTCTTATGTTCCCTATAGGAAATTCGTAGAATTCTTCTGTAGCATTTATACTCGAAAGCCTGTAATCTTCTCTCCATGTCCGCAGTGAGTGTGAGAATTCACATACTTATGAAGCAATATAACAACAGACGGAAAGAGCAGTAAAGAAATACACAACAGATGTAGTAAAGTATACCAAGCTCTGGCAGCAATCTTCAGAAACAAAATACACTGTACGTAGATTTAAACACTAAAAACAACACTATTCAAAACGATAATTATGCAAACCCTGTGCTACCAATGCCAAATATGGACAACGACAGCACAAGATAAATGTAAACTTCTGACAGCTGAAATGGTATGCTTACGCAGAATCCTAAGAATATAGCTAAGATACAGAGTGAGAAATGAGGACATTAGATAAAGAACCGGGACCGCCCAAATCTTGGAATATATTAAGAGCCAACAGATTAAATGATTTGCGCACATCAGTAGACTACCACTAGACAGCATACCACATAAAGTTATGCTACACAGATACAGTGAAGGCAGACATATGCCGACCATGAAAACAATGGACCACCGAAAAAAAAGAAACGACACATTCCACAATATACTCAGCACACACGAGGGCCATCTACAGAGAACTCTTCTACCCCTGCCGCTGAAAGGCAATAAAAGGTTTAGCGAATAGATATATAGATGATGGATGGATGGATAGATAGACAGAAAGATAGATATGTGTGTACGATCTGCCGAAAGCGCTACTTGAATCGATGATTGGTGTATTCACTTTATAATCAACAATGGCATGTTGTGATAGTGTACTGCCTTGATATTTGATTATATTCACAACTTTCAGTGCTACACCAATTATCTTTATGCAGAACTCGAGATAGATTTTGTCAGGTGATAGTTGTGACATGACTTATGTTTTCTTCGTATTAATCATCATCATCATCATCATCAGGTGCCATGCCGGGTGGCGTAGGCGGTCATGGCTCTCCACAGCTCTCTGTCCACAGTATTATGTATCAAAGTCGTTGTTGTTTCTTTGCCGTGCCAGGTTGTCAAACTGTCTAATATTTTCTCACGTTGTCGCCTTCTGTCTCTGGTGCCTTCAATCTTGCCTGTTGTGACTATGTTCTCCAAACCTGCCTGTCTCATGAAGTGGCCAAAAAAAGAAGATTGCCTTTTTCTTATATTGTTGATTAAGGTCCGTTTCGCATTTAACTCTTTTAATACCTCTACATTAGTTTTTCTGGCAGTCCATGGTATTCTCAGCATTCTTCTGTAGAACCACATCTCTGTTGCGTATTAATAGAAAACCCAAAATTTCTAAAAGCTTTGAAGAATATGTCTATAATAACACAAGTCAGCATCAAAGTTGTACCAGTAATGAAAATTATTGGTAACTAATTGTGGTGTGCCTAAAACGAAAATGATTTTTTTTTAAATATTATTTTCCTCTAGTTTTTTTTGTGTGTGGAGATATGAAACTTTTTTTAAATTACCGTATATAATATATGATGTATGTATGTAATGTATAGTATATGTGTATCTACCTGGTATTACATCACTTTTGTGTAAACATATCTTATCTCTGATTACATTTCGCTATTAGTATTGCATTTTTCCTTCTCAAAAGTGTCTGTGTTCGAAATTCTCAGGACATGTGTCAACAGTGCGAATACTTTCTGTTATATATGTGGCAAAGTGCCTTTTCTATCACAAAGACAAAATTACAGTTTAAAGTGTAGGGGCTGGTACTAATTAATCGGTTCGATTGATCGGAAAAAAATTAATCGATTAATGTCGATTAATTATAACGCATATATAGATCCAACTATTTCTATCTGATCTGCAACAATCCATGACTTAACTTCACGGTTCACACAAAAATGTTGTAAATTCAAACTGTAAGCGATTTTTCTTAAAATATTTCAACGATGCTTTCATTAGTCGCCATTTTTGTTTACGTCTGCACGTCTAATTAAATAATAAAGATACACGAGAAAAGTAAGTAAGTAACACACAAAAATTATTAAGAAACTGAAAAAATATTAAAAATATTTTCTTAAATCTTAATCGATCAAATTAATTTTAGTCGATTAAAATTGTTAACGATTAATCGATTAATTAATCGTTAATTTCCGCAGCCCTATTTTAAAGTGATTAAGAAAGCGTACCATTTTTAATTTGACTGCAGGATAGGAGATCAAGATAAGAGTTTAGCACCACACATATGTTGTAATACATGTGCTACACATCTTAAACTGTGGTTGACTAGCAAAAGAAAATCTATGGCATTTGCAGTTCCAGTGATTTGGAGAGAGCACACTGATCATATCAATAACTGTTACTTTTGCATGGTGTCACCAATTGGGAAAGAAATATCAAAGAAGAAGAAAATGGACTGCAATGTCCAAGCATCTCCTCTGCAATACGTCCGGTACTGCACGATGTCCTACTAGTTCCCAAATTGGCAGAATCATTTTCTGCTGCTTCCGGTGACGAAGAAGAGGACATTGGAGTTTCTAAGCCATCAACATCAAAAGACCCAGAATTTGAACAAACGACATCTACAAAAACACACTTAATAATACAAACCGTTAATAACCCATACTGAATGATCTTGTAAGAGGCCTGAATTTACCAAAGTACAAGGCGGAGATCCTTGATTCCAGGTTACAACAATGGGATACTCTAGCAGAACGTGTTAAAATGTCTGTGTTTAGACACCGCCAAGCCGCTTACTACGTCCTTTTTTTGGTTTAATGGTAGCCCTCAATATCAATTACAACCAGGAAGTGTGGAGGCTTTTCATTGATTCATCCAAGACAAGTCTTAAAACCGTTTTGTTAAATAATGGTTCGCTTGTTTGCTTGTTTGAGAACCCAATGAATTGTGAGCGATTGGCTCTTACTTCCTATGTGCAGTGGGGTGGTTTTTCTGAGCTTTCTTTCATGATATTTCAGCTGTCGGGTTAGTGCAATGCCTATTGAAGGAACCTTCTACTCAGAGAATAATTGTAATGTTTTACCGTCAATTCCAGTTGGTCATTCATTTCATATGAAAGAAACTATGAAAACATTAAGCAACTTTTGAAGTGTATGAACTACGATCATCTTGATTATTGATTAGAAACTGGCCTTACAGCACGTGGGGCATTCCCATAAGTGGGGCATTCCCCATGGTGTTTCGAGTCTAATGCCGCTGAAACAGACGCCAACATCAGGGCACAACTCTGGTCCTTGTGACAGGTTTCTTTGTTGTTCCGTCCACCCACGGCGTGCCCGTAACTAGTTCAAGCACAACGTCGGCCTGTCGGAACAACATGGTAACTGTTATCGATGGTTACGACTACGATATTGTATAGATGACGTGCCATGAAGCTTCTATAAGAAGATATCCTCAATATAAAGAAAGACATGTCATCTACTAAGGTTTTCTATTGCATGGGTGGTTTGTCTAGTGAGCCATTGGTGAGACCCACAGACGCAACCGCATGAACTACGATCATCATCATTGGTCACTATGTGGGGATCTATAGTGGTAGCTCTTTTGCTTGGGCTACAGGGTGGGTATACTAAATACTGTTGCTTTCTCTATGAGTGGGATAGTCGTGCACGAAGTGACCATTATATCCGAAGACATTGGCCAATCAGGCAGTCATTACAGTGTGACATTAAGAACGAGCCTAGAATATGGAGAACCAAGAACTTGTTGATAGTAGCAATATTTTGTTGCCAACCTTGCACATTAAGTTGGGTCTCATGAAAAAATTTGTCAAGGTAATGGATAAAACTGATAATACTTTCAAATACGTCTTTAGAAAATGTCCAATACTGAGTGAAGCTAAAATAAGTCAGTGGTGGACATTTTTCTTGGGATCAACAGATCTGATTATTACAAAGAAATCGTAGACAATCTCCTTCTGAAGTATAAGAGTCTAGGCTGCAACATGTCTTAAAAAATTTATTTTCTGGATTCTCACTTAGATTGTTTAAAGTCAAACTGCGGAGCGGTCAGTGATGAACATGGTGAACGATTTCAAGATATTGCTGCTATGGATTTAAGGTATCAAGGCAATTGGAACCCTTCAATGCTTGCTGGTTACTGTTCAACTGTGACAAGATACGGTTCATTCCTAGTAGATGCCAATACACTATTCATGTTTTTAATCCCACTTTTTAGATAGTCACTGCACATGACAATTCGCTGGTATTTACTGTTACATACAATAGCAAATATGGCTGCTGCTAACTCAGTGACGGTTTGAGTTTCCCCAGAAATACGCAGGAATCGGTTGTGCTTCTACAAAGCAGAAAAATTACTACTTGTTGATAATATCTGTACTCTACATTTCTTCTGTGTGCTACACAGTTGGGTGGGGGCTCTCTTCGTGTGTAGCGCCGAGAAACAAAGAGCGCCCAGTACAAACGAATGCCATTTTAATATCTGCGCCTTACGGAAGCACTGAAAATAATGGCACTCTGCACCTTGTACGAGTGTGAGGTTTCGTGGAATGGAGAAACAATATACACTATGTCATATCTCTATAGCATCTTAAAACTTATCATGCAGAATTTATGTGGACATCAAGGACAACAATCAGAGACACCATATTTCACACACCTCTCGTTCTTTTGCAAGATTTCTTGTCTCAATAAAACGTAATACATTATTTCTGATTGAGTACTTGTATAATATGCTTTTATGTCCCTTTGTACCCTAGTTACGAGTAAACTTCGTTTCACAAAAATAAATTCTCCGTTTAATATGTGTTGATCTCTACTAAGACAGTAGACATCTCACCGATTGACTGCAAGAAGCAAGCAAAGAGAGCCAGAACAGCGACTGAATAATGACGGTAGGAGGGGTGCAAAGGGAACGCATTGCTCTCGGCGGACCCAGGGTAGCAGATAACCAAGATCCCAAATGTACCTCCTTGCGGTGCACCCTGGAAACAGAAATACAGCAGCTCGAGCTAATTCTGGCCAAATCATTTGGGGATCGTGTCCGAGAATGTGGAGGTAGCAGATGGAAAGAGATTTGACTGCACAAGAGACAGACAATATCTCCGACACCACCAGCAAAACCACATACAGCGACACTGTCGACATACAGTGAAGCTAGTTAGTCCAGTCCGAACATTGGAGGGACGGCCAATGAAAAAGCATGAAAATGTGGATGCATGGCGAAAGACAGATAGATTTCATACTGAGTACAATGGAAAAATGAAATTGCAGAACAGCGCTAGAGGGCGGCGCCAACTGCAAATAGAAAGTGGAAACGACTACGGAAATGGGAACTACAAGCTCTGTTAGCTCGAGACGAGCTTCTAGTTACCTGTTTTCCTTATAGGCAGAGATAATACCCAATAATGGGCGCTTAGCAGAGCAAAAAGACCTGGCCTAACTCTAATGTCGAGTCTTCCTATACCGGAAAAATGCTCGCGAAGAGAAAGGGTTCCGTACCCGATGGTCTCAGTCACAAAAGGGACAACGATTTTAGCCCTGGCCCAACTCTACTGTCAGGTGTTCCTATACCGGAAACACAATTGCAGAGAAAAAGGGTTCAGTACCTGATGGGCTCAGGCGCTATTGGGACAAGGTCGCTCAGCTCGAGAACACGTTGCTCTCAAACGCGTGGTGTGAGACTCGAACTTGGGTGAGGGGTTCACGATATCGGTGAACGGCACCTCGGCTAAGAAGGCGAAAAAGCCAGGTCCAACTCTTCTGGTGAGTTCTTCCTCCTAAAGAACCACGCTCACGGATGAGAAACGGTTTAGTATCCGATGGACATAGGCACAATACGTCCAATTACACGAGGCAAGTTCATAGACAGTGGAACGCCTCGTGCGATACAGACGAGAGCAAAAATCATCTGGGCGAAGAGTCACCACACATACGCGTGCCTGGCGACAGATAGGGAGGCTGTGACAGGCTAGGGTAGCCCACCTGAATTGTTAAGGCATACCGAAATCGGATGTGCTAGGCCTACAAGGTGCATGACGGTAGCACAACGTAAACACGCTCCCGGCGGAAATCGCATGTATACCCATGCTGGTTACAATGGAGCGAACGCAAAACAAACAAACAAACATGACGGTAGGAGTTCAAATGTGCCTTTCAGATTATATTATATGTGAACATTATATTATATTATAACATTATATTATATTTTAGAACATTATATGTGAACCTTAAATATTGTTTTTTATTTGTTGTAACATTTTATACTGGAATATCACTTAAATGAATTTGTAATAACACGTTTTATAATGATAAAGTGTAAAGAATAACTGTTCATCAAAGAGATTACACAAGTTTACATGAAATTTGTATTGTTGAAATTTAAAGTCATCACAAAAAGAAAGCCATAACCAATTGGGGGATTTCATTATGATGTTTGAAATCAGAATGCCAAAGGCAATAAAACATAATGTATTTAAAATCTGGTACAAAAAGATATTGAAAATTTGTTGACCAGTGTAATTTCTTCTTCTTCTTCTTCTTCTTTCGTTCACTTGAAACATGTCTATATCTGTAATTCTGTCTCCTTAATAAAACTCACTGTCTTTTGTAGTTCATACAGTGTCCCATAGAGTTTTGATTCCAGTGTTGTTTCCTCTGGCCAATATGTCTGCCTCAGCATGTCATGCTCAGAACACTCTTGAAGTATATGTTTGGCACTCTGTGCTGCCTGTCCACATGTACACATGGCCGTGTTGCCAATCTTGAACTTTGTATACATGTGACTGCGGAGTCGGTTGTGTCCTGTTCTGAGACGTAGAATTATAACTTGTTCTGATCTGTTCATATTGTGATAGTCATCTTGTGTTGGTGTTTGTGGCTTTCTTATTGACTTTATCATCTGTTTTTTCTGATGGTAGGTGATTGGTATATCTGGTTGGTCTTCGGCAGCACCTTCCTTAGCCAGTTGGTCTGCTTTTTCATTTCCTGGTATTCCACAGTGAGAGGGTATCCACTGCATGGTTACCCTATATTGGTAAGACAATTCGCTAAGTAGTTTTTTTAAGTCTGTTAGTTTTCCAGACTGGAGAGCTTGAAGCGCTGACCTTGCATCTGTCAGGAATACCACAGGCTGTAGGTCAGAGTTGGAGTTCAGCAGTTTTTTAGCTGCCACACTAATTGCCTGGATTTCTGCATCATAATTATTGCAGAATTTTCCTGTCGGTGTTCTGATTGTATCTCTAGGCTTGTGTGGATATTCTATATATACACCTGCACCTCCATTCCTCACAGCATTCTGTGCTGACCCATCTGTGTACACTCTGACCCATATATCTTGTGGATATTCCTCATCCAGGAAACTGAGGGTGATTGTCATTCGCTGCACACTGTTCTGTTCGTCCTCGCTTAGTATTCCTTTCACATGGGTCTGAATGTATATTGGCATTCCATGGCTTTCACTCCACGGGGTTTGCTCTGATACAGACCTTAAGGGGCTGCCAACTTCAGGTAGGTCTGTAAGTTGTCTACGGAGTCGTTTAGCTTGATGGATAAAGCTGCTCCTTTTCAGTCGTCCCATTGCTAGATTTTGGAATCTTTCCTTCATTGGATGACTTGGCATACACTGAAACTTTTCCGCTTGAATTAGTACTTTTGTGTCTCTGCGTTCGCCAAGTGTTTGCATTCTTCCCATTTTCTGCATCTCTGCTATGGGTGTTGATTTCATTGCTCCCAACATTATTCTAAGTGCCTGGTTTTGCACTTTATCTAGATCTTGTAATGTGGTGTTTGATGCAGGACACCACGCAGCTGAACCATATTCCAGGTGTGGTCTTATGCCTTGCTGGTAAACTTTACTGAGTATATTTCCACTGGCTCCCCATGTGGTTCCACTTAGTTTTCTCAGGATAGCTAGCTTCCTCCTGGCTTTTGTTGTTGCTTTGTTTATGTGCTGCTTCCATGTCAGCTTATCATCAAAAGTAACTCCGAGGTATGTGGGTTGTTTGTCTTCTTTCAAGAGCTCTCCATCTATCTTGATATGACCAGCTTTTTGTTTTGGTGAGAGGGTAAAGAGTGTAGTGCTGCACTTATCTGTGTTAATGCTGACGCACCATCTATTAGCCCATAAGGTTAGGGCATCGATAGCTCTTTGTATTTGTTTAGTGGCCACTGTTGCATGTTCTTCCGTGCACCAGATCACCAGGTCGTCAGCATACATTGCCACTTTGATCCCGTGTGGTAGTTCAGCAACTAGGTCATTGATGTAAACCAAGAAAAGTGTGGGTGACAGGACTCCTCCCTGGGGGACTCCATGACGCAGTAGAACTTTCTTGCTCTTGCGACCATCTAATTGTACCCTGGCTCTTCTGTTATGCAGGTATGCTTTTACCCATTTGTACATTCTTGAGCTAACCCTGCAATTTCGCAATTTCTTTAGGAGCCCTTCTTTCCAGACCTTATCAAATGCTTTCCTGAGGTCTATCCATGCTGCTAGTACCAGTTTCTTTTCTTGGAAGGCATCCTCAATCTCTTGGGAGAGGTAGGTTGCCTGATCTTCAGTAGAGTAGCACTGTCTGAAACCTGCTTGCTGTGATACCAGAAGGTTTTCACTTTCAAGGTACCACTGCATCCTAAGATTGATAATGCGTTCCATTGTTTTACATAGACAGCTTGTGAGGCTGATGGGCCTGTAGTTGGAGACTGTGTTGCCATCTTTTCCTGATTTGAGGAGTGGTATCATTATTGCTTCTCTCCACGCCTGTGGTACATTACCTGTGGACCAGCTTGTGTTAAAGATCTGCAGTAGCTTTGCTCTTGCTGCACTTCCCAGGTTTCTAATCATTTCATTGGACACTCCATCAGCTCCAGGGGACTTTTTCATTTTCAATTTGGATATTGCATGCTCCAGTTCTCTCATTGTGATTGGTGCCTCCATGACTTCAGGTATAGGTTCACCTTGTCCAATGTTTTGCTGGTTCTCTCGAACCTCCTGTTGTTTGTCTGGGCTGACTTTGACGTTATTGTCTTCTGCAAAGGAATCTGCAAAGTAATCAGCTGCATGTTTACCTGTTAAAATGTTTCTATCTTTATAAAGTGTGATCCATAAACTTTATAAACTGAGTACAATGGAAAAATGAAATTGCAGAACAGCGCTAGAGGGCGGCGCCAACTGCAAATAGAAAGTGGAAACGACTACGGAAATGGGAACTACAAGCTCTGTTAGCTCGAGACGAGCTTCTAGTTACCTGTTTTCCTTATAGGCAGAGATAATACCCAATAATGGGCGCTTAGCAGAGCAAAAAGACCTGGCCTAACTCTAATGTCGAGTCTTCCTATACCGGAAAAATGCTCGCGAAGAGAAAGGGTTCCGTACCCGATGGTCTCAGTCACAAAAGGGACAACGATTTTAGCCCTGGCCCAACTCTACTGTCAGGTGTTCCTATACCGGAAACACAATTGCAGAGAAAAAGGGTTCAGTACCTGATGGGCTCAGGCGCTATTGGGACAAGGTCGCTCAGCTCGAGAACACGTTGCTCTCAAACGCGTGGTGTGAGACTCGAACTTGGGTGAGGGGTTCACGATATCGGTGAACGGCACCTCGGCTAAGAAGGCGAAAAAGCCAGGTCCAACTCTTCTGGTGAGTTCTTCCTCCTAAAGAACCACGCTCACGGATGAGAAACGGTTTAGTATCCGATGGACATAGGCACAATACGTCCAATTACACGAGGCAAGTTCATAGACAGTGGAACGCCTCGTGCGATACAGACGAGAGCAAAAATCATCTGGGCGAAGAGTCACCACACATACGCGTGCCTGGCGACAGATAGGGAGGCTGTGACAGGCTAGGGTAGCCCACCTGAATTGTTAAGGCATACCGAAATCGGATGTGCTAGGCCTACAAGGTGCATGACGGTAGCACAACGTAAACACGCTCCCGGCGGAAATCGCATGTATACCCATGCTGGTTACAATGGAGCGAACGCAAAACAAACAAACAAACATGACGGTAGGAGTTCAAATGTGCCTTTCAGATTATATTATATGTGAACATTATATTATATTATAACATTATATTATATTTTAGAACATTATATGTGAACCTTAAATATTGTTTTTTATTTGTTGTAACATTTTATACTGGAATATCACTTAAATGAATTTGTAATAACACGTTTTATAATGATAAAGTGTAAAGAATAACTGTTCATCAAAGAGATTACACAAGTTTACATGAAATTTGTATTGTTGAAATTTAAAGTCATCACAAAAAGAAAGCCATAACCAATTGGGGGATTTCATTATGATGTTTGAAATCAGAATGCCAAAGGCAATAAAACATAATGTATTTAAAATCTGGTACAAAAAGATATTGAAAATTTGTTGACCAGTGTAATTTGTTGATCAGCCTCAGAGTTGGAATTTAGGGCACAGTCATCAGCAAATATTAGTTCCCAGGTTATGTGTGATTTGACTTTGGTTTTTGCTCGAAACCGCTGAAGATTGAACAATTTTCCATCAATGCAATTTCTAATGTCTTTTCCCATATCGAGATATCTGAATCCAACGCGGCATCCAACATAGCAGATAACATGATGTAAAAAAACGGTAAGTGGTAATACACATCCCTGTTTAACTTCATTTGAGATAGGAAAAGTTGCAGATAACTGTTGATCATCCTGAACTCTAGCTTGCATTCCATCACGTATTTACTATACCATTGTGATACATTTCTGTAGGCAACAATATTTTCCTATAACCTTTCACAGGCCCTCTGTACTTACTGTGCCAAATACTTCTGTTAAATCTATGAATGCTGTGTACATGTCACAGTCATATTCGTGACATTTTTCTTGAAGTTGCTTTTCAGCAAAGACCATATCATCTGTTCCACGCTCTTTTCTGAAATCACATTGGCTTTCCGGTAATAATCCATCATTATGATTAGATGTAAGATGGTTCAAAAGGATTCTGACAAATATCTTTCTTGCAATGGACATTAGAAAAATGCATCGCTGGTCATTACAGTATTTATCGTTCCCTTTGCTTTTATACATGTGATAATTGTTGTATCTCTGAAATTTTGTGGAACTGTTTAACTTTTTCATGAATGTTTGAAAATACATTTTCGTGGTTCGTGGATGTAAAAATGACTTGTAATTGGGATTTTGATTTAAGTGAGGAAAAGTTGTGCAAAGCGTCGACATCAATCTCTTATCAGGCCTCATTCGAAATTAGTGGAAAAATAATAATGTGTGGTGGCGAAGCTTGTGATTTAACTAGATAATTGTATATGATATTCGTTGGTTTGGCGAGATGATTTGTGTTTCTTTTGATTGCGTCAATTCATGTATTATAGAAAGAAGGAAGTAAGCGAGAGTAGTGTGGGACCAAGTAGTGTTAGGCTGGATAGTATGAGATATGTAATAATATGTTACGGTATGTTATTCTGAATGTTATATAATGAGATTCATTTGGTTGATTTTAAGTGCGTATATCTGTTTTTTTTAATCCTGGGAAAAGGGGGGGGGGGGGTTTATTCCTCCGTGTTTGTTATCTTGTATTAGAGTCTTTTGTAGTATACTGTATACTATACACTATAATAAACAACTTGATACATGCAGATGACACTTTTCTTTTAGCAGAAATTGAACATGAACTGCAAAGACTAATAGATCAAGTCAATTAATCAAGTAAAGAATATAGACTGGATATAAACATCCCAAAAACAAAAACCATGATAATCAGTAGTCACAGAAAAACTGGTGTTATACATAAAATACATGGAGAGAAACTAAAACAAGTAGAACATGATTAATATCTTGGACACATAATCACAGATAACGGCAGATGTGAAACAGAAGTTTAAAGAAGAATAGGAATTGCTAAAAGTACTTTTAATGATATGAGGAAAATATTAACAGCTAAACAAATTACAAACAAGCTAATGAGAATTATATAACGTTACATTTATTCTATATTAATGTATGACTCAGAAACATGGACAATTAAACAAACCATTAGTAGACAGGATTGATGTCTTTGAGGTGTGGATGTATAGAAAAACTGGAAGACCATCACGGAAAGAGAAGAAAACAAAACAAGGAGGTTCTAACAACACTTAATATGAAGAAAGAATTATTAAAGGTAAAGCAAGGAAAATATTTTAGACACATTAAAAGACATGACACTTTGTTGAAGACCTTACTTGAGGGTAAAGTCGTAGGGAGGCGAGCAAAGAGGTAGTCATAGATGCAAGTGGGAGAGTAACATCACAAGATGTACAGGTTATATTCTAGCAGAGTGCACCACCAAAACAATAGACAGTGGATGTTGGAGATCTGTTGCAGCCAACCTTCGTTGCGGAGACGGTACTTGATGATGATGATGATGCTGTATACTGTGATCACAAAGTGAAATCTTCTAATTTGTTTGTTGATGATTGTGATTGTCTGTTATGGAGGGCCACAAAATATACCCTTAAAGATTATCTTTGACGTGATTTATGTGTTTACTACACCTGAGGTCGCGATTCTGGTAATCCAATGTTTATTTGAAAGTTTATTTTTATATTAAGAAAATAGAAAAATTAAACTGCAATTAAATTATCAAAGAGCACTCATCCTTTATGTGAAAAATGCATTAAAAATATTCCAGCGTATCTAGACTCTTCGGTTTGATTTCAATGAAAAAGTTATTTTATTAACATAATAGAATCGATGATTCTAGATTCCCACCTCTTGTGCCTAAAAAGCCGTACATTATTTTTTTTTAAAGCACTAGGAAAACCACTACCTCTTTTTTCATTAGAAAGTTACAAGATCTCACATTTTAATTTATTAATATAATTTAATATTAGAACTAATATTGTTAACTAATAAACTAGATATGCGAAATCAATATGCGACAACATATCCTCATTTCCCATATATGTTGTCTGTAGTATCTGGTGTTTTCAACTCATTTGTATCAAAATACGCTTGTCTCGTCACCAATTTTTTTTTTTATGGGAAATACACTTGTAAAATAGGTAGTAAATATATTCAGAAATACACTTGTAAAATAGGTAGTAAATATATTCAGAAATACACTTGTAAAATAGGTAGTAAATATATTCAGAAATACACTTTTAAAATAGGTAGTAAATATATTCAGAAATACACTTGTAAAATAGGTAGTAAATATATTCAGAAATACACTTGTAAAATAGGTAGTAAATATATTCAGAAATACACTTGTAAAATAGGTAGTAAATATATTCAAAAAAATGTTACAGGATTTCACATTATCATTCATCACTTATTCGTTTTCATAGATTCGCATGCAAATTTCGATTTATATTTAAATTTCGTTCTTGGCTCAGATTTAAATTTATACATATATTTAAATTTAGTACATGTATACCTTTATTTAGATTCTCATATCTGTGTGTGTGTGTGTGTTTGTGTGAGTGTGCGTGCGTGCGTGCGTGTCTGACTGTGGCGTAGTGGTACAGCGCCGTCTGTGGCGGCTAAGGTACCGAATACGCATCCGGTCTGTTCAGAAAGCAACCTCAAACTACTAAATGTATTTATATTGTCAATAAAAAATCCAGGGGTAGACCAAAAGAAACACTGAGAACAATACTTAGAGAAAGTAAAACAAGCAATATACATACTATTAAAGAGCTTCACAGAATAGCTTTGAACAGACAGAATTGGAGAGATCTGACTTCTGCCCTATGCGCTAACTTCAGCGCCAAAGGAAAATGAGTGAATGAATAAATAGAAAAAAAAATCACTACAGCCAAAACATATTGGATTAATGGCTACGTTCTACTTCCTAACCTTGGTAAACGCTACCAATTATATATAATTTAACAATAATTTTTCAAGAATAATTCACTAAATATGGCCGTTCATTGCAGTCGATGATGATACCAGTTTTTGACTTGTGTTATTACATCTCTCTGATGTGCGGAGATGAACGAGATGTACAATTCTAGCATACTCATTCCCATGGTATATGCATTCCTTCCCCTGCCACATTTAGGACACACGTTATCAGAGACATATGGGCATCTTTGTGTCTGTAGTTTTGTCTTTTCGGACAACGCGTTTTCTCTATGCCTCTGAGATGCTTCTTTGCATTTTTGCCTGTTTTTAGTGTTGCCGCAAACAGTGGGCTCTTCTGATCGACAAACTCTCGGGATGCGACGTCGATGTTAAATTTCTTTAGAGACACTTTGCAAGAGTCCTTAGAGCGTTTTTTCTATCAACCAGCCAGCCATATCCCCTGAGGAGTTCGCCATACAACAGCTTTTTTGGGATGCGTTTGTTAGATAATCACACAACATATCCGACCCATCTTAAATGAACCTTGTTCAGTATTGTATGAATGCTTGGGATGTTGTGTCTAGTGATGACTTCAGCATTATATGAATGTACCAGACACGGAAATCCATTAGAAGTCCCGTATGCAAAGCATTCATGCAATGCTGACTATGTCCCAACACCGCTGGACTGGTCACATCGTCCGTATTGCAGACAAGCGCCTTCCAAAGAGATTATTCTACGGGGAGTTGCACGAAGGTAAACGTTCAAGCGGAGGACAAAAAAGCGCTTCAAGCACAGCAGCATCGATCATAGCTCTTGGGAGACTACACCACTTGATCGCTCAGCCTGGCACATCCAGGTTACTGCTGGCATCACGAAATTTGAACAAGAAAGAACATTGCGGGCAATCCACACGCGTAAGAAACGGAAGGATAAAACCGAAAATTCTCCTACCCCGAACCTTTAGCACTCCTGCATGCACTGCAATTGAACTTTCCGTGCACGAATCGGACTCATCGGATATTTACGAACTCACAAACCAAATTAGACAATTACCAATTCTAATTATAATTTTTGTTTCATCGCATTTATTGTTTTTCATGCCATGTTCATCTTCGCTTGCGAAGGAGGAACACCATCATCATCATCATCAAAGACTGGGCGTTTATTATACGAATGCCAACAGAAACCCAACACATTGGAGCAGCACTGTGCGGTATATTTTCTCAGTATGATGCAAGTCTTCGCAAACCGTAAATGATTACTTTTTTTCGAAATGCTGCCCCAGACAATGTATTTTGATTGGTACCACCTAATGCGACCGCCTCTCCGCATCATAGCAATGCACGGCCCTGCAATGTACTTTCTAAAACAACTTAGGAGAGCAAACCCGAGTCTCACATTTCAACTAAGAACAGGCAACTCCCCCGTTAATAAACACCTGAACAGAATAAATCCATCACATGAACCAAATTGCAGACGCTGTAAGGCAAGAGGAGACCGTCGAACACCTACTTCTGAGTGTCCAAAACTAGCAGATATCCGACAAAAACTACAACCACCACTTCCAACTATACACTCTACACATCTGTACCACAGCTGAGGAGAAAGACTAAGGGATGTCAAGAACTGCCTGCTAACAGCAAAATGGATTGAATCATCATCATTATTGTTATAATAATATGTATTATAATTTTTAAAAATAATAATGATTATTATCATCAATAATAATCATCATCATTATGATGTATGCTGACAAGCATTATTATACAAATACATAAACGCAGTAATTTCTATAAACTGCAACCACATTTGATGCACTGAGAAGTACACGGACATAATCAATTGCAATAATCTTGTATTAGTTTTATGACCTGGCTTTCACGCAGCCCACTACAGTGGACAGGTGTTATGACACGATATAAACTTCAATGTAGCTTCAATGGCAAACATTACTTGTCATTTAACATTAGATTCTATAACAATATAATTATTTGACACACTTAAGGCGTTTCTATAATAGGTCTATAATTTTGTGGATTAGAAATTTGATGTAGATCTACATTTGGCATATTATTGTTCGCCATCTTGGTTACACCAAGCAACATTCTAGATTAACGTTTGCTTTCTATTGAACAACGTAAAACCCATTGTAAAGTTCATACCCACTAATGTGTATGTCAGAGATCCCGAAATTTTTCCGCTACAGCTGTAAAATGAACCAATTGTATATGTTCGCTATAGTAGACACTATGCGTCCGAGGGTTAAGCAACTGGAATTAAGGAAATTCCACGAATGTCAAACGATCAGTGCTGATAGCTGAGATGGCGTTCCATGGACTCGTGGCCTGTTACAGCTGTTTGCTATTTAACCTGGTGTCTCTAGTTCACATTCATTTTCACCGCAGACTGTCATCGAGCTGTCATTCTTATTTTATTTGCATTAGGCCTATATCTTATCTATTTCCACTTTTTCTGTGCACTTTCCCCCCTTACTTACCACTTTCATCTTCCCCTCAACCCTCTTTTCCCCTGTCATGTTGTCATATCTTTGTTTCCTTCGTCATCCCCTCACTACTGTCCCTCTTCTCTAATTTTTTTTTCATTGCTATCGTCTGTCATTGTCTCGTTGTTAGGTTGTCTTATCGACCTATTTTGATACTTAGGGACTATGCCTATTTTTTCATTTTGATATTTGCCCGTGCTACCTCAGCCACATATTTCCTATTTAGGGTCGTTACCTGGCACTGGAACTTTTATTCCTTGTCATTCTGTAAGTCTCTCGGTTCTGTGCAGGCTGCCCAGCTTCTTTCAATATCATGTTCAGAAGGTCTTCCATGTCATGTATCCTTCGTAGTCTTGGTCTGCCTCTTGTTATCTTTCCTGAAACTTTTCCCTCCATGATTAATCTTTCTAAACCATTGTCTCTTTATATGTCCGAAGTATGTTAGTTTGCGTTTTTTGATAGCTTTGATGAGCTATTCTTCTTCTGTGTTCACCTCGGATCTCCACTTCAAGAAATACACAACTGATGCAATGCATATATCTTAATTCTTTTCATCTAAAATAAATGACTATATCAAACAAACATGTATTATTTTAGTAAAGACTGCTATAGTTGTAAGTAAAATTATCTTCTTCTTCTGTTTGGATATGTAAATTAAGTTATTGGAATAAACCTGTATCATTTCTATTTGAACATTTTATATTTTTTCTTGGGGCCCTGATCCATCTTTTTCTTTTTCAAAATGGTAGAAATTTGATCTTATAAACTATAATAAACAGAGGACAAAAATGCTACACGCGAGGAACATGACTAGAAGAGAATGAGTTTTATTATTAAAACAGCTAAAACCTTAAGAAACAATTGGAAGAAATCAACGTTTTTTTCCTGTGTGGCAATCTATGGCCTGAAATATGTAAATGACAGGCACAAGTACGTAAATTCACTTTTGAATTGAATTACAATGAATTGTATAGGTATTAGCACTAAATTTTCAAATTGGGTTTATAACATTATAAACACCACAGTTAGATAGCCCTTGAAATTTGCAATTCAACGATACCTCAACCAAGTCTGTAGGTCGATTCTGTGAAAAGTTATGAATTTTTTTTGTCGAAATTTCAGGAAAAGATAATTACATGAGAGCATATAATAAAATATGAACGGACTGATGATGAAAGTTGTGACCAAGAATTGAAGCAGAACTAGCATTTTATGAAATATTTCAGTTATTTATGATAATATATGCATAAAACTATACATTTTTGTGTTCGGGAAGGCAAGACGCATCTGTTGAATATACTGTACAAATTGCCAGGCATAATTGGGGCTAATTAATATTCAAAATGGTGGCTAATTTGCATAATTTACTTGTAATTTAATTGTCTAATTATTAATTATTTCACTTATTTATGATAAAACACTATACAAATTATACATTTTTGTGTTCGGGAAGGCGAGACGCATCTGTTCAATATACTGTACCAATTGCCAGGCGTAATTGGGGCTAATTAATATTCAAAATGGTGGCTAATTTGCATAATTTACTTGTAATTTAATTGTCTAATTATTAACTATTTCACTTATTTATGATAAAACACCATACAAATTATACATTTTTGTGTTCGGGAAGGCAAGACACATCTGTTGAATATACTGTACCAATTGCCAGGCGTAATTGGGGCTAATTAATAAGAAAATTCTGGAGGTAAGGTAGGACATAGCGAATGCCAACTGACAAGAGTACAGGAACTGTATGGCGAATAACTAAGTGGTAGGTTTGGAACAGAGGATGAAAAAATGCAGAGGTGGAGAATACAAGAGGAAAAAAGAAAAGAAAATAAGAAGAAAATATGTGGTGGATAGACGGAAGCCCCGAGACGGAGATACGCCAGCAAGAAAGTAAAGTGTGGGTGGGAGGGATGAGGGAACCCAGATGCCTAAAGCCTTATGCATTAGGTCTCCAGTCATAACATCACTGTCACTATCAGAATTAAATAGAATATCCAATAAAGCATCTTAAAAATTATCTTTACGGTAATTCTAATTTATACCTAGACCTACTAATAATGTTTGAATAGAAGCTATCTGAGTTCGATTACAGTGACAGTGAGACACAAACACTTGTCATCGTCATGGTAACATGGGCTGCAAGCATTCTGACGCGCTGACATGTTTTTTTATCTGTACCCTTGAATAATTTAATACAATACTGTTTGAAGACATTTCAATAAAAACTAGTACATAGTGTCACATTAAATTAACTAAAGGATGATAAGATGTAGAAATTCATTAAACTGTAACTTAAATTTTTAACATTATACACGAATATCGATAATTAACGGCGCTGCAACATTGAACAGCCGAAAACGAACTCTAAAGTTAGTAGCGTGGTCGGTCGATCACCATAGCATTTTTAAAATTTAATAATAATTAATAGGTACTTCTAGAAATGTTAAAATTTGGTACATAAAGATAGAAATGGTTGCTGAATATGTTAGACATGGTTTCACATATTAATTTTAATCAAAATTTAGAAATATACGTGTGCAAAGACAAAAACACCTACCTCGTCTTGTTTAATTGCTTGGTGTTAATTGTAGATAAGGTATCTCCAACATTTATAATCTTAATACACTGCAGAAATGGATTGTAAATAGTATACAGTTCACTTTTATATGATCTAAAGCTGCGTGGCGTCACTAAATGACAATTCCATTGGATAGTACACACGTGGTCCATGAAAATGTCGGCACATGGCATTTTTATCAAGGGACATTACTCTAAATATCTTTTTGTGGAAATATTTCGATTAGTGCTAATGCCTAAATTGTAGCCTAAAAAATCCAGGCGTACCAAATTAAAAAATAAAATAAATTTAAAAACAAACATTAGTGTCATTTCATTACCTACTAACTACTAATAATTACTACTAGGCCAGTTTTTGAATTGACCTACAGTACAGACTACAGACTTTGTTGAGATATCGTTGCAGGGATATCTAGCTGTACTTAGGTATTAGCACTAAATTTTCAAATTGGGTTTATAACATTATAAACACCACAGTTAGATAGCCCTTGAAATTTGCAATTCAACGATACCTCAACCAAGTCTGTAGGTCGATTCTGTGAAAAGTTATGAATTTTTTTGTCGAAATTTCAGGAAAAGATAATTACATGGGAACATATAATAAAATATGAACGGACTGATGATGAAAGTTGTGACCAAGAATTGAAGCAGAACTAGCATTTTATGAAATATTTCAGTTATTTATGATAATATATGCATAAAACTATACATTTTTGTGTTCGGGAAGGCAAGACGCATCTGTTGAATATACTGTACCAATTGTCAGGCATAATTGGGGCTAATTAATATTCAAAATGGTGGCTAATTTGCATAATTTACTTGTAATTTAATTGTCTAATTATTAATTATTTCACTTATTTATGATAAAACACCATACAAATTATACATTTTTGTGTTCGGGAAGGCAAGACGCATCTGTTGAATATACTGTACCAATTGTCAGGCATAATTGGGGCTAATTAATAAGAAAATTCTGGAGGTAAGGTAGGACATAGCGAATGCCAACTGACTAGAGTACAGGAACTGTATGGCGAATAACTAAGTGGGAGGTTTGGAACAGAGGATGAAAAATGCAGAGGTGGAGAATACAAGAGGAAAAAAGAAAAGAAGAAAAAAATATGTGGTGGATAGACGGAAGCCCCGAGACGGAGATACGCCAGCAAGAAAGTAAAGTGTGGGTGGGAGGGATTAGGGAACCCAGATGCCTAAAGCCTTATGCATTAGGTCTCCAGTCATAACATCACTGTCACTATCAGAATTAAATAGAATATCCAATAATGCATCTTAAAAATTATCTTTACGGTAATTCTAATTTATACCTAGACCTACTAATAATGTTTGAATAGAAGCTATCTGAGTTCGATTACAGTGACAGTGAGACACAAACACTTGTCATCGTCATGGTAACATGGGCTGCAAGCATTCTGACGCGCTGATATGTTTTTTTTATCTGTACCCTTGAATAATTTAATACAATACTGTTTGAAGACATTTCAATAAACACTAGTACATAGTGTCACATTAAATTAACTAAAGGATGATAAGATGTAGAAATTCATTAAACTGTAACTTAAATTTTTAACATTATACACGAATATCGATAATTAACGGCGCGGCAACATTGAACAGCCGAAAACGAACTCTAAAGTTAGTAGCGTGGTCGGTCGATCACCATAGCATTTTTAAAATTTAATAATAATTAATAGGTACTTCTAGAAATGTTAAAATTTGGTACATAAAGATAGAAATGGTTGCTGAATATGTTAAGACATGGTTTCACATATTAATTTTAATCAAAATTTAGAAATATACGTGTGCAAAGACAAAAAACACCTACCTCGTCTTGTTTAATTGCTTGGTGTTAATTGTAGATAAGGTATCTCCAACATACCTAATCTTAATACACTGCAGAAATGGATGATAAATAATATACAGTTCACTTTTATATGATCTAAAGCTGCGTGGCGTCACTAAATGACAATTCCATTGGATAGTACACACGTGGTCCATGAAAAAATGAAAATGTCGGCACATGGCATTTTTATCAAGGGACATTACTCTAAATATCTTTTTGCGGAAATATTTCGATTAGTGCTAATGCCTACTGTACTCAGTACTGTCGGAAAGTACGACTGTCCTTTGGTGTGTAGGAGTGTAGGTAGAGAGTTAAGAGAGTTCGTTAGTTTGTAAGTTCCTTTCGGTCATGCGCAGGCCGCACAAAATACTCTTTGTGACATAATGACATATTTATTATAATTATATGATATGTGATTCTCCATGTGTTGTGGTCCGCTGCCTGCAGTATTAGTTCCTGTAGTGTATAAGTTAGGCATTAGGAAATCGTAAGGGGACGTGAAAGTGAATGTGGCTTAAATTACTTCCCTTGTTTTGATAGCGTCCAAGAATCCATTTTTTGCATCACGTGAAACACTGACCAACGCAATTGTCTTTAGGTAACTTAAAGCAACCTTATTGCCTCTAAAAAACAACTGTTTATGCTTTCTCATTCATTTGTGCCTCGAATTCAGTAACTATCCATTGGAAAAACATTCTATAATTTTTAGTTATTTATTAAACAAGCCCAGGTAAGTGATTTTCATCTTTGCACACGTTTATCGAATTAATTTTATTGTGATAGTATAATTGTATATGTCTAACAAATATAGCAATCATTTCTCTCTTTATATACGAAATTTCACTATTGTTGGAAGTTCCCGGTAATTTTTATCGAATTTAAAAAAGACCCACTGCAGATCGGTCACGCGTTCCATGGCCGCCATATTGTTTCGTGCTATTCCTTCCGGCCGCGTCGGTAATTCTGAAATGTCTCTTATTTAAAGAAATTTACGTTTAACAACTACAATTCTTGCCAATTTTAATTTCTTTGGATCAATTTTAAATGATTCTAGTAACAAATCTAAGATTTATATGTAAAATAATTCGAATTATTGGTACAAAACAATGCATAGGTGCGTGTGCTATCCTGCGTCCGTCGCCATGACGACTTAGACTTAAGTCTAAGTGTTTTCTTAGTCAAATCGTCATGTTTAATGTGGATAATTATACAAGAAACACATTGTACATTAAATATATATTGTTCTATGAGTCCAATTCTTATAATTCTCTCATGGAAATTTCATAAAGTTCATTTTAATTTGAGAGATGCGTTCTCCTTTCATTAGACCTAATAATAAAAAAAATAAATCATCAATGTAGAGAACGTCAACTGCAGCATCTTCCAAACTTTCTCATTCTTTTTGATATCTTTGTCTCTTGTTTTTTATCATCAAATTTTCTACATAAGAATATCCACACTACAAAACATATATAATAAAGTATTTAATTATATAGAGCTAATTAAATATCACTAATATAGGAAACAGAATATTCATAATGTCAAACCATTTTGAAAATTTGGTGCACATACTTACCTAGTATTTCACCCATACCTTTGAAATAGAATTGTTTATGTACCTGTGATACCAAATGCCAGTAATAATAATAATAAAATATATTTCAGATACAAAGAGGGCTGAGATGACATTGCCAGCCATATGCGTGTTGCCATAAAGGGGAGCAAAGAAGAGATTTTAATTATGCTAATTAGACGCCATTATTATGGCTCTGGTTGCATCGGAAAATTAACACAATATAATCAACAAATGCGCCTTGTCTTCAAAAACACAAATATGTTAGTTTGCAATATATTTTATCCTAAATAATTAAAAAATGCAATAAATATATATTAAATATTTCAATGTAATTATGCAAATTAGACGCCATTGTTAATTATTTATTAACTCTGGCTGTGTCGGAACATTAACACAATATAATCAACAAATGCGCCTTGTCTTCACAAATACAAAAATGTACAGTTTGCAATATATTTTATCCTAAATAATTAAAAAATGTAATATATTAAACATACAATTGTATTTATGCTAATTAGATGCCATTGTTAATTATTTATTAACTCTGGATGCGTCGGAAAATTATTAGAATGTAACCAACAGGTGCGTCTTGTCTTCCCGAACAAGAAAATGTATAATTTACTAGGTTTTTTAGTACAAATAATTATTAGATGTGAGAAATGAATATTAAACATACAATTGCATTTATGCTAATTAGACGCCATTGTTAATTATTTATTAACTCTGCCTGCGTCGGAGCATTAACACAATGTAATCATCAGGTGCGTCTTGTCTTCCCGAACAAGAAAATGTATAATTTGTTAGGTTTTTTAGTACAAATAACGTTGATATTTATAAATTAGTGGCTCAGTTCCAAGGCAGGGCCGCAACTTTTTGACAACTGTCATTTCATATTTCCTTATATGTTCCATGTAATTATCTCGAGGCAAAAATTAATTCGAAAAAAATTCGTAACTTTTTTCAGAATTGACGTAGAGACTTGGTTGAGGTATCGTTGGATTGCAATTTTCAAGGGCTATCTAACTGTGGTATTTAAAATGCTGTACACCCATTTTGAAAATTTTGTCCTAATGCCTAGTATAAGTATAATTGTCGTGCAGCCTATTTCCCCTTCTTTAAGTATGGTACTGAACTGTTCTTTAGCGTTGCGTTGCTTTAGGTTTTCCTCATTTTCTTTTACCCTCAGGTGTCCACATAAGCCAAGGGCTTGTAAAGTTCAGTTGGTTTGTACTTTCACTTTGTATTCTGTTTTTGTCGCATTCATTGTTTAGGTGTACACTACATAAATACTACAGCGACCTTTGCCTTTGGTCTAGTTTCAAGGTTTTCCCCAACCTTTCACAGCTAAGATGGGTAGAAATAAAGAATATGCTCAACTGTGCTATAAATAGCACACTGTTTACATTTTAACTAGCTGACATAATGGATTTCTCTGAAACATCAATAATTCGATGTAGGAGATCCATCACAGCCAACCTTCGTTGTGTAGATGGCACTTGATGATGACAGGAGTTGAATGGCTTTAGCTTGGTGTTTCTTCCTAGATCTTTTGATTTCCAGATATTAGTTAGTTTAGTAAATGTGCTAGCAACCAATTGCTACGTGTGTATTTATTTCTTTCATTGAATCTCTGTCAACAAATATTCGGCTTCCTAAGTAATTAAAGTTGGAGACTTTTTCCAGTATTTGGTTGTTTACTGAGATAGCCTTTAGTAGGCTACCTAATTAATTATTATTTTTCATTACAAAAAATAATAGGCCTACAATTAGTTAATGTTAATATAAATGCCTGCAGTGTAAGTCAGTTCATTCTCCAACATCCAGCGGAAGTTTGAGAATGAACACTGAAGAAGTATTGTTATTGTAATGAAAAATGGGCCTAATAATTAATTAGGTAGCCTACTGAAGGCTACATGGACAAACAAAATAAATGGGTTTAAATTAGGCCTAAACATCACAGTTGAGTTGTAGATATCCCTAAAAATAATAATTCAACAAAACCTGTACGGTACATCAACCAAGTCTGTAGGTGAATTCTGAAAAAAGTTATGAATTTTGTGTGAATTAATTTTACATCAAAATAAATGCTTATTCCTAGGTCTAAATGTAAAGTTAGCCTATATTTTAGAGAAAGTGTGACCCAAGAAGTAAAGTTGAGCTGATTATTTCTGAAATATCTTTGTTAGGCCCCTATTCACAATATCCTACAAACTATAGCTTACATGTTTTGGCTTCGGGAAGTCAAGATGCATCTGTCAATAACATTGCTGTACTTTTTAGAAGCAGCCAGAGCTAATTAATAAAAATGACGTCCAATTTGCATAATTTAAATTTAATATAATATATGTATTACATTTTTTAATGATAAAACATCTGACTATACATTTTTGTGTCTGGGAAGACAAGACGCATCTCTTGATTACATTGCTGTAATTTTCAGAATCAAAGCTAATTAATTATATGTGGTCAGTCTTTGAGAGAACTACATGTGTCAGTCTCTTATAGATATAACCAGTGCTTTTTTTCTGGGTATACAATGTAAAGAAACCTCAATGCATGTCCAAAACAAAAATTCAACAGTGACATAGGCCTACTGAAATTGTCATTTCATTTATTTTTTATCAGAATGGTAAACGGTCAAGGACACTGACACACAGTATCCTAGTGATAGATTCATAGATTAAGTTACAGTGTCTGAAAACTACCTGAAACTGAGGATTGCTTATCTGAAATTATAGCCAATCCATCCACTTTCTCAGGTACTGAAAATGATAACAAAGGAGGTCTTCTGTTAAGAAATATTTGATTTCACCTTTGTCAGACTGGACAATTTCACCTTGTCTCTTGTCATTTATAGTCTTGCTTGTTAATCTGGATTCATCCATGAAGTGAAGAATTTGACCTTTCCATTTATTTTCATTGGTCACTGTGTATCGTCAGTCAAAAAAAGTTGTCATACGTCAAAGCGTATGATAGAAGGATGAATCCCAGTTTAGCTCACAGGTCTTGTGATGTCCATTGTGACAAACAAATACATCGTCCCTGGTAGAAATCAATCATGACAATCTCTGGCAGAGCATAGCACGAAAGTGATTTTCCCACATTTTCAAACAGAATGAGTACAGTATCTAGTTTCGGTGTGACCATTTGAAAGTCACTTAAAAAAAATAATTGTTCTCACAGAGTCCAAATGTCATTTATCTGTGCTGAGCCAATGCCACTACCTGGTAGGTGCTTTTTCCCCACAAACTAACCCAGCTTTTTTCCAATAAAAAAGCACTGGATACATGTGGTCAGTCTCTGATAGTTAGAACTGTATGTGTTCAGTCTCTGATAGATGGAACTGCATGTGGTCATAGATATAGAACAACTACATGTGGTCAGCCTCTGATAGAACTACATGTGGTGAGTCTCTAATAGTAAAGAACTACATGTGTTGAGTCTGTTATAGATATAACTACATGTTGTCAGAGATTCTAATAGGTTTCAACTACTAAAGATTTTCTGTATTGATACAGATTTTGTGTAAAAAAACAAACCTATTTTTTGGGGGTTTATTTATGTGTTTTTATTTATTTTAAAAATATCATTTGGTGCTACATCTTCAGAAATTACTACTAATGCGGATGTTTTGCACATATTGAATGTATTGATGGGCCCAAAAAATAGATTTGTGTGTTGCTTTTTTTTTTTGGTTGCAAAATACAGATGTTTTTATTGAAATCAATCAATAAAGTGCCATGCCGACTGGCGTAGGCAGTCATGTTTCTCCACAACTCTCTGTCACTTGTGCTGTCAATAAGCTCGGTTGGTGAGCTTCTACCGTGCCACGATACAAGCCCATCTAGTAACTTTTCTCTTTGTCGTCCCCTATCTCTTCTCCCTTTGATCTTTCTAGTGGTTATTAAGTGTTCAAGCTGTGTTCTTCTCTGCACATGCCCTAGAAACCTGACTGTCTTCCCCTAATGTTTTATATGATTGATCTTTTTATGCCAGCATCAAGGAGAACCTCTATTTATCGAAATATGAAAATAAATTGTTAAAAATATGAATTTTTGGAAAAATAAGTTGACAGCTATGGATTCTGATAGATATAACCACATGTGGTCAGACTCTCATAGATATAACCACATGTGGTCAGACTCTCATAGATATAACCACATGTGGTCAGACTCTCATAGATATAACTACCTGTGGCATGTGGTAAGTCTGATAGAATTAAATGTAGTCAGTCTCTAATAGTAAAGAATAACATGTAGTCAATCTCTGATAGATAAAACTGCATGTGGTCAAACTCAGATATATAGAATTGTATGTGGTCAAACTGATAGATATGTGATAAGTTCACATGTTGTCATACTCTGATAGATAGAACTGTATGTGGTCAGTCTCTGATAGAATTGTATGTGGTCAGACTCTGATAGATAGAACTGCATGTGGTCAGTCTCTGATATAATTACAGATACTCAGGAATCTTCAAATATTTTTCTGGATAATGATTGAAACAAATTCTGGATCTAAGGTAAAAAAAGGGGGGGGGGGGTTGTGTTGAACTGAGTTTCCACCTCCGACCATCTCTTCCCCCCCCCCCTGCAATCCCTATGGGAGCAGTACCTATCATATTTAATGAAACGAATCCTGAGCTAAAAAATACTGAGACTACATTACTTAAGGAAATGAAGTATAAATATGCATTTTACAGTCACTAGAACTGCTGTTGGATGTATCGATCTGTGCACTGAGAGGCTACCCCCATTGATGAAAGCAGATATGTTATGATTTGTTTTCTAGTTGAATTTTATGCTGCCACACAGACATCAATTTGTTTATAGATGTATGACAATCAGTGTTATTGAACAATATGTACATGCACAATATTCACTGCTAATACTCACCTAGAGTTTCTCACATGCCAATCTAATATTGGGAACATTAAGCTACATCAACAGTAACTGCTGTTCACAACATTATTATGAACATAATTTTGTTGTTTTTGCTATTACAGTGATAACATCTTGAGGAGACAGTATTGTGAAGAAGCTGAGGTAAACACTGATTTATATAAAAGTCTAATAGCTTGTAATTTTCTGTTATATTATTTGTTCCTGACGATACAAGTTATAGCTGTATGTACAATAGTTTACATTAATTAGTAGTGTTGCTATTTGACATTATTTGAGGGCCCAGTTTATGTTTTCTTGCAATTTTTACTCCTGGTTATTGCTATGCAAATTGATGGATTTTGTTAAATAGATTTTATTAATAACCTTAGTCTGTTGAGTTATGACTACAGGTTATTATCAATGTACATTGGATAATTTCATGGGAGCTCTGATGCCAATCTCGATAAATCCATCAGAGTGATATACTGGTAGACAGTTCCAGTTTGACACTGATATATCAGTCTCTTTGTATATTTAATATACTTCTCTGTATGACCTGTTCCTATCTTTCCACCAATCTCACAGTCTTGTGAATGACCATGATTCACACGTTTGAAAGCCTTCTGAGCAGAGGTCCTGTAACAATTTAACTCTCTCCATTTGATCCATTGATGTATCTATTGACATTGTGGACATGCTCATCAGTGCATCTGTGTGTTGTCGGGGCCCGAAAGGGGAGCAACGAATAGCAACACTGTTTACCTTCCATGCATGTTGTACGAGGCGACTAAGGAGGTTATGGGATGGAGTTGGCTGTCCCATCCCATATAGGGTCAGTGACCCAAAGCCATGCTAAGTCGGATGTGTCAGGCCAAAAGGCGCAGATATCGCAGCAATGCTGTAAACCATGACACAACGCATTCCGTTCTCCGGACTACATCCTGCTGATCTGCAGGAGTTTTAGAACGAACGCAGAAGAAGAAGAAGTGAATGACCATGATTCTAACGTTTGAAAGCCTTCTGAGCAGAGGTCCTGTAACAATTTAACTCTCTCCAATTGATCCATTGATGCATCTATTGACACTGTGGACATGCTCATCAGTGTGTCAGCTTGCTCATTACCCGTAACACCCAAATGTTTTGACATGAATATAAAGGTAATTTTTCTTCAAAGTGTGTTTGTTCTGCCATTAAGTATGCATACATGAGAATACTCTTGTAATATCAGCCACAGCAGTGTTTAAGACCTAATGAATCTGTTGAGTATTACTAATTTTTTATAACTAAACGAAGCTATTACTTCTGTTGAAGAGTTTAATCTTGATTTATTACAGGGATAAGTTATGATTTCTTTTGTTAATATTGTTCTTTGCTCATTGTTATATAAATAATGTATCCATTTTGAGAGAGATTATGAGCCTTTGATTCAAGCAGTCAGCACTGATAAAAGTAAATGAAAATTGACATTGTGTAACTTACAGAGATATGGAGATGAGACAATTCAACTTGGTCACAGACCAAAGAGAGTAACAGTTTTCTTAAACCCAGCAGCACATGGAGGGTAAGCTCTCATTTACACAACTTTTTTATACATTGAGATTCTTTCATGTAATTTTAACTTCAGTGCCAACTGGACAAACAAAATCATGTTTTCTAAGAATTGTTTATAGATTTATTGACAATTTTTACTTTACATAGAAACACTCCTGACATGTGGAAGTAAATCTTGGAGAATAAAGTCAAGTAAAACTCTTCCATAGATATGTAATAGAAGAATGCCAAGAATCTCATGGACAGCTAACTATTGTGAATGAGCTGAGAGTCTAATGATAAAAATAGATGATCTGAGAGCCTAATGACACAAATTGAATAGATGAGAGATAAAAGTTGGTGAGTTGTCTAAGGATTGAAGTAGATGGAAGTCTTCTTCTTCTGCGATCAGTTTCCTATACTCAGACATCTGTACAGGCAGGAGGGCTGTATCCATGAATTAGTCATCAGCATGAGGCTCTTGGGGCTGCCGGATTGTAGTCCTCCAGTGACCAAAAATGTGTTCTGGAGTCTGGGGAGCCTTTTGACATGTGCATTGGTCAGTTTGGACTACCTTTATTTTGTGGAGATATGTGTCTAGTCTATAGTGTGTACCATTATGAAAAGTCAACAATTTTATATATTTAGGCACCAATCTAGCAGTGGATGGAGACTCATCAAAAGAAATTTTACACTGTATTGCCCTTGCAGCGGGTGCTTTCAATAAACTATGTAACATCTAGACATCAAACACACTAAGAAACACCACAAAACTCAGGTTGTTTAACTCCAACATCTATCATATGGATGCAAAAGTTGGAAAGCCACAAAAACCACAGATAAGAGACTAGACTCCTTTGAAAACAAATGCCTACGTACCATTCTGAATGTTAAGTAGAGTGACTTTAAATCTAACACTACTATAAGATAGGAAAGCAAACAAACCTATATATCTTCCTTCATTAGACAAAGTCGTTGGACTTACATCGGCCATATTCTCAGAATGAACAGCCTAAGAATTCCCCAGCAGTCACTATATTGGGTGCTACCCAGAGTAAGAAGAAGAGGGAGACCTAGAGAAACTCTACGAAGAACCATTAATAGAGAAGGCATGTCAATGAACCTAAACAACATGCAAGAATTGAAAGACCTTGCAACACAAAGACAGAAATGGAAAGCTATGGTTTCTGCCCTATGGCCCTGGAGGAACATAACATAACTATAGTGTACTTTGCAGAACCTACAGATGGTAGTTTGCTGTGCTTTGTTCACTTTAAGGTGTGTTCTTGTGGAAAGTTCTGCCTGTTCTCTGACTCCATATATGCTTGTATTTATTTTATAAGACTTTGCTTTGTTCAGGGATGCTCTGTGATGAAATTGTTCCATTTATTTACCCCTTTTGCCAGTCTGTCAGCTATCATATTTCTTTTAATTTTACAGTGTGCAGGGATCCACTATAGCACCACTTTGTTGTTAGTAAGCTGGTGATTTAAAAGTTCCATGGTTGTTTGTGTTAGGAAATCATTAGGTTAATTTTGGATGAATTTTATCTATAAAAAGGATAAAGAGTGCGGAGGATAGAACTCCTCCATGTGAGATGCCTTCTGTTATGTTTACCATTTTACTGTTTTTTCTCTGGATTTTGGCTCTTGCATGTCTCCCACGTAGAAATCTTTTGATACACAGTAGTATTTTGTCTACATTTCCTTTCATGTCATTTCATAACAAAACCACTGTGTTACTATATTTACTTTGAAAACGCATGTAATTTCCATGAATTTCTTATCAGAATTATAATCCATAAAGATTTTACATCAATTATACATATTGATGGCCATTATAACGTTATATTCACTCCAATAGGGACATATATCAAGATATTTAACATTTCATGTCCAATGTTCTCAGATTTTTCAACCACTATGTCAGAATAGGAAGTAGAATACTATTTCCAACTGATTCCTCGATTCCGATCATGACATCAACAATCGTGATTTCACATCGCTGAATGAACACATCAACATATTGACTACACTCGACAATAGCTCTTTGAAAAGGGAAAACTGCTGCCAAGTGCACTCGACACAGGTGCGCTAAAGGTTAAAGAGGTCTATGACTGTTTCTTCCAGAGGGACCTAGGTGTTGAATCATTTCATTTGTAATTCGATCAGGTCCAGGGGCTTTCTTCTTTTTGAGATTCTGAATTGCCATGTTAAGTTCTGGTTTATCAAAGAGTGGGGTCATTTTGCCTGGACATGTTACTGTTTTTACAAGGTTTTTTTGTCTCCCATCTTACTTTGACAGTTCTTGTCATCTTAATTTTGCTTTCTTCAGTATAGAAGTTGGCTAAAATATTTACAGCCCGTGTGCCAATATTCCGGTGTCTTTGATGATGATATTACCTTGAGAGTTGTTCTCTTCATTGGGGCACTTGATCAGGTGCCACATTTATGTTGTCTTTTCCAAATATGAGTGTTACTGTTTTTTTCTTTCCAGTTGGATTTAATGCTGTTTTGCTTTTCTCTCCTGAAAATTTCTTGTAGCCTATTGTGTTTGATGATGTTGATCTAGTTTCCATCTTGGATCTTGCAGTCAAGGCTCAGAGGTGATTGAGATAAAGATTGAGGAGAGTGTATTCAATCATTCATTTTCCTTTTGCGCTGAAGTTAGCGCATAGGTCAGATCTCTCCAATTCTGACTGTTCAAAGCTATTCTGTGCAGTTCTTGAATAGTATGAATGTTGGTTGTTTTACTTTCTCTAAGTATTGTTATTCTGAGTGTTTATTTTGGTCGACCCCTTGCTCTTTTTCCTGTAGGTATCCATTCAAGAGATTGGTGGTGTATTCTGTTGGTGTCTGCATGTAGGACATGCCCGATGTAGGACCAAAGGTGTTTTCTGATAACATCTGGGATGAAATTTTGATGTGTCTCTTCTCTGATTTTATCATTCGATTTGAATTAGTTATCCTACGAAGACATTTGTTCTCGAAACTCAGTAATATCTTTTCTGAAGATAAAGAGCTTTTCCAGCTCTCACATCCATATGATAGCACCGGAATAACGCAGGAATTAAATAAGCGCATGAGAGCGTATAACACCCGCAAATTGCATAATTCTATCATCGTACACACACAGTTTGCTGAAGGAGACTGTGCACCTGCATGCATGCCTGGAGAGCTATGATATGTTGGTCCAGTTAATGACTATTTACTTTATTTGTTTCCTCTTGATTTGTTTTTCAGGAAAGCAAGAAAATTGTTTGAGAAAACAGCTGCTCCAATACTCTATCTTGCAGGAATAGAAGTTAATGTTGTGTCAGTGAGTATAACTGATTAATTCTGTAGGATATCATTTCCTATCCTGTTGACTTAGCCCAACCCTTTTTCTATTATAAGGTCATGTCATGCATAAATATATTCTTCCAGAACATGCAAGTGATTGATCGTTTCTAATATCCAGAATTTATTCAAATGTTGAAAGGAATATGTTAGCGAAAGAATTAATTTAACAAATAAATCAGCTAGCTGCAGGTATCATCAGTATGTATACCCTCTTACAGCCTCAGCACAAAGAAAACTGCAACATGACATGCTTATGAGACAAACTTTCTTCTACTGAATTCACTCTCAAACTCCTGTGAATTTGCTGTATGTAGACCAGAGAATGGACAATTCTATATATATATGTGTTGCATCATAATTTGCATCTTCACTGCAGTTCTTGGTCCTGCACATAAGAGTTGGTTTTTGTGTGGGTTTTGAATCAAATTAGTGTTCTACTATATTTCATAGTATTTCAGCATGGTTCGGACATGTATACAGGCACGATTCCTTGTCAAAAACAATACTGCAGGGAACTGTCGAGGGTGGAAGACATGCTTATGAGACAAACTTTCTTCTACTGAATTCACTCTCAAACTCCTGTGAATTTGCTGTATGTAGACCAGAGAATGGACAATTCTATATATATATGTGTTGCATCATAATTTGCATCTTCACTGCAGTTCTTGGTCCTGCACATAAGAGTTGGTTTTTGTGTGGGTTTTGAATCAAATTAGTGTTCTACTATATTTCATAGTATTTCAGCATGGTTCGGACATGTATACAGGCACGATTCCTTGTCAAAAACAATACTGCAGGGAACTGTCGAGGGTGGAAGAAGCAGAGGAGGACAAATAAAGACATGGACAGACAACATCAAGGAATGGACAGGGCTAGATATTTCCACACTCATCCGCATCGCTGAGGATAGAATTCGCTGGATGACTCTGTGTGCTGAAGCTTCCAATGTGGTACCCCTACGACCCTGAAGGGTTATGGGTTTTATTGATTGATTGATATTTCATAGCCATTTCCTTAGTTGGTTCTAATGATATGCATGACAGTTTACAAGTGTTAAATACTTTTCTTTACAGCAGCAAATGTGTGAGAGTGCCTATAACTTCATAGCAGTGTATTACATTACCTGTTGTGTTATTTATTATAATAATGTATAGTATATGTTATTGTTGTTCATCCATCACAAGTGATGATCACCATTTGTTACATCCAGTTTTGACATTCAGTAAGAGTTATGTCCTTGACTATGAGTTCATAAATAACTAATAAGCTTTATTCTGGCAGAAAATGTCTTTGGACAATTCTGACATTGAATGACCACTGTAGTTGGTTTTTGATCTACCCATGACTTTGTAGCTACTCTCCATTATTGAGCTCTCTCTATATTTCTCTTCACATGCTGCATCTTTTTTTACTGTAAAGCACCATGTAGCTCTGTTTTGTGCAAGTATTTCCCATGTATCTTGTACCATTTCTAAGACTTTCAGTGAGATCTTAAACATGTCCTTGTAGAGATTCTTTTGGTCAGCTTGAGAACGTATGCCCTTCTGCAACTCACCATGGAAAAATATCCTTTGCAGGTGATGATATCGCATTTGTACAACATGACCTGCCCAATGAATAATGAATCTGCATCTGCATGAGAATAGTGTTAACACTAGCAGTTCCTTATTGTGGCATCAAGAGATCACCTCAGCTCACTGAATGATGGATTAAAGAAAAGTAGTTTTTATTGTGGCATCAAGAGCTCACTACAGTTCCTTATTGTGGCATCAAGAACTCACCTCAGTTCCTTATTGTGGCATTAAGAAGTCACCTCAGTTCCTTATTGTGGCATCAAGAACTCACATCCGTTCTTTATTGTGGCTTCAAGAGCTCACCTAATTTTTTTATTGTGGCTTCAAGATCTCAACTCAGTTCTTTATTGTGGCATCAAGAACTCACCTCAGTTCCTTATTGTGGCATCAAGAACTCACCTCAGTTCTTTATTGTGGCTTCAAGAGCTCACCTGTTCTTTATTGTGGCATCAAGAACTCACCTCAGTTCTTTATTGTGGCTTCAAGAGCTCACCTGTTCTTTATTGTGGCATCAAGAACTCACCTCAGTTCCTTATTGTGACATCAAGAACTTACCTCAGTTCCTTATTGTGGCACCAAGAACTCACCTCAGTTCTTTATTGTGGCTTCAAGAGCTCACCTCAGTTCCTTATTGTGGCATCAAGAACTCACCTCAGTTCTTTATTGTGGCTTCAAGAGCTCACCTCAGTTCCTTATTGTGGCATCAAGAACTCACCTAATTTCTTTATTGTGGCTTCAAGAGCTCACCTCAGTTCTTTATTGTGGCATCAAGAACTCACCTCAGTTCCTTATTGTTTCATCAAGAACTCACCTCAGTTCCTTATTGTGGCATCAAGAACTCACCTCAGTTCCTTATTGTGGCATCAAGAACTCACCTCAGTTCTTTATTGTGGCTTCAAGAGCTCACCTGTTCTTTATTGTGGCATCAAGAACTCACCTCAGTTCCTTATTGTAACATCAAGAACTCACCTCAGTTCCTTATTGTGGCTTCAAGAGCTCACCTCAGTTCCTTATTGTGGCATCAAGAACTCACCTCAGTTCTTTATTGTTACTTCAAGAGCTCACCTCAGTTCCTTATTGTGACATCAAGAACTCACCTCAGTTCCTTATTGTGGCATCAAGAACTCACCTCAGTTCCTTATTGTGACATCAAGAACTCACCTCAGTTCTTTATTGTGGCTTCAAGAACTCACCTCAGTTCTTTATTGTGGCTTCAAGAGCTCACCTCAGTTCCTTATTGTGGCATCAAGAGCTCACCTCAGCTCACTGAATGGTGGATTAAAGAAAAATGTCACAAGTAGTTTAGATATAAGAAATATCAATAATGTCACTGTTTACATAGTACAAGATCCTGTTATATTGTATGAAAATGCTACAGTAATGTCAGATATGATATTTTTATAATTTTTTTTAGACAGAGTATGAAGGTCAGGTCAAGAATTTTATGACTGTCTTGGACATCACTGATACAGATGCTGTTGTTGTTGCTGGTGGAAATGGAACTGTCCTAGAGGTAAAAAAATACAATTGAAACCATTAATGTGATATTATATAATCCATCATATGTTTATATTTTGTGTAATTGCTGTATATGTATCAGACAATGAATTGAATCATGGTAGCATTCTATTTGAGGGTAAAGTCAAAGGGAAGTGAGCAATAGGTAGACAGAGGTACAAGTGCAAGAGTAACATCACAAGATGGACAGATTACAGTCTAGCAGAGTGCACCACCAAAACAAGAGACAGAGGATGTTGGAGATCTGTTGCAGCTAACCTTCGTTGCAGAGATGGCACTTGATGATGATGAACATTCTATTGATTATTAGTTACAAACTTTTGTTATCATGTAGTGCTTGGTCCGTCATGGCTCCATGAAAGACCATCAATGGGACCACAGTGATTTTACTGTGACTGAGCAGCAATGCTATGGAGATTATGGCAGTTACTCAGACTTTGAACTGGATAAGCACATTAGGTTAATGCTAATTGTATGCATCAAAAGCAACTTATATGTTCCTCAGTGGTTATCAGTCATTATCCTCAGTGGTTCAATGAGCATGATCAGAAAAATAGTGCACTGCATTGATGAACAGTGACTTGAGGCAGTGGAGAGGTTGAAGTTGGAAGGAATTGCTTTCATTTTCATGCCTGTTCTTATTTCTTTGGCTTGCTGTTACATTATTCCATCCAGAGTTGATGTGCATCCACAGAACATATGCATTTATGAAAGAAACATCTAATATGTTGTTGAAAATAACTACCTGCCATCTGTTTGTCTGAATAACAGCGCATCATTTGATCTGCTGTGTCCACATCACATTGTAGTTGAGGATCAATGTTTTTTTTGGCCTCAGAATCTTGATAAACATCATGCATTGTACTAAGTACAACTAATTTTCCTTTCTTCTGACAATGGGATGTCTGTGCTTGCATCATCAGTAAAAGCAAATTTTGTAGAAAATTGAACACGATCTTTTACTGAAATTTGCTCATTTGAAAGTTCAATTCTGTTTTTTTTCTTTGTGTTCCTAAAAATTTTTTTAAGTGTTTTCCCTTCAATATTTGTCCCAACCTCAAGCTTGTAAAAAATTGTCACATGTAATATTCCGTACACTATTTTCTGTCTTTCCACCATCCAGTACAATCTTTCTCCTTGGTTTTTTTCTTGTTGTTGTCCAGGTTCTCTTTCGGTGTGAACTTGCTTATTGAAAACATATGAAGTATCACTGTCACAACAGCACCATATTTTTATGCCATTTTTACCAGGTTTTGAGGGAATGTGTATTGCTTGAAAGGACATTCTCTAAAGGAACTAATTGTTCATCAACTATTTACATTGCGTGATGGAACATAGCAGTCCTATACAGTTTTTATCCAGTTGTTGAATACTTGCTTTATCGGCTCAAATTTATCTCATCTTTCTTGTTGTCGTCTCTCTTGGACATTATCAAATCGAAGACATCTAGAAATTTCAGTGAATCTGCTTTGTTGCATTACCTTTGAAAATATTGCACGAGCATGTTATTTATTCCAAAGTTGACCAATGGCCTCATACTTTGATTTATACACACCAGCTAAAAGCAAAACTCCAAAGAAATGTTGCAAATCAAATATCTCCAAATTTTTCTATTTGTACTGGAACAAATTCCTTCTTAGTTTGTTCATTTCAGTATGTCTTCTGCCGCTGTTTTTGACATAAATAATTGAGATGTTGAAATTATTCAGCCAATGTATCTTTTCGCACGTTGACATCAACTATGGTTTTTGGGTGGACATTTTTTCTGCCAGTTGCTGTCTTTCTTGGAGTGCAAAACAAAGTAATGTCTTTATTTTTCGAAATGTACATCTGTCCTTGGTCTGCAAACGAGTGTTAGTTTGCATGTGGATTTGAATAATCAAATCCTGCCAAAGAAGATGTGTCAGGTTTTGGCACAAATAAAACGCTGACATAACGCATTTTCATTCTCTGGACTACATCCTGATGGAAATCTAGTAGGACAATGGAGATCCTGCTACAAGGGAGATCCAGTGGGAGTTTGAGAATGAACGCTGAAGAAGAAGAAGAATAATCCAATTCATTTTCACTGTGACTTTCCCAACTATTTTCTTCAGTAGATAGATATTCTACATTTGATATACTACTTGATGGCATAAAATAATCACTGCTAAACACATATTCAGAATCTTCATCACTGTTGTCAAGAATAATTGAAACAACACTTTTGTGGCCAAATGACATATTGTAAGGGATATACTTTCTATTTTGGCAAGATGATGCAAGCCTTGATTGCATCATCATTGAAAACTGTCTTATTTTAGTGACCTGCTGAAAATAATGTGCCACGATGACATACTCAAGTTTAATATTATTTAACAGTGAAAGTGTTCTATGTTTCTATAGAAAAAGTAACTGGTCATAGTTATAACAAATGTTATAGCTTATGATGTAACATATAATTTATTTTATTAATTTTAGCATGTTGTTAGAAAACATATTTGTGACAAAGTTATTAAATATCAAACATATCCAAGTAAATTTCAATAAACTGGAAACAGAAAAGTTGACAGTGGTGGGTCTATTTGGACCCCATGGTAGTTTGAGGGTTAAGCAACTTTAACATATCCCATGAATCCATCAACTCAATCAATATTGGTGCCTTGAATGAAGTTCTGTCTGCTCTTTCATTGTCAAGAACGCCAGCATGTTCAGGACACCAGGTAGATGCCGTGATGTTAAGCAGCTGTAGGTACTATTTACTCCTACTGTTTTTAATCTTTAAAAGTCATATTTATCATGACTTCAAGACAGAACCATTTTGATATTCTTTCTATGTTTTTGACAAACAGCTAGAATTTATTGCAATAATATTCGAATACGTCTAGAAAACAGTTCTTTTTAGTAGCATATTCGTTTGTGTGTTGGCTGGGTGTGAAGGGGGGAGCAAAGAAAAGTAATGCTTTTTACCTGCCATACATATCATAAAAGTTGACTGGGGAGGTTATGGAGCAAGGTTGGCAGTATGATTTTATATAGGGTCAAAGTGACCCAGAAGCCATGCTTGAAGTCAGATTTGTTGGGCTGAAAAACGCAATCACATCAAAGCTACCATCCATGACACAACATGTTCCTATCTCCAGACTGCATCCTGTTAATCTGCAGGAGCTTGAGAACGAAGGTGGAAGAAGTAATGATGATGTTCCTCCTTCGCAAGCGAAAATGAGCATGGCATGAAAAACAATAAATACAAAGGAAAAAAAACATAATTAAATAAATAATAATTAAAATTGGTAATTATCTAATTTGGTTTGTGAGTTCATAGATCTCTGAATCGTGCACAGAAAGTTCTATTGCAGTGCATGCAGGAATGCTTAAGGTTCGGGGTAGGAGAATTTTCGGATTTGTCCTTCTGCTTCTTGCACTTGTGGATTGCCCGCAGTGTTTTTACTTTTTCAAACTTCGTGATGCCAGCAGTGATCTGGGTGTGCCAGGCTGAGCGATCAAGTGCTGTAGTCTCCCAGGAGCTAGGATCGATGCTGCAGTGCTTGAGAGAGCTTTTTAGGTGATCCTTGAAGCGCTTTTTCTGCCCTCCACTTGAACATTTACCTTCGCACAGCTCCCCATAGAATAATCTCTTTGGAAAGCACTTGTCTGGCATACGGACGATATGGCCAGTCCAGCGGAGTTGGGACCTAGTCAGCATTGTATGGATACTTTGCATACGGGACTTCTGAAGGATTTCCGTATCTGGTACACGATCCTGCCAACCTACTCCCATGAGGTATCGTAGGCACCGAAGATGAACAATAGTTAAGCTGTCGAGCGTGTCTCTCATAGACAGTCCAGCAAGACGCAGCATAAGGCAGTGTTGGTAGAACCACTATGTGGTACACGTCCAACTTAGTTGTCAGACTGAGACCACGCCTGATCCATACGTTGGCATGAAGGCTCCCGAATGCTGCACAGGCATAAGCAATACACAGGGCAACATCCTCATCAATTGTCGCAGTTTGTGATAGGGTGCTGCCGAGCTGTACAAACTCATTGGCAAGTTTTTGTCCCTTTACTGTGATCACTGGTTCTGTGTAAGGGACACCTGGAGCTGGTTGATACAGTACTAAAGTCTTCGCTGTGCTGATGGTGAGACCAAACGCATCGCAGGCCAAAGAAAAGAGGTCAATGCTGTCCTGCATGTCTTTCAGACTTGTAGCATTTAGTGCATCAATCAATCAATAAACCCATAACCCTTCAGGGTCGTAGGGGTACCACATTGGATGCTTCAGCACACAGAGTCCTCCAGCGAATTCTATCGTCAGCGATGCGGATGAGTGTGGAAATATCTAGCCCTGTCCATTCCTTGATGTTGTCTGTCCATGTCTTTATTTGTCCTCCTCTGCTACTTCCACCCTCGACAGTTCCCTGCAGTATTGTTTTTGACAAGGAATCGTGCCTGCATACATGTCCGAACCATGCTAGTTTTCGTCGTTTCACTATTGAAAGCAATGGCTCCTGGACACCTGCACACATCTCTACTTTATTTCTTACGTACACATTGGTCTTATGTTCCCTATAGGAAATTCGTAGAATTCTATTTAGTGCATAATCGTCTGCGAACAAGAGGTCGGCAACAATGTCCGTCTTAGTTTTGGTCCTGGCCTTCAATCTACTAAGATTGAATAGTCCTTCGTCAGCTTGATAGCGAAAACAGATTTCTACACTGTTATTCCGGAAGGCATCATTTAACATGGCAGAGAACACCATGCTGAAGAGCGTCGGAGCCAGGGCGCAACCCTGTTTGGCACCGTTAGTTATTGGAAACGGGTTTGAGTGTGCACCGTCATCTTGCACACATGCTGTCATACCATCATGAAACTGGCGAACCATGTTGGTAAATTTTTCTGAACATCCGAATTTGGCCATGATCTTCCATAGTCCTTCGCGATTTACAGTGTCGAATGTCTTAGTTAAGTCGACAGATGTGGTGTAGAGACCAAAGTTCTGTTTGTGACACTTTTCCTGTAGTTGTCTGGCAGTGAATATCATGTCAACAGTACCTCTGCCCTGTCGGATGCCAGATTGGCTCTCTGGGAGGAGACCTGTCTCAAGATAGGCTTGCAGTCTGTTTAACAGGACCCTAGCCAGAAACTTGCCTGCTATAGATAGCAGGGATATGCTTCGATGTAATAGAAAATAAATGAAGAACTATAAAATATACATTTTTGGAATCTGAGAATCATAACAAAGTAAAATGTATGTACTGTGCAGTCAAAATAGTGGATATGTTTTACATAAATTTCCTTCAGGACGAATACCTAGATGACTATCACAGATTAGATAGATATAGAGCAGATCAGCTTTCACTGCTACTGTGTTGTGTGGTAGAGTAATGGATTGGGTTGATATTTTGAAACCATTACTAATGAAATCAATGAGAGTAATAGTTCCATTTCCATGTCAATAAAGACACTGGGCTTGAAATGTGGCATTGCTAAAAATGACCACTTCTTTGATCTCAGAAGAATATGTGTCAACCAACAAAGACCTGGTGAAGTTGGTCATTGTGTAATGGTGAATACGCTCATGTGGAGATTGGAACACCTATGAACATGGCTGGAGTGCAGTGATGATGATAGGACAACTAACTAACCTAGATGACAAAACGATGTTTCCTTTCTACAATCTTACTTAAAACACACAACTTTCAATGTCATTGTTGATGTTATCTTTGAATTTCAGGCTGTGACTGGTTTCCTGAGGAAAGAAGATAGGGTATGTTCTAGCATCAATTAGAATTGAATATGTTCTAGCATCAGTGAGTGTTATGTTCTAACAGTGAGTGTTGATTATGTTCTAACAGTGAGTGTTGATTATGTTATATCAGTGAGTGTTGATTATGTTATATCAGTGAGTGTTGATTATGTTATATCAGTGAGTGTTGATTATGTTCTAGCATCAATGAGAATTGAATATGTTCTAATTTCAATGAGAATTGAATATGTTCTAACATCAATAAGAATTGAATATGTTCTAACATCAATAAGAATTGATTATGTTCTAGCATCAATGAGAATTGAATATGTTCTAATTTCAATGAGAATTGAATATGTTCTAGCATCAATAAGAATTGAATATGTTCTAGCATCAGTGAGTGTTGAATATGTTCTAGCATCAATGAGAATTGAATATGTTCTAGCATCAGTGAGTGTTATGTTCTAACAGTGAGTGTTGAATATGTTCTAGCATCAATGAGAATTGAATATTTTCTAGCATCAATGAGAATTGAATATGTTCTAGCATCAGTGAGAGTTGATTATGTTCTAGCATCAGTGAGTGTTGATTATGTTCTAGCATCAGTAAGTGTTATGTTCTAACAGTGAGTGTTGATTATGTTCTAATATCAATGAGAGTTGGTTATGTTCTAACATCAATGAGAGTTGGTTATGTTCTAGCATCAGTGAGAGTTGATTATGTTCTAGCATCAGTGAGAGTTGATTATGTTCTAGCATCAGTGAGTGTTGATTATGTTCTAGCATCAGTGAGTGTTGATTATGTTCTAATATCAATGAGAGTTGGTTATGTTCTAACATCAGTGAGAGTTGATTATGTTCTAGCATCAGTGAGAGTTGATTATGTTCTAGCATCAGTGAGAGTTGATTATGTTCTAGCATCAGTAAGTGTTATGTTCTAACAGTGAGTGTTGATTATGTTCTAATATCAATGAGAGTTGGTTATGTTCAAGCATCAGTGAGAGTTGATTATGTTCTAGCATCAGTGAGTGTTGATTATGTTCTAATATCAATGAGAGTTGGTTATGTTCTAACATCAATGAGAGTTGGTTATGTTCTAGCATCAGTGAGAGTTGATTATGTTCTAGCATCAGTGAGAGTTGATTATGTTCTAGCATCAGTGAGTGTTGATTATGTTCTAGCATCAGTAAGTGTTATGTTCTAACAGTGAGAGTTGATTATGTTCTAGCATCAGTAAGTGTTATGTTCTAACAGTGAGTGTTGATTATGTTCTAGCATCAGTAAGTGTTATGTTCTAACAGTGAGAGTTGATTATGTTCTAGCATCAGTGAGAGTTGATTATGTTCTAGCATCAGTGAGAGTTGATTATGTTCTAGCATCAGTGAGAGTTGATTATGTTCTAGCATCAGTGAGTGTTGATTATGTTCTAGCATCAGTGAGTGTTGATTATGTTCTAATATCAATGAGAGTTGGTTATGTTCTAACATCAGTGAGAGTTGATTATGTTCTAGCATCAGTGAGAGTTGATTATGTTCTAGCATCAGTGAGAGTTGATTATGTTCTAGCATCAGTAAGTGTTATGTTCTAACAGTGAGTGTTGATTATGTTCTAATATCAATGAGAGTTGGTTATGTTCTAGCATCAGTGAGAGTTGATTATGTTCTAGCATCAGTGAGTGTTGATTATGTTCTAGCATCAGTAAGTGTTATGTTCTAACAGTGAGAGTTGATTATGTTCTAGCATCAGTAAGTGTTATGTTCTAACTGTGAGTGTTGATTATGTTCTAGCATCAGTAAGTGTTATGTTCTAACAGTGAGAGTTGATTATGTTCTAGCATCAGTAAGTGTTATGTTCTAACAGTGAGAGTTGATTATGTTCTAGCATCAGTAAGTGTTATGTTCTAACAGTGAGTGTTGATTATGTTCTAATATCAATGAGAGTTGGTTATGTTCTAACATCAATGAGAGTTGGTTATGTTCTAGCATCAGTGAGAGTTGATTATGTTCTAGCATCAGTGAGAGTTGATTATGTTCCAGCATCAGTGAGAGTTGATTATGTTCTAGCATCAGTGAGTGTTGATTATGTTCTAGCATCAGTAAGTGTTATGTTCTAACAGTGAGAGTTGATTATGTTCTAGCATCAGTGAGAGTTGGTTATGTTCTAGCATCAGTGAGAGTTGATTATGTTCTAGCATCAGTGAGTGTTGATTATGTTCTAGCATCAGTAAGTTTTATGTTCTAACAGTGAGAGTTGATTATGTTCTAGCATCAGTGAGAGTTGATTATGTTCTAGCATCAGTGAGAGTTGGTTATGTTCTAATATCAATGAGAGTTGGTTATGTTCTAGCATCAGTGAGTGTTGATTATGTTCTAGCATCAGTAAGTGTTATGTTCTAACAGTGAGAGTTGATTATGTTCTAGCATCAGTGAGAGTTTATTATGTTCTAGCATCAGTAAGTGTTGATTATGTTCTAGCATCAGTGAGTGTTGATTATGTTCTAGCATCAGTGAGAGTTGATTATGTTCTAGCATCAGTGAGAGTTGATTATGTTCTAGCATCAGTGAGTGTTGATTATGTTCTAGCATCAGTGAGAGTTGATTATGTTCTAGCATCAGTGAGAGTTGATTATGTTCTAGCATCAGTGAGAGTTGATTATGTTCTAGCATCAGTGAGTGTTGATTATGTTCTAGCATCAGTGTTATGTTCTAACAGTGAGAGTTGATTATGTTCTAGCATCAGTGAGAGTTGATTATGTTCTAGCATCAGTGAGAGTTGATTATGTTCTAGCATCAGTGAGAGTTGGTTATGTTCTAATATCAATGAGAGTTGGTTATGTTCTAGCATCAGTGAGAGTTGATTATGTTCTAGCATCAGTGAGAGTTGATTATGTTCTCAGTTATTTATACAATACGAATACAAAAACAACTGAAAATCTTGCTACTATGAGGCATGTTCACATGAAACCCGTCCAAGTGAGTTTATTACAAGATTGTGTAATGTATTATGTAATCAGTAGTTGTGTTATAATTAAGTAAAGCAGTTATTAGGAAACATTTATCCACCTGGAGTCTTCAGAAGCCACCATAAGCATTCAAACATGCATCCCACTGTCTGTGTATATGGTGAATTCCATCTTAGAAGGAAATTGTTTGCTCATTGAACTTTTTGTCACTGCTGTCATGACATCTTCATTAGAGTGGAATTGAATCTTTGTCCCTTTAGATTATTTAAGGGTCTAAACAAATTTGTCACATGGTGATAGGACAGAGCTGTAAGCTGAATGTGGCAGAACTTCCTTTCTTTTCCGTGTTAACACAACTTTTGCAACATGTTAGGCAAGCACTGGCATTGTCATATTATGAATAACACCTAGCGATAGCATACCAGGTCATTTTTTCTTGATGGCTGTATGCAACTTATCTAGTGTGTTCTTGTAGTCGATAGCATTGAAGTTCACACAAAAGTCCCCCCAACAAGAGTACTACTTGGCCAAAAAAGACAGAAAGCATAACCTTTACTGCAGAAATGTGGGATTTGTATTTTTGCTCTTTGGTGATCCAGGATGTTTCCATTGCATGTTGACTGTTTTGCTGCATGGTTCAAAGTGGCTACAACACAATTCGACTCCTGCCACTATTTAGGACATAAATTTATCACCCTCCACATGGTAATGCTGTGGATGGTTCAAACTCCATCCCATTCGTTCTTCCTTATGATGTTCAGTCAATAACCATAAGAACACATTCTGATACCACAGTTTCTTTCGAACAATCATTTGAACTGTTCATAAGAATACAGAGAATTCATTAGCTAGCTAACGCAAACTCAGCGATTTTCAACATATATTGCTGGATCCATCTTGGTGATGGCTGCTTCTGTCCCAACAACACATTCCTGACCCAGCCACATAAGATAATTTGTTACCTGTTGCGCTTCTGAAAACATTCTTGCTGAATCCTTCACTGTTTTCTTCAATACACATTTTCCATCATGCAACACCTGCATTCTTGATGAATGTTTGTTGGTCGACATCATTTGGCTGTAAGAAACTGAATCACTGCTTATTGGTTGAATTTGGACAGATTCATTATAACACTAGCCATGTTGTTGACTTGCCTGCACAGTCACTAAGCATATGAAGAGAATGACCATGTGATCATCAATGTATACTTATGTACATCAGTGATGACGTCTTCACACTCTTATTGTGCTGACATAGGTGATGTAACACGTCGGGTTTCATTGGAACACGCCTCATTCCAGTCGTGTGTTGGTTGATGAGAATTCTTCTATGCCCATAGTAGCTCTCATTTCTGACATCTCCGAATTTTAAACCTAGTGTAAGGGGTGCAAAGGACACCGTACTGCTCTCCGCAGACCCTGAGTTAGTAGATAACCAAGATACTAAAAGTACCTCCCCGTCGTGCACCCTGGAAACAGAAAGATAGCTGCTCTTGCTGTCTTTCTGGCTAACACTTTTTTGTTATCACTAAGGCATGTGGAGGCTGTAGAAGGAAGGAGAATTGCCTGCAAAGAGACAAGAAATTTCTATGAGACCTCTATGCCAACACACCCAGCAGCATTGTCGGCATACTGCAACTTAAGACATCTGTCCATTCTGTCTCTGTCAACAAAAAAGAGCAAAATCATTGAAGATGCTACCAATGTCACCTGATATGGGTAGATCCTGCTAAGATACTGTGATCCTATGAGTACACACAGAATCTGGAAAAAGCAACACACGCTAGAGGACAGCATTGTGTACATGAATCAATATAGTGGCAAAGAAGCTACAATTATAATTATAATCAGGCATGAGACTGAATGGCAGAAGTGCTGTTTATGCTCAAGAACACATAGAAGTCCACATGTCCCACCATTAAATGACTCCATTAAAAGTAGGAGTCATGACTCAGGTATTGGATATGCCAACTTGAACATACACTCCCAGATATGGAAAAGAGCTTTGAATACATCTCAACATTGAACAAAGTACAAGCATTGAAAAAATGTCGGTGAGCAGAGTGTTCAAAATTCTGACTAAAGCAGTGTTGAGACTTGGATTCTAGGCAACATAGAGGGGGGAGCAAGCTTGTCATTGACACTGAAAATCTAGCCCAACTGGACTGTCATTGCCCAATATGGTTCATACAGAGAGTATTGGGATCAGTATCCAAGGGCCCACTGCGAAGCTCCTTGTCTGAGATAAGCATAATCTACCCACCGCTTTGGATGATATGCATAATTGCAAAGAGTAAAGAGACGAGGCAAGTGCGTGAGAAATGCACAGGTCTAATCCCAGACCCTGACGTGTTTAGCAAAGTAGCACCTCATCTAGGAAATTGTATCAACCTTGAGTCTAATTTGACGGTTGCCGTTGCCCAACACAGCTCATACAGAAGAAATTAGTTTTGGAATCTAGGGACTTGAAGGGTGGTAATGAAAGGGTTTTCCTACATGAGGAATAGCTCGCTGGCTGCGAAGTTCATCTGAGGAAGGACACACAGTGAGTGACCCACGCAAACTATCAGCTTGTCTCATGGTATGTACCCCCTCTGAGTAGAAGGCTCCTTTAATACACATTAGACTAAGCTGAAAGCTGAAGCCTTCTTGGTATGACAAAAAGCTAGGAGAAACCTTCCTACTGCACATAAGAAGTAAGAGCTAATCGCTTGCAATTCTTGGAGTTTGCGAAGAAAAAGATGTCAGTGTAAATAGTTGAATGCTAAAACACAGTTCTTTGTAAACTGAAAGATAACCAATTCTACATGTTATTACTACATTATAATGTATTTAAAAAAAATTTCTTGCCAGGATTTTAGGGAAAACATTCCTGTTGGAGTCATCCCTCTTGGTAACTCAAATCGTGTCTTCAAGACATTATTTGGTCACGATTTTGATCAAGTTAGGTAAGCATTACCCATGTGTTGTCAGGACCCAAAAGGGGAACAAAGAATAGCAACAGTGCCAAATTCTAATTGGCTACCCCACACCATAAAATAAAAAAAGCTAAAAACTCACATATTTTATGGAAAGAATTAGATCATCATCATTGCAATCTGGACATGTCCTTAGATGATCTGATCTTCACTTGAGAGTATCCTCCATTTCATGATGTTGACAGTTCCAGTCGTGTTGGTTGATGACAAAGTAGCTCTACTTTCTGGCAACTTTGAATTTCAATCCCAGTTAATTTATTCTTGACATGGAAATTATCATCCTCATTAATTTCATTTCCTATGGAAAGAATTAAATAGATACCAATAAAGACAGAACTAAAAAAAACAGTTATGGAGATGGACAGGACGCACACTAAGTAGACCAATAGAAGGCATTGTAATACGGGTGCCCACAGGGGAAAGGAAAAACAACATATTTGGAAGAGTTAAATGCAGTCGAATAAAGGATTGAAAATCCTTGGTTGGAGAGAGCTGAGAGAAATAGCTAAAGATAGAATACAATGGAAGAGATATGAGTATTTCTGCTCCACAGGAAGTGAGTGGTGACAAGAAAGATAGGTAAGCTTACTGACCGTGTTATATTTCTCAAAGACACTGCAGAGGCTTTAGGATTTTTGAAATAAAAAATCGAACATAAAGCATAAACTTGACAATTAGCTCACAGAAACTCAAGAATCTATAGGTTTGTCCAGACACTATGAAGTTGCAGCTGTTTATTAATGACCAATAATAATCTAGTATAAATGAAATATGTGCTGTCTTAATCTGAATATGCTCTATAGCAATGCTCTATAGACATAATTGGGTGCAGATTCAGAGGCTCACATGGAAGAGATTGATTACAGAAATACAAGTTTTAGAATTTAGTATATGTGGAATACACAAAGAAGCTATCTCCAGAATATTCTTCTACCTCTGATGTTGAAAAGTACAAAGGGATACATGGATAGAAAGAAAGTCCAATATACTTTTTGTCTTAGTTCTTTGTCACTGTAAACTATTATCAAAGTGTCTTAATTTTTCTGGAGTTATGACACTTGTTACACATTTTGGAAATAAGCACAGGTATTGCAGACTTGCTGCAGACAACACAACATAACAAACAAACAATCAAGTGAACATGGGAATATGATGGAATGCTAGTGTATAATCTCTCAGTCAAGAAATCATTTATTACTTTATACAAAATTGTTAGACCAGGGATTAAGTGTGATGTGACATGTTTATGAATTTTTGTAGAAAATAATTTGTAAATTATACAAACAAATCATTGCTGGTATTCTACAAAAAATGCATGAGAAACACAGCACAGAATATGATTTCTTGGGGATAGTTGATTGATGATCTTACTATGTGATAATGGCATAATAATAGAGTAATTCCTCTTTCAGTCTTGTGTTCTGTCCTATAATAATTGTCATCTCAAAGATATCAAGCTATTATTTTCTACATCTTGTATTCCACATGAAATAATGATGTGCTGTTGGAATAGTCTAGTTTAGCCTCATATCTTCAAGTTTTGGAGCACTTACAGATTACAAATATTTTATAGTGTGTGAGTGCATGCAATTAACTTGTTAGATTAAAATTGATCTTCAAACTATTCACTGTGCATTATTTTCCAGGTCAATAGCAGAAGCTGCCATTGCTATAGTCAGGGCTGTAACAAAGAAAGTTGATGTTATCAAGTTAGATGTGAGTGTTATTATTCATATGAATCTTTTTTTCTTTTCTAGAGCTAATTATATGTTACACAACTAATTCTAATGCATAGAAGAATCTTGAATAACCAGCAAAATAATCAACAATTATGTAGAAGCAGTTGAGATTTTATTTTATAGAAGAATTTTGAGAACACAACAGATAAAAAGGTGTTATAAAGATGCCTTGAAAAAAGTTGGATTTAAAAAAAATGCTTTTTACTGTATAAGAAGACTGTATACAGTCTTTGGACACATCATCATAAAAGGAAGGAAGGAACACATTGTGCCAAAGAGCAAGGGGTAGCGGCAGACCAAGAGAGAAAATGCTGAATAGCTTGGCATTATGGCATGCATGAACAGTGTCAGAAATGATTGACCAAAAATGAAACAAAATGTGGACAGACATGTAACCAATGCCATACAGCATAGACTTCAAGAAGAGTAATTATAGTGTGTAGATTACTCTCAAACAGGAAAAATGTTTTGATAAGGTTGTTAAAATTTATTGTTGTTTTTGTAGAGTGGTGAAGGCAAGATTATTTATGCTATGACTGGATTGGAATTTGGAGCCTATAGAGATGCTGAAGAGAGAAAATCCAAGTAAGAATTTCTATTGTTTTGATTTCTCATATGGCAATTAAATTAGTTGTTATGTTAACTTTTATGAAAATTTATCCCCAGCTCTGTGAGTGGCTATTAAAGTCTCTGGTCACAAAACTGTCTTTTGCTGTATTAATTGTGTGCAGAGAGAGGTTCCTGTCCTGGGGACAGTAATAGTTATATACTGTAACCTCTTTATTTGGACGGGCTAACCTTCACTGAGCCTATATCAATCCCAGCCGCAGAGAAACAAAATGGCCGCGCGCGCTTTTGGCGGCCCGGCCCACCCAACGATAATATCGTGAGATTTACACGTACCACAGTCCGTGCACATAGCTGGGGACATGCGCAATCGAAGCCGGTACATCCCCCACTTCCGAAATGATCGTTTTTGAGAATGGCTATCTATTCGTAAAAGTTTAAGAGCAATTAATCTGACCACATCTGTACATCGGTACGATGCCATGATGATGGATCGGTTTTATAGATCTTTATTTCATTGTATTTCGAATAAAATAACATTGAATCGTGGCTTGAATCATGGATTATTAGGTTATTTAGTTTCACAGCAGTGAATATACAGAATGCCGTGTTGGTTTGGGGACTTGTACGTTTGATATCGAATATTTTGAAGTGGCAGAAAAAATAACTCTAGGCCTAAGCTCAAAGAACGATTTTACTGCAAATCTACATGTTTTATACAGTTCCCCCGGCTATATTTTGATAATTTCGCAGTGAAAGAACATAAATACAACAGATTTGCGTGATTTAGTTTACAGTGTTACCAAGGAATTCGATATGTAAGGTAAGTTATTCTTTTTTCTTATTTTTTTCCTCTTTATTTGTTATAAAATATATGTTTTTTTGTGAAAAACGTCTTTACCACTTTCTCATACGTCTGGTATCATATACACACGTACATAAATTACACCAATATATGCATAATTCAATTCTTTATTTATATGTGCAAATATTATTTAAATATCTCTAACAACCAAAAAATTATCATATTTTCAAAACAGTCACCATTAATAATGCAAATTTTCAAAAAAGAATCCGGTGGCAGGGAGACGTTTCATATTTTTTAATCTGGCTTGCTAAAGGTTAAATGAATTCCAATCATTTCAGCTTGTTCTGTAGAATCATGTATCGAACATATTGAGAGACAGCAAGTAAAATGGTTCGGTCACCTTATGAGAATGAAGCCAAACAATAAGAGCATATAATACAAGAATATCCGGGCGTAAAGCCAAAGATAGACCATGAAAACAGTGGATAGAAAACATCAAGATAACCTTGAAGAAACATGGACTAAATGCAACCTCGCGACACATCTGGCCTTGAAACGACAGCTTAAGATACCACCCCTACGATTAACGGCAAGTGTGAATGCGATCAACAATCATTCACCTGGGGAAAGACAATAGACAATAGGTCTGTAGAATTTATTCTGATTTCTGAGGCAACAATGTTGTTTTTAAACCAGTATGATTACTACTCCTTTATGTCTCTTTTCTCTGTCTATCAAAAATGTTTGGTATTCTCAAATCTGTTGTTGTTTGTGAGGTGTATTTCTCAAATACATGCTATATTGATTTCCTCTGTATGTAATCGATTTGCAAGTTGCAGTCTTTTTATTGTTCCACTGCAATATTTTCAAGTGCTTAATTTTGTCTTTTGTATATCTATTATGATGTTTAGGTATGTTTTTTGAACCAGTAATTGTTTTCCCTCTGGTCTCTTTTTGTGGCTTCGCAAATTGAGACAGGTACCACTAATTGCTGAGGATGGGCTTCTTTGAGGATTAGGGACTGGCGCTCCATCGATCTGCGAGGATTCCACAGTGAAGCACCAAAATTAATTGTCTGTAACCATTTATTTGACATATGAAGTCATACTTGCAAGTCACTGTGGTTTTAAGTCTTGAAAATTATGCTGTGGCTGGATTATTTTGCACTTTTTGGTCAAGTGTCTCCTGGTTTTTGGTCAAATTTTCCAATAGCTGTAAATATTTATTACATTTTCCAGAATGAGTTTGTTGTTTGCTTGTGTTCATTCTCAAACTCCCAATGGATCTCTCGTGTTGCAGAATGGTAGTCCTTCTAGATGTCCACAAAGTGATCTAGAAAATGGAAATGTGCTGTTCCACCGTTTAAATTTGTGCCAGTGGCCTGGAACATCCGTCTTCGATGTCCTTTTAATTCGGGTGTGCTTCCCTAGCCTGTGACAACCTTCATATCTATTGCCAGGTGCTGAGTGTGTATTTACTCTATGTCGAGATGGTTGTCGTTCATGTCTGTCTTGCGGCCAGTGAACTTGTCTTGTATTGTGCCTATCGGGTACTGAACCTTTTCTCATCCACGAGCCTGGTTCTGGTTTAGGAAGAACTCGATAGAAAATTTAGACACGGGCTCGTTCTCCTTCCTAGCTGAGGTGTCATTCACTGTAGTGAACAACTTGTCCAAGTCTGAGTCTCAACACACGTTTAGGAGCACTGGGAACTAGAAGTTTGTTCTGGAGACAAACAATCTTTTCCATTTGACATTTTGTGCTTGTGTATATTGGGTACCAAACCCTTTCTCTCTGCAACCATATTTCCAGTATTGGGAAAAACTTGACAGTAGAGGCACCTTCAAACGTCCAGGCACCTTCTTAGACGAGCGTCCATGATTGGGCCTCTACCCGTAAGGAGCACCAGGAACTAGAAGCTTGTTTCAAGCTAACAGAACTTTAGTTTCTATTTCCAAGAAATGTTTTCCTATTCTATTTGCACATGGTGCTGTGCTACCATCTCATTGTACTCATGTTATCTTTTCAACTCTCACTAGACCCTTCCAGAATTAATGACATGTAACATTATTATTATTTCTGTGGGTTTGCAATTTTAAAATATATAATTTTAAAAATTCAATTACACGTTAACTTAAGAGATAAAAGTAGTCCCATATCTTATCACAGATGTACTCTATCTCTTCATACTCTACTAGGATTATCTCAGCTTTCATTGAGAGTGAGATGGAAGTACTCTTCTGTGTTATATTTATCTTGCCAACCTGTGCAAGTTGGGTACTCATTTGTACAGCCGAGTTGTCAGGATTGTGACTGTTCCAGAAGTTGAACTCTGAAGCTTTTATGATATGCCAGTGGGCTAATAACTGAGCAAGTCCCACTTGTTGTGTAATCTGTACTCGTTGTATCTATAAAACCAGATAAAAAGTTAAGGAAGAAATTCATGTTTTCTTATTTTGACAGATATTGGTATTTTGGTCCTCTGAAGTCACGTTGGACTTACCTACGAACAGCGATGAAACAATGGCCTCCAGCATTCATGTCATCTTTGTCATATATTGAAGCCACAGAACAGAACATGAACAGTGATGAAGACAGTGAGAACTTTCAGTCCACTAAATCTAAAGTAGGCTGGAATTTTTTCAGCTTCTTATTTGGAAGAAAGCCAACTGAAAAAATAGGTGAGTTTTCAGAAATTAAGCAGTAGTTGTCTTGTCTAGTCCTGTCCATGTGTGCTGCTAGTTGTCATGGAGAACCAGAGTCTTCTTTCTTTTGCTAACTGTGATGCCGCTGACATAGTGCCGCCTTGGTGTTCTAGTATTTATCTGATGTAATCTATCCATCTTCGTCTGAATCTTCCCATTTCTCTTTCCAGATGATCTTCTATTGAAGTCGACGGAATGTGATCTGGTTCCATTCTGATCAGGTGGCCGAACCATTTGATTTTTAAAAATCTATGTCTTCTTTGCACAATATTTTCAGCGTATTTCTTATAGTGTCATTGTTTATTCTATCTCTTTTTGTTAGCTGGTCTCAGGCACTTCATTTCACATACTGCAAGTTTGTGTTCTAGTTTCTCTGTCAGAGTCCCATATCTGGCATTGGTAGCACAGTGTTGGCATGAACACTGTTTATTAACATTCTTTTGTAGTAGTAGTTACCCTTTAAGAATGAACATACTTTCAAGTTTGTGAAGTTGTAGCTGTAATTTGCAACTATAGAACATTATATGTCATTAAAAATTTTATGACACTGCGTCTGGAGTTTAACAGATAATAATATTCAAGTCATATGTATGTTTGTGTGTATATGATGTGGAGCATGTGGCTGTATGGATAGAGCACGTGGCTGTATGGCTAGAGCGCTGGTCTCAAAACCCTAAGGTCCAGGTTCAATCCATGGTTGGGACAAGGAATTCTGTCTTTCGGAGAGGCAATAAAAACATTCTTCCTGCGCACTTCACTGCGACACCTATGGAAAAGCGGCCTTTATTTCCAAAGCAAAAAAAGGCATTGGCTCCCATCACTCCTTAACCTTTAGCAAGCCAGATTAAAAAATACGAAACGTCTCCCTGCCACTGGATTCTTTTTTGAAAATTTGCGTTATTGATGGTGACTGTTTTGAAAATGTGATAATTTTTTGGTTGTTAGAGATATTTAAATAATATTTGCACATATAAATAAAGAATTGAATTATGCATATATTGGTGTAATTTATGTACGTGTGTGTGTGATACCAGACGTATGAGAAAGTGGTAAAGACGTTTTTCACAAAAAACATATATTTTATAACAATTAAAGAGGGAAAAAAATAAGTAAAAAAAATAACTTACCTTACATATCGAATTCCTTGGCAACACTGTAAACTAAATCACGCAAATCTGTTGTATTTATGTTCTTTCACTGCGAAATTATCAAAATATAGCCGGGGGAACTGTATAAAACTTGTAGATTTGCAGTAAAATCGTACTTTGAGCTTAGGCCTAGAGTTATTTTTTCTGCCACTTCAAAATATTCGATATCAAACGTACAAGTCCCCAAACCAACACGGCATTCTGTATATTCACTGCTTTGAAACTAAATAAACTAATAATTCATGATTCAAGCCACGATTCAATGTTATTTTATTCGAAATACGATGAAATAAAGGTCTATAAAACCGATCCACCATCATTGCATCGTACCGGTGTGCAGATGTGGTCAGATTAATTGCTCTTAAACTTTTACGAATAGCTAGCCATTCTCAAAAACGATCATTTCGGAAGTGGGGGATGTACCGGCTTTGATTGCGCATGTCCCCAGCTATGTGCACGGACTGTGGTACGTGTAAATCTCACGATAATCTCGTTGGGTGGGACGGGCCGCCAACAGTGCACGCCGCCATTTTGTTTTTCGGCGGCCGGGGTTGATATAGGCTTGGTGAAGGTTAACAGGAAAACATTATGATATTTTGCAATGAAATGTTATTCTGAAATGCACAACAGATGCACTGATTCACTCATATTCTTAATATTAAAATATACATGAAGGTTAATGCTGATAGCACTATTTAAAGACATACATTAGTTGGGAATATATGCATTGCAGAAACTGACACTGGTGACTACATTGATGCAGATTTTGTTCAACACCTTTTGAAAATCATCTTCCATAAATTTGCAGATGCTGAAAGAAAAGCTAAACAGGCAGAACAAGATCAGGAGGATGAGAAACACAGAATTACCAAAGAGATTTCCACAGTGGAACTTACTGTAACTACCACAACATTAACCAAACAGCAAAATGTAAGACATTTCTATTTATTCTTTGTTAACTAATTTGCTACAGAATGTTTTTAGCGTTTGGATGGAGTTTTTTTGTGTGGAGATTTTTGTGTGTGCATATCTGTCATGGGAACAAAAATATATTCGTTCTAAATATATTTAAATTATAATGTGATATATATTTTGAAACATAAATGAGCAGAGAACGTGGTTATCACAAGTTTATTTTGAATAAAGTTGCTTTTATTACTGAAAAATAAAATTTGATAATAAAATATAATTTATAAATTAAAAAAATTATGGACATGATTTGTGAACTTACCAAACTACCGAATGAATAACTTTCACTCAAACTGTATCAGTTTTGTAGATAATCCAATTACGAATACAAAAATAATTAGTGTATAGGCATCATCACGTAACATATTCTTTCCAGAACGTTGTCTTTGCAATTGATGTCCTGAACCTGACTCTATCCTGTGATAATCTGCCTGGCTCCTCAAATGATATCTTCACAGTCTTTAATGTTATCTGTCCATCTCCTTTTAAGTTTACCTCTTCTTCTATTATTGAATTCAGGCTATTCTTTGCAAATATCTCGGCACACTATTCCCGTAGTATATAGGCATAGTGTTATTATATTATAATTATGTTTGTTATTCCCAGATAATTGGTACTGTGCTCTCAAAGATCAACATTTTTGTCAGATTTATCTTACAAATTTGTATCAGTAAACTGAGTAAATCAGTTATTGCCAGGTTGGATTTCAATAATTAATCTGACCAAAGTAAATAAAATAGTTATACTTTCACGAAACATAAGTTTGCTCAAAGATATATAGAAAATATAAGGAAAAATGGTGTCACATACCACACATGTTCAAAACTTATCAATAACTTACAAAATAATGTCATAACACATCCAAATCATGTCAGTGGTAATGTGGACATATTACACTTTCGATCCGAACCATCGTTATGTTGATATAAATACGGAAAATGATTAAATAAAACACAAAATATCCGCATCGCATATTCGAAGGTCCGTAATTTGTAATGGTATCATTGGATTGATGAAAGGATGGTACGTAGAGAAAGAGTTAATCTGTAAAGTTTTGCGTTATTTCTTGTGTTATTGTAAATGTGCACATAAAATGTCCTGTTTCACAATGTGTTAAGTGAAAGATTTATTATGTTTGTAATGGAAAAAAATCATGTTGAAACCAACCCACCCTCCCCCTCCTGCAGTATCTGCAGCTTTGGTCAAATTGATAGATATTTCCATTTGTATCTTAATATTGTCATCAATTCTGGCCATTTAATAATTGAATTATGACACATTTGTACATATGTGTATGTTTGAATCTACTCTACACACATTTGTCTCTGAATATTTTTAGATTGAAATTATATTTCTAGAGTTCTGCATTCATTCTTAAGCTTCTGCAGATTAATAGAATGTAGTTTAGAGAACAGAATGCATTGTGTCATGATTTATAGCTTGGCTGTGATATCTGCACCGTTTGACCTGATGCATCCAATTTTAGCATGACCTATGAGCCACTTAGACCCTGTATGGTTATGGGACAGCCTACCGCATACCTAATCCTTTTTTTCACCTCTTATGACACACTCAGCATGCTTGACATAACTGTTGCTATTCTTTGCTCCCCTTTCAGACAATTGTAACGCATTGACGAAATAGACAGTATTACTGATTAGATTTTACATCTTAATACTTCCCCAAAGTCAGTCTTGATATGCAAAGGATATGCATTCCTCTCAAACAATCCCAGGGTTAGCAGATAACCAACAAGATCCTAAAAGCACCTCCTAGTGGTGCACTCTGGATACAGATTGCTTCAAAGCTCATGCGAAGCAATTTGGCTAATGCTTTTACGGATTGTGTCAGGAAGTGCAGTCTTCGATGGAATGAGAACTGTTTGCACAAGGCAAACAATATCTCTGAATAGAACCTTCCTCCCCTCACAGCTAATACACAGTTGCAGCACAGTGCAAGATAATGACTGACCTTGACTGCTGGGTTATCATGTCTGTCTTAAAGCTCATAAACTTGAAAATAACATCACAATGTACTCCATGCTCCCCAGCAAAAACCATATTATTTCATTATGGTTATTAGAGAGTGAACAAAGTAGTTTTTTTTCATTTTCCTTAAAGTGTTGCCATCATAGAACTTTCAATGAAAGAGAAAGAAGTGTTTTGACACACATTGGTAGATGTTAAAATTCAGGACGTAGGCATCAACCCAGCATTTATTGGCTGTAGTGATTTTTTTTTAAATCACAAAGATTTTGTTAAAGATGTAAGGATTTTAAAAGCGTCATGAGTTTATAGTCATGAGTACCTGGCATTGTTTGAGCAGAAAGTCCAATGAAACATCTTCCTTATTGGCTGTCATATAACCATATTTATATCATTATCATAATGTTTGTCTCTTGCATCAAACATACTTTTAAAGTGCATGTTGTATTTTTTTCATTTGTTGGCCCTGTTCTTAAATTGTCATTATGGTGCTCAGGAGACACATACATAGAGTGCTCCAATCTCTTATTCAGTATATCCTTCAGAACATTGTAACTGACTGTTCTTGTTCTTTGCTTGTTGATACCTACTCTTTTGATTATGTCACTTGTTTCTAACAACTCCACATGTCACTCCCAGATTTTACATTCAGACCATAGGCACATAGATTGAAACACACCCAGTATCTTTCTTTAGACCTAACTACTTTATTGCATTTAGAAAATCAAATGAGGAAGATATAAACAATGCAGACAACTCAGTAAATGAAATCGCAAGTGAAATCAATGAACTTCTGTTTGCCAACGATAAAGCCTGATATACAATGATGTAGAAAATATGCAAATCCACATATATGCACTGTCAACAGCTTGTAAGAAGTATAACATGAAAGTCAACATACAAAAGACAGGATTATGAAAATCAGCAAGTCGCCAACAACAATAGATAACACAATAGACGATTCAGCATTGAAACAAACAAACGAATTCAAATATTTATGAAATGTTTTTTTCCCAAAAATTGGAAACTAGACAGAGAAATAGAATCAAGATGTCAGAAAGCAAACCGCAGTGACATATCAACTTTCACCATTACTCCTACATCCAAAGATTAATATGGGCATAAAGAGACAGATAATATCTACAATTTTCATACCAACACTTTATTACCAGTGTCAAACATGTTCTTTAATACCCTCGCAGCAGAGAAAAATCATCACATTTGAGATGAAAGGTTTTAAAAAAACAGCTATGTTCACCAAACTGGACATAGTAAGAAACGAGGATATCAGAAAAAGAGTAGGAATAATGCCTTGTATCGAATATATAGAATATATAGAACGTCAGCAGATAAAGTGGTTTGGTCACCTTATGAGAATGTACCCAAACCAATTACCTCTGAGAGCTTATAAAAAATGATCAGATGGTTACAGAGAAAAGGGAAGACAGAGAAAGAGATGAATCGATACATCACAACCACCTTCCACAAACACGGACTCAGTACAACTCAGGCATCACATCTGTCCTTTAACAGAAACTTACAGCTCCCACCTCTAAGCTTAACGGCAAGCGTGGATGCTATCAACCAGCTTCCATCTGGAAATAGACAATGTCCATTTGTCACTGATGATATTTTCCTGAAATATGAAATTTTTATGTAAAACATGTTGAAATATAATATATAGGTCAGGGTAATGGGTGATAATGTGTTCATGAAAATTATAGTATCATACTGTGATCACTTCATTATAACATATATAAAACTGTTCATTTTCATTACGTATTTGTTGGGGGGAGAGGAGTTGGGAGGGTAGTCACATAAACTCGACAACATAGGTTTGGAGGTGTTGTCTGGCTGTTCCGTGATGTTTCCCATTTCTCAATTTGGTGCTACCCCACATTCTCTACACTGTATCTGTGATTCACTTGATAGTAATCAAAACCTGCTGCTTTGATATCAGCAGTCTTGTTTAATTTTCATGTTTCCGTCTTCGATGTGATGGCCCTGTAGAAAGGTCTGACATGCAGACCTCATGCAAGAAAACATTCCATTTTACAATGATGTTTTTATTCATTGACATCTCTCGGACTTTAGCTTTTATCCATGATCCAATAGTACATGAAGCAGATAAACCACTAAAGCAACCTTTGTGTGTTGTAAAAATATGATGCTTTGTATCTACATGCATTCTTTGTGATGGAAAGTATTTAAAACAGAAATACTGAATATAGATAATTAAAAACAAGAAGTTGGTATATTGAAAAGTGTAACTTCTGGGGCCTGTATTTCTGGAAATATGACTGAGAATGGCAATGAAGTATGTCTGATCTTTCATTCTTACTAACACTTATATTTTGGCATTATTTTATATTTTTATGGTGTTGACAGCCTCTAAAAGCACTTCAAGTGACACTTGGACCAAGCGAACCTACCAAGACACAGTTAATAAAGGAAGGGTAAGGAGATCATTCTAGTTTTACATTGTTGCTATATGTCTAAGAACATATTTCATTATTTTTATGGGGTGGGGGTGGGGAATACTCCTACAGATTAAGAGCAATATGAATGTGTGAAAGAAAATATGATTGAATGATACATGAATACAGAAACATCAAGTGAATGTGTGAAAGAAAATATGATTGAATGATACATGAATACAGAAACATCAAGTGAATGTGTGAAAGAAAATATGATTGAATGATACATGAATACAGAAACATCAAGTGAATGTGTGAAAGAATATATGATTGAATGATACATGAATACAGAAACATCAAGTGAATGTGTGAAAGAATATATGATTGAATGATACATGAATACAGAAACATCAAGTGAATGTGTGAAAGAATATATGATTGAATGATACATAAATACAGAAACATCAAGTGAATGTGTGAAAGAATATATGATTTATTGATACATGAATACAGAAAAATCAAGTTGCCCATGCTGATCTACAATCCAAATGTTTCCTAAACACATACTTTGGGAGAGTTCAACATGCAACAAGCAAAGACTCGAGATTTTGCCACAGGATACAGAGTTGAGATAAAAACTGTCTAATATTTTCTCATGTTGTCGCCCTGTCTCTGTTGCCTTCAATTTTGCCTGTTGTGACTTTCTCCAAACCTGCCTGTCTCATGAAGTTGCCAAAAAAAAGAAGGTTGTGTTTTTCTTATATTATTGATTAAGGTCCGTTTCGCATTTGACTCTTTCAACACTTCTACATTAGTTTTTCTGGCAGTCCATGGTATTCTCAGCATTCTTCTATAGAACCACATCTCTATTGCCTCTAATTTCTCACTTTCTAGTTTGTTTGTTGTCCAAGATTCACACCCATATGTTAGTATAGGGGTTATGTAGCACTGCAGAACTCTCTTTCTCACCTCTAATGACAAGGTAACAATATTACTAGGGGAAATAAATAAAACGTAAAAGCAACTCACCTTGTCAAAATAATTGTTACCTAGACCTAGTCATGTCAGTAATCTGTCAATACACAATTAGGTCCATACATGTTCTATGTCATTTCATAACGAAACCAACATGTTACCATATCTAATTTGAAAACAAACATAATTCCCAAGATGTCCTTATCATCAGAATCACAATGCATAATGATTTTATGCCAATTATACATATTGACGGCCATTGTAACCTGATTGATTCCGACCTGGACAGATGTTTCTTGATATTTACAATTTCTTGTGTGCCAGTCTTTTATATACCAGCATCGGAAGTAGACTACTACTTGTAACTGTGATTTGCTGATTCCGGTCACATGACATTAAAATCATGTGATTCCCACATGGCCAAATATGGTCACAGCAATGGTCAAATAAATTTGACAACAGATGTTGCTGTCATCTTTGTTGCAATATTTCGGCAATGGTGTGCTAAAGGTTAAGTGTTTTGTTAGTTTTAAATAGTTTTTGAATTTTTAATTGCTTGATAGAAGTGATGCTGGTCTTGTTATAGTTGGATGTGCTGTGAAAATATTCTGTCGACTAACTAGCTGGTTTTATTGTTTATGTAAAAATAGTATTGTAACCATTTTTCAGGTGGAAAAGAATTAAAAAGTCTGATTTTGAAATGGGCTCTGATGGGGATGACAAGATTTTTGTAAAAAAGCTGCATATTGAACCAAAACAGGAGGTATGTGTGTTTTTTTATTTGTATAGCCATATATTCTCAGAACCAGTATTAACTTTCATTAGTCATTGTGCAGTTTTGAGTGTCTCAATTTGATAGCTCTTATTATTAAAGTTCTTGGTAACATTTTTCCACTTAATGCTTTGTACAATATTTTAACATTTGTACACAGTGTTTGCATAAGGTCTTGTCAGACGAGACTGAGCTACTGTATAACTTTAGTCGGTACAACCTGTTTAATTTAATCTTTAGCACTATGGATTAAAATTGTGCAAATTCCTCCCTGGGCCTCGCTTATTTTTTTACAACGTGGTTTATTGTTGATGGGTGTTTGGAATACGCAATAATGTTTTTGTTTTTTAAAGCTGTGTGTCTCCATCGAGACCAGCACCGTGCAGAGGTGATGGGGCTTAGTTCAGCCATCAGGGGCTGGAAACTAAGACTGGTCGGGCAGTCCCCCTCGAGCAGGACCATAGTCCTGCCCTAGTAAGCAGAGTGCTGAAGACGGAGGCATCCAGCCAAAAGGCGCACAGATAATCAGGATGCCACGCACAAAACACAATGGAAACATGTCTACATCTATAAATAGTTATGGTGCCTGCCCTGTGGCGGACGTTCAGGCAGGGACGGTGCCGGGCCCTATACCTCGAAAGGGCCCAACCTCAGTTACTGGAAGTCCTTCTCAATTGCCCCGAGGAGCCAGGAGGCAAGGGAATAGAGCTACTGGCCAAACAAACAAACGACCAATAAAAATAATGCACTGGAATGCTGAGGGTGTCAACAGTAAAAGAGATGGATACAGCAAAAAATTGGAACTTGAAAATGTCCTCAGTGAAGAACAAGTTAACATATGCTGTATCCAAGAAACACACCTCAGCAGCGACATAGCCTTCAAAATCAGAGGCTACCAGTGCTACCGATCTGACCGAAAGGACAGGCGAAAGGGTGGAATTCTGACACTTGTTAAAAACAATATCAGCGCATGTCAGCTTGAAGTATATATGGAAGGGGCAGAATACCAGATGCTCCACCTAAAAACAGACAGTGCAGAATTCCATCTCCTGAACTACTACTGCCCAAATGATAAACCATTGGCACTAGACACAATTCCAGACAAAGAGAGACTTATGGTGTGTGGTGACTTCAACAGCCACTCTCAGAGCTGGGGCTATGATCATATCGACAAGAGAGGTGAGGAACTTGAGAGCTGGCAGGATGAAAATAATCTCATCCTTATTAACCAGCCAGCAGACTCGCCAACCTTCTACTCGAGAGCATGGCACACCACCTCTACACCAGACCTAGCATTCCACTCACCAGGCTTGGAATGGAACATCACACGTGTTGTTGGAAAGCAGCTTGGAGGTAGTGACCACAGACCAGTATTTCTGGAAATCCACAATGAATTTACCACGGACAGCAGCACGCTCACTAGGTGGAACTATAAAAGGGCAGACTGGAAAATGTACCAGCATTTAACCAGTGTTCTAGCTAAGGACATGAACTTGGACAAAGACATCAATAGAGCAGTGAGTGAATTTAATAGATGTATACTACATGCTGCTAGTAAAACCATACCCAGGGGGGCACGCAAAAACTACAAACCCTACTGGAATGATGAACTGGAAAAGCTGCAAAATGAGATGGAAACATCTAGACAGCAGGCTGAGAACAGACCTAGCCAAGAACATCACAACAAATATCAGCAAACAAAGGCTAAATTTCAAAGAGCCAAGTTACAAGCCAGACGGAGCAGCTGGAAAGAAAAAACAGAGTCGCTGAACCTAGAAAGAGATACTAGGAAATTATGGAAACTTGTAAAACAACTAAATGATGAAGGTACAGGGAGAAATACCAGGATCACACTTTATAAAGATAGAAACATTTTAACAGGTAAACATGCAGCTGATTACTTTGCAGATTCCTTTGCAGAAGACAATAACGTCAAAGTCAGCCCAGACAAACAACAGGAGGTTCGAGAGAACCAGCAAAACATTGGACAAGGTGAACCTATACCTGAAGTCATGGAGGCACCAATCACAATGAGAGAACTGGAGCATGCAATATCCAAATTGAAAATGAAAAAGTCCCCTGGAGCTGATGGAGTGTCCAATGAAATGATTAGAAACCTGGGAAGTGCAGCAAGAGCAAAGCTACTGCAGATCTTTAACACAAGCTGGTCCACAGGTAATGTACCACAGGCGTGGAGAGAAGCAATAATGATACCACTCCTCAAATCAGGAAAAGATGGCAACACAGTCTCCAACTACAGGCCCATCAGCCTCACAAGCTGTCTATGTAAAACAATGGAACGCATTATCAATCTTAGGATGCAGTGGTACCTTGAAAGTGAAAACCTTCTGGTATCACAGCAAGCAGGTTTCAGACAGTGCTACTCTACTGAAGATCAGGCAACCTACCTCTCCCAAGAGATTGAGGATGCCTTCCAAGAAAAGAAACTGGTACTAGCAGCATGGATAGACCTCAGGAAAGCATTTGATAAGGTCTGGAAAGAAGGGCTCCTAAAGAAATTGCGAAATTGCAGGGTTAGCTCAAGAATGTACAAATGGGTAAAAGCATACCTGCATAATAGAAGAGCCAGGGTACAATTAGATGGTCGCAAGAGCAAGAAAGTTCTACTGCGTCATGGAGTCCCCCAGGGAGGAGTCCTGTCACCCACACTTTTCTTGGTTTACATCAATGACCTAGTTGCTGAACTACCACACGGGATCAAAGTGGCAATGTATGCTGACGACCTGGTGATCTGGTGCACGGAAGAACATGCAACAGTGGCCACTAAACAAATACAAAGAGCTATCGATGCCCTAACCTTATGGGCTAATAGATGGTGCGTCAGCATTAACACAGATAAGTGCAGCACTACACTCTTTACCCTCTCACCAAAACAAAAAGCTGGTCATATCAAGATAGATGGAGAGCTCTTGAAAGAAGACAAACAACCCACATACCTCGGAGTTACTTTTGATGATAAGCTGACATGGAAGCAGCACATAAACAAAGCAACAACAAAAGCCAGGAGGAAGCTAGCTATCCTGAGAAAACTAAGTGGAACCACATGGGGAGCCAGTGGAAATATACTCAGTAAAGTTTACCAGCAAGGCATAAGACCACACCTGGAATACGGTTCAGCTGCGTGGTGTCCTGCATCAAACACCACATTACAAGATCTAGATAAAGTGCAAAACCAGGCACTTAGAATAATGTTGGGAGCAATGAAATCAACACCCATAGCAGAGATGCAGAAAATGGGAAGAATGCAAACACTTGGCGAACGCAGAGACACAAAAGTACTAATTCAAGCAGAAAAGTTTCAGTGTATGCCAAGTCATCCAATGAAGGAAAGATTCCAAAATCTAGCAATGGGACGACTGAAAAGGAGCAGCTTTATCCATCAAGCTAAACGACTCCGTAGACAACTTACAGACCTACCTGAAGTTGACAGCCCCTTAAGGTCTGTACCAGAGCAAACCCCGTGGAGTGAAAGCCATGGAATGCCAATATACATTCATACCCATGTGAAAGGAATACTAAGCGAGGACGAACAGAACAGTGTGCAGCGAAGGACAGTCACCCTCAGTTTCCTGGATGAGGAATATCCACAAGATATATGGGTCAGAGTGTACACAGATGGGTCAGCACAGAATGCTGTGAGGAATGGAGGTGCAGGTGTATATATAGAATATCCACACAAGCCTAGAGATACAATCAGAACACCGACAGGAAAATTCTGCAATAATTATGATGCAGAAATCCAGGCAATTAGTGTGGCAGCTAAAAAACTGCTGAACTCCAACTCTGACCTACAGCCTGTGGTATTCCTGACAGATGCAAGGTCAGTGCTTCAAGCTCTCCAGTCTGGAAAACTAACAGACTTAAAAAAACTACTTAGCGAATTGTCTTACCAGTATAGGGTAACCATGCAGTGGATACCCTCTCACTGTGGAATACCAGGAAATGAAAAAGCAGACCAACTGGCTAAGGAAGGTGCTGCCGAAGACCAACCAGATATACCAATCACCTACCATCAGAAAAAACAGATGATAAAGTCAATAAGAAAGCCACAAACACCAACACAAGATGACTATCACAATATGAACAGATCAGAACAAGTTATAATTCTACGTCTCAGAACAGGACACAACCGACTCCGCAGTCACATGTATACAAAGTTCAAAAATGGCAATACGGCCATGTGTACATGTGGACAGGCAGCACAGAGTGCCAAACATATACTTCAAGAGTGTTCTGAGCATGAAACGCTGAGGCAGACATATTGGTCAGAGGAAACAACACTGGAATCAAAACTCTATGGGACACTGTATGAACTACAAAAGACAGTGAGTTTTATTAAGGAGACAGAATTACAGATATAGACATGTTTCAAGTGAACGAAAGAAGAAAAAAGCTGTGTGTATAATTTTTGTGTGTGGAAACGTAGGAATGGTTACTGAATATAGTTACTCTTTGAGGCCTTAATATGAGTCCAGGTATTGCCTCAGTTACACAACTGAGAAGAATTTGTTTTTTTTGTCAGGACTGTCCAGAGCTGACTAAAGGAAAGTTTTATCATTAACATATACTTAGAATTTAAAATTCCAAGTTGCATGCATATTTTTTCTTCCAAATACAACATCTTAAAAATGTTCAATAACTTTTCAGGGTCTGTGGTACAACATTGATGGGGAATCCTTTGAAGCTGTGCCTACAGACATGTCATTGCTAAGAAATAAGCTGAATTTCTTTTGCCCAAGAGATACAGTTGGTGACAGATAGCACATGTTTTCTTTAATGAAATGTCTTCTCATGATAAACTGACTACTTTCATATTATCTTGGTTATTAACATACCATTGTTATCAGTTTTTGTAAAATTACTTTGCTGACCGCTGTGGTTGTTGTGAATAAAAATCTTCCACATTTGTAGATTGTTTGATTTTACTTTCTGAAACATTTACTAAATTACAAATATTTTGTTAGAAACCATCAGAGGTTGACCTGTCTTTCATAGAGCTGCTTAACCTGACTGGAGTAAGCATAATATAGTAATACAGTGGTATGTCACAGACAATATAAACAGTAGGGTAGTTGGGGGTAAGATGGCACACTTTTCACATTCTGGCGTAGTCTGACAAGTAGACATTTAATTATCAGAGACCAAACTGCCATCAATGTATAGTTTATCCATCCATCTAATATTAGTGAGGGTACTTGCAGCCACTTGTAGAAAGTAGAATTATATTTTTTGAACAAATTTTAAAAAAAACTATCTTGCCACATAAAATGTAACAAAATGTTGCAGGTAAAAAGGTGAAACAAATATGTATGAAATCAACGGAGAATGGAGAAAAACTGCAAAATAACAGCTTCACTGCTTGTCTTCACATAGTCAGTCACATTGTGTGACAATTATAGAACACAAAGACTAGGCCTATGTACATCATCATCTGGCAACATATCCTGAATAGGATGTAGCATTTCGAAACATAACAGCCTTTTGAAACTTTCTATCAATCTTGAGCTAGTCTCCCTGCTTCTGTTAATGTCATATTCAGGTTGTCTTTGATGTCTTGCGTCCATCTTCTTCGTCTGACTTTTGTTCATCTCCCTGGCATTATGGTTTTCTCTAGGCCGTCATGGTGAAAATATTGTATATGGCCAAAATATTGTAGTTTTCAGGAACGAACGATGCTGTTTAGCCAGTTTTCTTTTACATTCATTTTTTTCTCTCAGGATGGCTACATTGGTGATCTTTTTGTTTCATGGTATTCTGAGAATTTTTCTGTAACATTTTGTTTCAAATGCTGCTATGTTAATTTTCACATTGTTGGTGATCCAAACCCAAATATTGCAACTGGGATTATGCAAGCTCTTGGGAATGTTAGTTTTGTTGTTTTGCAGCAGCTCAACCATATGTTTTTCATTTTTATCAGCTTCTTTTATGCACTAGCCAACCTCCTTCTGACTTCTTCTAGCAATCACAGGTACTGTTTATACGAGAACAAAGGTATTAAAAACTAATGACTCTTTTTTAATTCGCTGTTGTTGATGCTGATTGAGAACTTGCTAGTCGTTTTGTCGCTTGTCATAATCTTGATCTTGTTTCCATTCTTCTTCTTTTACAGCGTTCATTCTCAAACTCCCGCTGGATCTCTCTTGTAGAAGGATATTGGCCCTACCAGATTTTCAGCAGAATGTAGTCCAGAGAATGGAATGCGTTGTGTCGCCGTTTTATTTGCGCCAATGGCCCGACACATCCGTCTTCGGCAGTAGATTGTTTCCATTCAGAAATAGGTTTTGTTTTTCACTATGTTCTTTAATAGAGACTATGAGGTGTTGGAGACGTGCTTGACTGTGTGCCAATAATGTTGTATCATCAGCATATCTTAGTTGTGGTATTTTGTGACCTCCGATGTTGAGTGGGTCAAAGTTATGTCTCTGTTGGTCATTTCTTACATTGAAGGGATATGGTGATAGGACACATCCTTGTCTGACTCCTTTTACCATGCTGAACCAATCAGATGGTTCACTATTTACTTTCACGGCTTCTTGCTGGTCTTGATATAATGATTTTATGAGGCAGATTAGGTGTAGATGGAAACACCCATATCCTTCATGATATTCCAAAGTTTTTGATGTTGTACACAATCAAATGCTTTGGTGTAGTCAATAAAGCATGTGTAGATGTTGATATTAAACTCTCTGCATTTCTCTATGATTTAATGACCTATGTGCATTTAAGTAAATTTAATAATTAATACAATCATCAAAAACATCAATACAGAGGATACATGGTAAGATAGTCTTAAAATTGATTATACCTCTGCAGTGTGTAGCGCTACTGTACACGAACATTGACAATTTCTTAACTATGTCAGTCTTGCAGATAAAAGATTTTTTGTCCATGCTGAAGAACCATTTTAAAAAAAAACCCAATGTAACCACCGTCTTCAACTCATGTTATCCTTGTCACGTAAAGGTGAAATGCACTTTTACTCTTGTCATCCACCCTAGCTACAACATAGCTGTTAAGTTGTAGGCCTAGTACAGCGTCATTGTCATTTTCTTCAGTTTCATTGCCTGAACAAATATTTAGGTTGTCGCTGCTGTCATGCAGAGAAAACTGAGGATCTGAATCTGAACATAATTCCTAAAAAAAACCCCATAACATGACAGTTAATTAGACTAGTTGGTTTAAATACTTTTCAACTTGCAACAAGTTGAAAAAGTGAATATCTTGGCACCCTGCTAACATCAGAAGGTAGATGCTCAAGTGAGATAAAGAGCTGAACAGCACAAGCCAAATCAGCATTCCAAAAAATGAGAACCATTTTGTGGGAGAATATCAATGCAGACCTGAATTATAATACTGAGATGTTATATCGAACCAATTATTTTTTATGGATGTGAAGCATGGACTATAAACAAGAAAATTCAAAGTGAATTAGAGGCTACAGAAATGTGGTTTCTAAGAAGAATGATGAAAATAACATGGACGGCTAAGAAAACTAATGCAGATGTTCTCATTGGTGCTAGCGTAAAAAGATCAAACATTATGGGCAGACAGTCAAGGTTTCTAGGGCATGTGCTGAGAAGAACACAGCTTGAACACAATAACCACTGGAAAGATCATGGGGAGAAGAGATAGGAGATGACAAAGAGAAAAGTTACTAGATGGAATTGTTTTTGTGGCACGGTAGAAGCTCACCAACCGAGCTTATTGACAACACAAGAGACAGAGAGTCGTGGAGAAACATGATCACCTACGCAATTCGGCATGGCACTTGATTGATTGATTGAACATGAGGGGACAAATGACCGCAGTGAGTATGGCCAGTTAACCTTAATTACATGGTTAGCAACTTTAATAAAATGTCATGTAAAAAATAAAGCACAGTGACAGTGTAACGTGCTTAATAACTTAACAATACAATATATGTTTCAGTTTAAACATGTAAAGAAACATGGTAGTAATGATAACAGCAGACAAATAGGGAGGAGTTGAGACAAAATTAGATTGAAACCCATGAAAAACAACTTGATCTCATGCTAGAAACACGACCTTTCCTTGAACTTTCAAATTTCGTTGAGTGACAGAATGGAATGTTGTTGCCTAACCTAGTCATGTGTGCTACTGGAAAATCCATAGGTTTGAAGAAAAAACTTTCTGTGCCATCTTACCTTCGACTACCCTCTAAGGTGGTCAAAGACTACTATTTAAAGTGGTCAAATTGTTGTAGCTTCTTCCACCTCAAACTTCAAAAAGTTAGCCGGATGTCATGAGAATAGAATGCAATTTGTCATATTGTGCATACACCTTCGCTGCAATTTCTGCACTTTTTGGGATGGGAAAGCCAACCCCATCCCAAAAACCTCCCAGGTGCCTCTTACAACATGCATAGCAAGTCATGGTGTTCCTATTCTTTTAGCCCTATTGATGCACCCAAAAAAATATTTGTTATTAAAAAGAAAAACATCAACCATACACAAGGGAGAGAAATATAATAGTATATGTTTATTAACAGTTCTGTTTCACTATATACTCCAGTGGGATCCCTTTATAGTTTGGGAACCGAATAAATACAGATAAAAATACACAAGAACACAATAAGCTTACAATAAAAGAAATTAGATCAGCAATTCAGAGTTTGAAGAAAGGAAAAGCAGCAGGTTGTGATGACATAACAGTTGAAATGATTCATTGGGGGGGGGGGGGCATCTTTTATCAGCTATACAATAAGGTCTGGAGAACAGAAACTTGGCCACAGGACTGGAAACTTTCAGTATACATACCAACACCCAAAAGCAGTGATATGCAAATATGTTCAAATTAAAGAAAAATCGCCTTGATCAGACAAACCAGTAAAATACTACTACACATTATAATGAAAAGAATTCGTAACAAGATGAGATCCATGAAGCACAAGTAGGGTTCAGAACTGGTAGAGGCATGAGAGATCATATATTTAACATGAGGATGGTCATAGAGAAATGTAGAATGTTTAACATCAAATTACACACATGCTTAATAGTTAGTCAGTCGTCGGATAATCATCACTGCAAACTGGACACGTCCATAGTTGCTCCAATCTCCCCCTGAGTGTATCCACCATTATACTTCTGCTGACAGTACCAGTCCTATGCTGGTTGACCATAATTCTTCTGCACCTTCCAAAATGTTCACTTCTAGCAACACCACATTTCAAACCCAGATCTTTAATCCTGGCCATTGAAAAGGAATCATCATCCACACTCATCATCATCATCATCAAGTGCCGTCTCCGCAACGAAGGTTGGCTGCAACGTATCTCCAACATCTCCTGTCTCTTGTCTTGGTGGTGCACTCTGCTAGACTAACCTGTCCATCGTGTAATGTTACTCTCCCACGTGTATCTCTGCCTACCTCTTGCTCGCTTCCCTTTGACTTTACCCTCAAGTAAGGTCTTCAATAGGGTGTCATGTCTTTTAATGTGTCCAAAGTATTTTATTTGCCTGATCTTTATTTCTCTTAGTAGTTCTTTCTTCATATTAAGTGTCTTTAGCACCTCTTTATTTGTTTTCTTCTCTTTCCATGATGTTCTCCCTATTCTTCTATATACCCACATCTCAAAGGCATCAATTTTGTCTTCTAATTGTTTATTTAGTGTCCATGTTTCTGAGCCATACATTAATATGGAATAGATGTAGCATTTTATAATTCTCATTTTTAACTTGTTTGTAATTTGTTTAGATATTAATAATTTCCTCATGTCATTGAAGGTACTTTTAGCCATTCCTATTCTCCTTCTAACTTCTGTTTCACATCTGCCATCATTTGTGACTATGTGTCCAAGATATTGATACTGTTTTACTTGTTGTAGTTTCTCTCCCTGTATGTTTATGTTTATCTCCTGTTCTTCTGTGTCTTTGCTGATTATCATGGTTTTTGTTTTTTGAATGTTTATATCCAGTCCATATTCATTACTTGATTTATTGACTTGATCTAGTAGTCTTTGTAGTTCATGTTCACTTTCTGCTAAAAGAACAGTGTCATCTGCATATCTAATGTTGTTTATTATTTTCCCATTGATCTTGAGTCCTGGTGTTTCTTCTCTATTTTTAAAGATATTCTCTGTGTAGATATTAAATAGGCTTGGTGATAAAATGCATCCTTGTCTTACCCCTCTTCTTATTTCTATGTATGGAGAGTAGCTGTTTTCACACCTTATTGATGCAGTTTGTTCCCAATATATATTTCTAATCAGCCTGATGTCTTTTCCATCTATGCTTATTTCTTGAAGACACTTGATTAATTTTTTGACACATCCACACAACTCTTGGGTTATATCTCTTAAGGAATTCAAAACATCAGCTTGATCCATTGCCCTGTGCCACAAATGTGCATGATGCCAGTTGATCTGCTCTTTAATTGCCTCGAACTCCCACATGTCCCGGCAAGAAAATAAATGTAACCACTTTCAGCCTTGTCTTTCTCAAGGCCTCAATCCACTGTTCTCGAATGAGACCCACTAGTACCTTCCTAATCATACTCATAGAGTCACTCAAGATGCAGACCTACATTACCTTCTGTGTGCATATCCACTCAAATGCACTGGTCACTGCCATAGTCTCCATGGTCATGTTACTCGTAGTAACCACAAAGGCACTACTCTCCTCCCTGATCGTTTTACCTGCGCACTGAGCTGTGAAGGCCCAAGCACTGCGAACATGTCTAATCATAGATCCATCAGTGTATATAATGCAATCCCCCTCTTTGGCATTGACACTGACCAAAGCACTTCTTTTTCCACAGCTGTGGGATGCCATTCTCTGCATTTCCTGCTAAGTAATATTAGGTATTAGGTATGCTGATTATCCTCTTCGCACACCGGACAAGTCCATAGGTGCTCAGATCTCCGCTTCACTAAATCTCTCAGGGTATACTGGCTGATGGTTCTGGTTTTATGTTGGTTCACTGCTCTTTTTGAAGTCTTTGTCAGGGGTTCTCTATGGGCCACGCCCATCCTCCCTCCCAATTCGCGCATTCTCGATATTGACTCATGCTCATTCATCTCAAAATCCTCTAATCATGAGGACTCACGAAGAGCAATGAGTATGTCTGCTCGGTCCATAGGCTGACCGTCTGTTGTGGTGGCGAGGCTAGCTAATTGGTCAGCTTGTTCGTTTCCCTCCACGCCCGCGTGTCCAGGAACAAAAATAAGCGTGAGTCTTCGTAGTGATTCCTGCTCTCTCAAATGACTCCCGCCCATTCCCTACGTACATCACCTGTTTTGACTTTCTGAATCATATTCAGAGAGTCACTTAGTATACACGCATGGGAATAGGCTTGTGATTCCAGCCAGTTAATTTCCTGCGTTACTGTGAATACTTCCATTGTTAGGCTGCTTGTTGTTGCGGTAAAGGCACCACTGGCTTCATGTACTGTTCTTCCTTTTGATCTGGCAGTAAAGGCCCATGCACATCGGTGGTGACGGATGACCGACCCATCCGTGTAGATTACAACATCTGTGTCATCTGTATTCTCGCAGATTAGTGCCTTGATCTTAGCATCCATGCTCACGGGGCTGAGTTCCCTGCACTCTAAGTAATATTACTACTCTCAAACAAGTTGCGAAATCTGTGGGTAGACTTATCCATTCCGCACCTGCTGCCACATCTTGCAATCTGCATACGCTGTGTATTTTGGAATGCAACGGGTGTTCCTTATCTGCATGTATTTGAAGGAGCGCCTGTACACGGCAATACTGTAATCTGTACTCTGCTGTTGGACAGTCAAGTAGGTACCGCATAGCTCTTGTTGATGTGTCTCTTGTGCACCCAAGTATGATACGCACTGGTGCATTCTGAATTCTATCCAGTCTTTCAATCTGAGTTTGGCTAAGAGTCAGAATTACCAGTGCATATTCCACCACAGCCACCACCAGACCTTGGTACAATAGATATAACAACCTCTGCTCAACAGATAACAACAGATAAATGAGAATGCTTGTATGATATAATTATAGACAGCTGGTTATGTTAGGAGAGGGTCAAGATATGGCTAGGAGTTTTTCTGCAAATCCAAGAAATAGAATCATTGATGTGAAGTGTGGAGCATATAGTACAAAAATCTCCAGTATGAGGATGAAAATCAAGACTGTTACGGAGGCCCTAAAACCGGTCTTGGAAACAGTGTAAGTGTGCTGTTATTGTGCCAGTCAGTCTATGACCAGATTTAGAATGGTGGCCTGCACCATGATTGGATTGAGTCTATTATGGTTTCACACCTCTAACGACCTAATGGATATTTTGCCAAGTCACATCACACTGCAGATGATAGTTTACAGACTGATAGAGTAACAGGTATCAGGACAGATGGCATGGGGGATATCTTTAATTTCCTGTGTATGAGTGTTGGATGAGGACACCATGGCAGACAATACTGTTATGAAGATTTTGAAAGAGTGTGTAATTCCTCAAACTGTGGATAGTAGATGGGGAATATGTTGAAATTGCCTCCAAATGCGACTTATGGTGATTTTAACCACATTAAATTGTCTAGCCACCATACTTTACATTGTCCAGTCTGTAAGCGTCCACTGATGATGTATCATTCTGTAGTAAGATGAGCCATACTTGTGCATTGAATTTTTAACTGAATTTATTCGAGGGTCGTCAATCTTTTATAGGCATTCAATAATATGGTCAGAGAGTTTTGTGTTAAGTAAGTTTCACTGGATTCTCATGAACCTGTCAGGAGTTATTGCCAAAAATGTTGTTTTGACCTTGACCTCTTTCATGACCTCACGAATCATGGCGTGAGTATAATTCAGGTAACCACGAGAAGTTAATAACAATTGAACACAGTTGATAGGTTGAATGATATCCAATCAGTAAATATCTTTTATAAATGTAACTCCAAAAATGTTCAGAGTTTTTTTTTGGAACAGTATAGATTATTGCCCTGTCTGTCATTTCTACTTCTGTTCAATCATTTTTCTTTTCTAGATTACCCTGTTTGTTGTTTCTATTTCTGTTTTTAAAATGTTCTCTTCTCGATTGCCCTGTCTGAAAAGACTGTCATTTGTACTTCAGTTTGATAGCTGTTCTCTTCTAAATTGCCCTGTCTGTCTTTTACTTCATTTTAATAATTGTTCTCCTCTAGATTGCCCTGTCATTTCTACTTCTATTTGATAACTGTTCTTGTCTAGATTGCTCTATCTAGAAAGACTGTCATTTCTACTTTTATTTGATGACTTTTCTTGTCTAGCTTGCCCTGTCTGCCATTTCTACTTCTATTTGATAACTTTTCTTTATTGCCTTGTCTAGAAAGAATGTCATTTCTACTTCTATTTGATAACTTTTCTCTTCTAGATTGCCCTACCTGGAAAGAGTGTTATTTCTACTTTAGTTTTATCTCCTTTCAGTTTCTGCAACAACTATTTTTGTAGAGGTGATTGGTTGTTAATCTGATGGACAATCTCAGATACAGTGCCTGGTGTAACAACCAAAGAGTCTCTAATGATACTATCTGATTTTAATATTCTGGATGGGTGTCTCTTGTTATCAGGAATGTCTTCTCTGCTACTGTTTATGTCAGTATTTATTGGTTGTATAGATGCAGGTACAGTTGGTATGCCATCTAAGTTCTGTTTATTTACATATCCAGAATTTTGTGGCCTTTGATTGAACCTCACATCTTGCTGGTTGCTCCAATGGGGATTCTTTATTGATGGAACTTTAGGAGGTTGGACAGTTGTTGGCATTCGCTGACGACGACTTGCCATATTAAATGTACTTGGAGATATATTGCGGGGAATATATTCGGAGGCTTCATTCTCTGTGTCTAAATGTGAAGGTGAATGACTGTGAATACCATGAAATCTCTGAACATTTTGAAGAAGATTTCCAGTAGTAAGGAGTATAGGAGAATTGCTTCTTTCTCTTTTATAATCTGGGGTTGGACTTCTCTCTCTTGAGACACTGTTGAGAATTGGTTTGTAATGTTCAGTATTTGAGAAACTGTCATTTATGATTAGTCTGTGATTAGAATTGGTACCAGAGTAAGATGGCCGGACATCAGATTCTACAGATGATTTTGATGATGACCTGCCATGAGTTTGAGACAGTGGTCTGAAGTTGAGGGTATGAGAAGGTGATACATTGCCAGCAGATTCATGAGGTTGACTTAACAGTATCATTAGCTCATTGTGAAAATCATCTGCTATGCTTGAATTTGAATTTTCATGTTCTGAGTTGTATTCATGTTGTTGCTTATCATAACGTCCAGGATGTTTCAACTTAGCCTCTGTGTTTGCTGTGGGTTTAGGTATGAAGCTTCTGGTGGCAGGTCTTATCATTGGATTAAGCTGTTTATCATCCAGCTGACTTCGAAGTACTTTTCTTAATTTGGGTCTTTTTCCTTGAATCAAAATAATTGGTTTTTGGAGAACTGTTGCTTTGTTTGTCTCTGTACGGGGTAGGCTGTCTTTTTTCACTTTTGAATCCTTTCTTTTTGGTGGAGGTGGTGCGGGTCTAGCAGGACGTAGGGATTTGCCAAATTTGTTTTCATTTTGGGTAGACTTTCTGGTCAATGATGAGCTGTTTGATACAGCATTTGCTGAAGTGTTTACAGAATGAGATGTTTTAGGTTTCTCTGGTGCTTGTCTATGAGGAGTTAAAGTTTCTTTGGACTGTTTATCTGAAGACGTTTTTGAAAGAGCTAATGCATTTTTGTCACTTGATTCCTTTTCTGTAGAAAATGTAGAGTTCAGTGTTAGATTAATAATACTTGAATCTGGAGATGGTATTACTTCATTATTTCCAATCTGATTGGCAGTGGCATCAGTTTTACCTCCACTTGCTGGCAATTTGGAAAGCTCTGTCATATTTTTGTTTTCAGTGCTTGTTTCATGTTCTGTTGTCTCAGTAACAATACCACTTTCATTGATCCTTTCACTTTCTGTACTGACACTTGACTGATTTAGTTGGTAATCAAGATTTGAGGATGGTTCTAGCATGCTGTTGTCTGTTATCATCTGAAATACACAATTAATATTAATTTGACCAACTTCTTTCAGCAAATTTCTTTGACTAACCCACTTTATAAGATGCAGTCATTGTTATCAGTCCTACAAACATCATATATTTATATCTACAAGCAGACACTTTCTGACTAGGAGTTTTCTTTTTAATGCATTGTACACATGAGAATCAAAGTCTTCTGTGTATGAAATAAAACTCTGGAGAAAACACCCCAATTCACACAAAAAATCAAGAGCTACATTGCGCATAAATTACTTGGGATTGCAACAATATATCCATACATACACAGTATCTGGTTAACAAAGTATATTAAATTGTATAAAATGAATATCTCGTATGGCCATTATTTAGATGTGGGCTCTGCTTGCTTCAATCCTGGATGCTAACATTTCTATAAATGATGTTTTGCTTATATTTACTAAAGTGATGTGAGAAACTATATGTGTGAGAAGCTATTTAATCACTATGTAACCAACTTTCTATTGAAATTATCTTGAAAACAGGGAAGTATTGATGATGATATTTGAAGAGTAGCACAAATCTGAATTTACCTGATACCTAATATTTCATTGAAAAATACTCAAGTCTCGTAATTTATACCCTAAGTTTCAACTTAAACTATAACATTCGCATATGACGAACAGAAAACAAACCTCAACATGAGAACCAGGAAACCAGCCACATCTATTTCCATTTACACCAAACCACCAACCATTGGCCAAAGTTTGAAGGACAGTTACTGTCTGATCAGGTTCTATGGGTAGATCTCCTGGCACCAAACTTTCATATTTGTAACAGACTTTGTGCTCTGCATTACATAGGAGATTAAACAGTAACACGCAGTGTTCTCTACATTACATTACAGATGAAACTGTAACACACTGTTCTTTACATTACAGATGAAACAGTAACACACAGTGTTCTCTACATTACATTACAGATGAAACTGTAACACACTGTTCTTTACATTACAGATGAAACAGTAACACACAGTGTTCTCTACATTACATTACAGATGAAACAGTAACACACAGTGTTCTCTACATTATATTACAGATGAAACAGTAACACACAGTGTTCTCTACATTATATTACAGATGAAACAGTAACACACAGTGTTCTCTACATTATATTACAGATGAAACAGTAACACACAGTGTTCTCTACATTACATTACAGATGAAACTGTAACACACTGTTCTTTACATTACAGATGAAACTGTAACACACTGTTCTTTACATTACAGATGAAACAGTAGCAAACTTTGTGCTCTAGAATACATGAAATGATAGGTATCAACTAGTATGGATTTTCCATATTGATATGGATTTCGTGCCCCCCAAAAAAAACAAAAAAAACCCCACCCCCCAATTATTTTCCTTTTTTAAATTAAAAAAAAATCTTTTAGTGTTACATCGTCAGTAGTTAGTACTAATGCTGACGTTTTTATCTCGCACGCACATGTTGAATGCATTGATGGGAAAAAAACACATTGGGGGGGGGGGGGGGGGGTTTGGTTGCTGAATACAGACATTTGTATTAAAATACGGAAATAAATTGTAAAAAATATGGCTTTATGGGAAAATAAGTTGACATCTATGTGAAACTAATACAATAAACTTTGCTCTACAATATCTGTCAACTTAAACCTCATATAACAAGTTTTGTGCATGATACAGAAACAAGAACAAACTTTTTGTTCAACAATACATGAAACTGAAACAATAACAAACTTTGTGTTCTACAAAACCTGGAAGGGATAAAACTAACAAGCTAAGTATATAAATATTTTTCTGGTTTACCAGAAACAAAATTTGTCTGGGAAATTATAGAGCATTCCTTGTATGTGATCTAACAGTGTATAAATGTTGAAGCTGAAATATCTTCTATGTTCTAAAATAAATCAATGTAATATAGAAGCATCAAGGATTTATTATTAAAGAAAATCATAATGTAGCAAACATGATTTGATCCAGGTCCACTCAGATGGCACCCACTCACCTCGCAGTTTGAGTCAAAGTTTTCCATCTTCGACCACGTCACATCCATAAAATAAATGCAATTTAAGTCAAGACTTCCAATGTGGATATTCTCAAGCTACTATGAATATGGATTGGTCAATCAACGTACAGATAAAAGCAGTGTACATACTACACAAATATGTAAATTTGTCGAGAAGCATAAACATTTAACATTATCAAGTGCCAGAAGGACTCAGTACTACAAGGACCAATTAGGCCTGCTTGTCTTGTCTTATCCATGTGTGCCACTATGTGTCATGGGAAGCCGAGCTCTTCTTTCATTTGCTAATTGTGATGCCGCTGCCGTAGTGCAGCCTTGGTATTTCAGTATTTCTCTGATGTCATCTATACATCTTCATCTTCCCCTGTTTCTCTTTTCAGATGATCTTTTATTGAATGCGATCTGGTTCCATTCTGATTAGGTTGCCAAATAATTTGATCTTTTGTGTGTCTATGTATTTTTTTCATGATATTGTTTTCATCAGTTTTCTTATAATGTCATTGTTTATTAAGTCTCTTTTTCCTACCTCCAGTACTGTTCTCAGGCACTTCATTTCGCAATTTTTTAAAATAGTTTTTATTAGGCCTACTTATAAACATAAATAAAAAATAAACATAAACAATGTTGCTTCAGATGTGATATAGGTAAATGAATAATTATAACATAAAAGACTTGAAGCTTTATTATTAAAGAAAATGATAACGTAGCAAATCAGAATTTGAACCAGGTTCGCTGAAATCCTATTTTTATTTTTCTGTAGAATAGATCAACCATTAAAAGTATGTAAACTATAAAATAGATGAAAATATTATATTCTGCTGCACTAACTTACAATACATGTACTTCCCAAAAAAATCAGTAAATAAATTGTCGGAACACTCACCTATTCCAGTCCAGAATTGATCCAGGTTGTGTGACTTGTTAGACTCCAGCATGTCATAAGTATCAGGCACATCACAGCTGAAGTCAAGCTCAGAATCAGAAGATATCTATAAATATGATAATATCGTACATTTATTCTTGTAGAGTGTTATAGCTTGTTATTATCTTAATCAATATTCTATCAATGGAAAACAAAGTAGAACTCTAATAAGTTACAGTTTGCAAAACAGACGAAATCTTAAGAAAAAGTATAATTAACATTTTTACACAACAGTCTGAACCAACATTTTGACCAAAAGGTCCCTATCAAGAACATATACAAAACAAACAACAACAATAATACAGTATTTTAGTCACAGTTTGGTTTTATATTAAGAAACACTTGATCCCCTCCATTGTCTATTTCTGTACAGACATAACAATATAATACATAGCATATCCTTTATAGAATATTTGTTTCATTTATAGTTGATTCTTAAGGCTGCACTCATGTTTTTTTGCATTTAAGATGTCCACTTTCTAGACCTTATCTACAGGAGAAGAATAGTCCTCCATTGATGAAACTATGGTGGGATTTCCCCACAGTCTAGACCATATTCTCCAGAAATGGCAGTAAAATTAATTAGGTATTCCATCTTCTGAAATAGTTATGTCATCACTGATCTTTGGTGTTTCAGAGGTGTTGACAGCTCCCATCCCAACATCACAAGTATCTAAAACTAATTCAAGCCTCTTTGATCCTTTGTTTTGTAATTGAGCTAATTACAACCACAAGTTTAATTAGGTAATTGAGCTAATTACAACCACAAGTTTAATTAGGTAATTGAGCTAATTACAACCACAAGTTTAATTAGTTTAATTTTGTAATTGAGCTAATTACAACCACAAGTTTAATTTTGTAATTGAGCTAATTACAACCACAAGTTTAATTAGTTTAATTTAATTTTGTAATTGAGCTAATTTTGGTTGTAATTGAGCTAATTTTGTAATTTAATTTTGGTTGTAATTGAGCTAATTTTGCAATTTAATTTTGTAATTTAATTTTGTAATTTAATTTTGTAATTTAATTTTTTTATTTAATTTTGTAATTGAGCTAATTTTGTAATTTAATTTTGTAATTGAGCTAATTTTGTAATTTAATTTTGTAATTGAGCTAATTTTGTAATTTTGGTTGTAATTGAGCTAATTTTGTAATTTAATTTTGGTTGTAATTGAGCTAATTTTGTAATTTAATTTTGGTTGTAATTGAGCTAATTTTGGTTGTAATTGAGCTAATTTTGTAATTTAATTTTGTAATTGAGCTAATTACAACCACATATTTAATTCTCCATAAATGGCAGTAAAATTAATTAATTAATTCCATCTTCTGAAATAGTTATGTCATCACTGCTCTTTGGTGTTTCAGATGTGTTGACAGCTCCCATCCCAACATCACAAGTATCTAAAACTAATCCAAGCCTCTTTGATCTTTTGTTTTGTAATTGAGCTAATTACAACCACAAGTTTAATTAGTTTAATTTTGTAATTAAATTTGTAATTGAGCTAATTACAACCACAATTTTAATTGCTACTGCAATCTTCTGTCTATGAACCAGTTACAGTGGAATTCCATTATAACAACTTGGTCAGGGCCTACAAAATATTATGTAATGATAAAAATTCGCTTTATACATTATAAACAATAAAGAATGAATATAATTGAAGATTTTAAAAAGTGTTGTTATATAGGGAAATTTGTTATAAAAGGATGTAGTACAGTGGGATTCCACAGCATAAATAAGAACAACAGACTGTTTCACACCGTGTCCAGACTTATAATTATTTCTAAGAAATAAACAATAAATGTTGTAAATTCAATCAGTTTTAAAGACAAAAGATGTTTGTTTTTGTGAAAATAGAAGTAAAAGTAATCTTGCATGTAGCAGTAAATTCTTTGGTTAACATAAAAATATTTGTTAGTAATATATAAAAATATTTGTTAGTAATATATAAAAATATTTGTTAGTAATATATAAAAATATCTTTAAATATCCAATATATCGGCAGTTAATCAGAAAGAGTTAATTTCAATTTTTTATATACTAAAAAAATATTATGATGGTATCACAAACAAGTCAATGCATGCAAGACGATTAAGGTTGGATTTAAGATCTGTAAATATCAGTTGTTTAGGAATAATATTCATAATTTTTTGTGTCCTTTTCCAACATTCATCAGTCGAAAGTGTGATACATACCGGTAAGTGGAGTCATACAAAGTGTAAATTAAATTTTTTATTTTGTGAATATTGTTGCAAATTTTATTACTTCATTATGTCTGAATATAAAAATAAATGTCGACAGTACAATTTGAGTATTTGAAATATGGATTCATTTCAATCTCCTACAAACCAATTATTACTGATGAGCTTGATTTGTCACAAAGTATTTTCAAATGAAACAATGAAGCCTTCTAGGCTACAAGTGCATTTGACAAAAATTTGCAAGTAATAGAAGAAAAACATTTTTCCACTATATCAAGCGTCAAACTATATCAAAACATTTTGCACCGTCCACTAAACAATATACTGACGGATTACAAGCTTCTTATAATATTTTATTATTAATTGCACAAGCAGGAGAACCACACAGAACATTAATCTTGTCAGAGCTAAAGGAAATCATAAGCACTGTGCTTCATACACCAGCATCAGATATCATCTGCAAAATGCCATTCAGCAATAATTCAGTGCAAAGAAGATTTGATGAAATGGCTGAAGATGTTGAAAAATCATTGTGCGATTATTTGCAGACATGCCAATTTTCCATTCAACTTGATAAATTAACTCTTCCAAATAATGAGTCACTACTCTTATCATACATACGATTCATAAAAGATGAAAAAGTTTGTCAAGAATTATTATTTGCTAAAAACTTGGAAATGGACACAGAGGGAGAATCTATATTTAATACCATGAATTAATTTTTTTAAGAGAAAAACATTCCTATTCGTAATATTGTGTTTGCTGCTACTGATGGTCCAGCAAAGACAGGGAGTCACATGGGTTTCATAACACTTTTGAAACACGCAGTACCAAATGTAGCCGCCATACATTATGGATGTCATCGTCAATATTTGGTTGTGAAGAATTTAAGTGAACTCCTGCATACGTCACTCCATTATGTTATTAGTGCAGTCAACAAGATTAGAAGCAATTGTTTAGAGAGACAGATTGTTTAGTCAACTCTGTAGTGAAAACCATTAGAAGTTCAATCATTTGTTGCTTCACATAGAAGTTCGTTGGTTTTCAAAAGGTATTTGTCTGAATAAAATGTACAATTTGTTTGATTCAGCACTAGAATTTCTAGAAAACAGAGATGATGGAATGATAGCCAACCAGATTACATCGAGAAATGACATCATTTATTTGACAGACTTAGGCCCTATATAAAATATATTATAGAAGTCAATCTACAATTACAAGGTGATGAACTGAATTAATTTAAAAAAAACGTTATTGCAGTTTTTGTGATGAAACATCTCCTGTTCAAGCAGAATCTAGGCCGAGGGGAATATAGTCAGTTGCTTTTCAAATTTATCAGCAGTATCTTTCAAACAGGAAGATTTACTTACATACAGCCACCACTTGGAGGTTCTCCATGCTGACTTAAATAAGCGATTCAAAGATATTCTAAATATTAATTTACCAAATTTGGTTCTAGATACTTTCTCATACATACACACAGCAGGATCATCAAATTTAGAAGAGGAACTCATAGAACTTGCAACAAATTAAGAACTGAAATTAAAATTCTGTAGTGGATACCAAAAGTTCTGGCTTCAGAAACCCTGGATTATGGGAAATAGTGCAGCAATTATTAATTGCATTTCCATCTTCCTATTTGTCCCAAACAAAAACCTTCATTTGTTAGGATTTTGGCGGGTGGGGCTTTGTTGTATTACCGTTCATGTTGTTTTCAGGTATAGTTATTTATTGCATTCTCATTCCCCTTTAGTTTTTCCTAATGTTTGTCTCTATGACAATACTTGTGTACACATACATCATTGTTACCCTGGACCTCGCTGCTGTTCTATGTCTGTGGTCGAATGTTTTTGAGATAGTGATATTATGTTTACTGTTTTTATTGTTTGTTCACTGTTTATTTTGTCTTTTTTGTTAAAAAAACTTTAAGGTTAAAAAAACATTGAAAATGTTTTCTATACTGTTATGAATATTTTTTTTGCCAATGTCCTAGAGTCAAATAGTCTATGAGCATCATCGTAAAACTCATCAAACCTGTGCTCTACTAAGTACTAAATATTGCAAGTATTGTATCATTCTAACATAGGCTACATAACAGTGGGTGACCCAAGCAAAATAACAGCTTGTCTTTGATATTGACACCCCTCCCCTCAAAGATTAGACATAGAGTAGATTTTTAAATTAAGCAAAAGGCTGCAAAAGAAAGCTCTGAGAAACCACCCCACTGCACATAGAAAACAAAATTAAGTCACTAATAATTATAAACAAACAAGGATAGCAGGTAGGTTGAATAGAATAGCAAAGTGGCAAAGTCAAGTACATGCTATGTTATGCTGCCAACTATTTAGTGATAATATGATCAAACTAAATCTGCAAAAAGTCCATATCAAAATAAATGATCATGACTAAAAAATGTATGAAAAACAAAACTCAGAAATAGGAAAAGCTTAATTTAGGCTCCTGTAATCCAATTAAATAGCTCTAGCCTAAGCCACAGCATAGATACAAAAGAAACCCATTCCAGATTAGCACATTAAAGATGCTGGAGTCAAGAGAGATATGCAAAAAAATCCTATGTCTTTGATGGCATATGTAGCATGACTATGCAAAAGATCCAATTTTGTAGGTCTACTAGTGCATATAGAGCCTTATCAAGGTTGAAGAATGGCATCCTAACAGTTAGCAGAAATTGCTGAACTGGCAGGCAGAGCTTACAATTCTGATAACTCTAGGAAACAATTATAAATGCTTACCTCATCAACATAAACAGCAGGGAACCATCCTTCTTCGTTTGTTCTGGGTTTTGACCCAAACATCCAACCATTGCGGTCTCTCTCCTTGCATACCACCAGTTCTCCTTCTTTTAGTGCCATCTCACCTTTACATACTGGTTTGTAGGCATACACTGCTCTAAATTTGTGACCTGAAGAAATGTCAACCTTAATTCTTTAACATCTGGTTTTATTTGGAACTTATTTTCTTCATATTACTCAACATGTGGTATCAGTACCTTTTTCTTTTATGGATTTTAGTGATCATATGACAGTGTTTTTTTTAAAGTTCAAAAGAAAAAAAATGTTGGAGGTGGAATTACAAGCAATAGTGCGCCTGTCATTACAGAACGTGATTAGGTTTCTAAATGTACACAGCAGAATGTGATTAGACTTTTAAGTGTGCAAAATAAAAAAATGTGATGCACATATTTTGGTGAAGCAGATAGCTGAAAAGAAATTGATGAGAAAAGTCATAAAACAAGGCCTTCAAGTAATAAAGGGTAGTTCAGAAGGAGCTGGAGAGAAGAAATAACAGCCCAGAATATTGAAAAATGCCCAGAATGAAAAAACAAAGAATTATAGGCAAATAGGCAAAAGATGGAAAATGACAAAGGCTGTTTACGATGAGAATAAACTGATTTCCTTTGAAAATAAATGTTTAAATAGACTCTTAAATATTGGTTGGGAAGAATTCAAGTCACACATGTAAGTAAGAGAAGATGCCAAGCAGCAATATATTTCTACAATAATAATAAGAAAACAATTGATTTATATTGGAAATATACTTAATATGAATTAAAACAGAATGACACTACAAGATTTAAAATGGGTACCAGATGGCAAAAAAAATTAGGAAGACCATGGGACACTTTTTTGCAGAACAATCAACAAAAAAGGTATGACTATGGGTCTCAACTTCCCTTCACTTCCTCACATGTGTAGTGGATTATCTGTGAGGTATTATCTGTGAGGTATTACTTACTCTGAGGTATGCATGAGCATGCCACATATTAATTCTGTGAAATATGCTCAGAGAATCATCTGGCTCTGTGGCAAAGTGGTATAAAGTGCATCTATGATGGCAAAAGTACACAGTTCAATCCCCGCCACAGATATTTGAACATCTGGACCATTCAGAAAGCAATGGCAAACTACTGAATGTATCTATATTGCCTAGAAAATCACTATAACTAAAACATGCTGGGTTGATGACTATGTCCTGAATAGGATATGTTATATATATATATATATATATATATATATATATATATATATATATATATATATATATATATATATATATATATATATATATATATATATATATGCTCTGGGCATAATAATGAATATTGAATAATGAATAGTTATTAAATTATTCATAATAATGAATATTGAATAATGAATAATGAATAGTTCTGGGCATAATAATGAATATTGGCTGGCCACCGTGGAAAAGACTGGGACCTTACCACGTACACCCCAAAGTCAAGCAACGGATGAACAACATCTAAAGTTTAGGAAAAGTAAAACAGTATCAATATCTTGGACACATAGTCACAAATGATGGCAGATGTGAAACAGAAGTTAAAAGGAGAATAGGAATGGCTAAAAGTACCTTCAATGACATGAGGAAATTATTAATATCTAAACAAATTACAAACAAGTTAAAAATGAGAATCATAAAATGCTACATCTATTCCATATTAATGTATGGCTCAGAAACATGGACACTAAATAAACAATTAGAAGACAAAATTTACGCATTTGAGATGTGGGTATATAGAAGAATAGGGAGAACATCATGGAAAGAGAAGAAAACAAATAAAGAGGTGCTAAAGACACTTAATATGAAGAAAGAACTATTAAGAGAAATAAAGATCAGGCAAATAAAATACTTTGGACACATTAAAAGACATGACACCCTATTGAAGACCTTACTTGAGGGTAAAATCAAAGGGAAGCGAGCAAGAGGTAGGCAGAGATACAAGTGGGAGAGTAACATTACACGATGGACAGGTTACAGTCTAGCAGAGTGCACCACCAAGACAAGAGACAGGAGATGTTGGAGATACGTTGCAGCCAACCTTCGTTGCGGAGACGGCACTTGATGATGATGATGATATATGCTCAGAGAGTAAAGGAGAAACTTTACAACCATACAGGGTGTGTCCATGGTGCAACCAAGGATGATGTGCATTGTTTCATTTTGAATTCTGTCAAGTTTCTCAATCTGTGTTTAACTTGCTGTGATAGTCATCATCATCATCAGGTGCCACGCCAGCTGGCATAGGTGGTCATGGCTCTCCACAGCTTTCTGCTCTGTCCATAGTATTATGTATCAAGATCGTTGTTGTTTCCCTGCTGTGCCAGGTTGTCAAACTGTCTAATATTTTCTTACGTTGTCACACTCTGTCTCTGTTGCCTTCAATTTTGCCTGTTGTGACTATGTTCTCCAATTCTGCCTGTCTCAATGGTGATAGTAGCACCAGTACTATGACAGGGAGACCAAGAGCCTTATATAGTGTTATAGCTGTGATTGCTTGGTATACACCACTGCTATAACTCTCAAAGATGAAAGACCTTTAAATATGTAGATATGTGTATAAAGAACATGTAGGCAAATTTCAAATGATCTATTCAAACAAAATATATAAGCTAAAATGGAAGAAATTTCTAATGATTTCATAAAACAGAATAGGCCCTATATAGGATAAAATTTCTAATGATTTATTCAAACAGAATATAGGCCCCTAAAGGCTAAAATGGAAGCAATTTTCAAATGATCTCTAACAGAATATATAGGCTAAAATGAAATAAATTTCAATTCTAATTTTGTTTTCAGTTAATTTCTTAATTCTTCTGGAAAGGACATTTGTAAATTTGTGTCACTGTTCATATTGAGGCTTGGATGTCTGTGTCAATAGTCCCAGGTCACAGTAAGTATTGGATTCCTATGTCATGTGCTGCAGGTCACAGTAAGGTTTGGATGTCTGTGCCATGTGTCACAGGTCACAGTGAGGCTTGGATGTCTATGTCAAGTGTCACAGTGAGTCTTGGATGTTTATGTCATGTGTTGCAGGTCACAGAAAAACTAGAATGTCATGTGTCACAGGTCACAGAGAGACTTGGATGTCTATGTCAATAGTTCCAGGTCACAGTAAGTATTGGATTCCAATATCATGTGTTGCAGGTCACAGTAAGGTTTGGATGTCTATGTCAATAGTCACAGTAAGTATTGGATTCCTATGTCATGTGTTATAGGTCACAGTAAGGTTTGGATGTTTGTGTCATGTGTTACAGGTCACAGTGAGGCTTGGATGTCTATGTCAAGTGCCACAGTGTCTTGGATGTCTAGGTCATGTATTGCAGGTCACAGTAAGGCTTGAATTTCATGTGTCACAGGTCACAGTGAAGCTTGGATGTCTATGTCAAGTGCCACAGTGTCTTGGATGTCTATGTCATGTGTTGCAGGTCACAGTAAGGCTTGAATTTCATGTGTCACAGGTCACAGTGAGACTTGGATATCAATGTCAAATGTCCCAGGAAACAGTGAGTTTTTTATATCAATATCATGCTTTGCAGGTCACTGTAAGGCTTCGATGTCTGTGTGATGTGGTGAAGGTTACTGTGATGCTAGGATGTCTGTGCCATGATACCTAATATATTCATTTTTAGCGTATGTTTTGGAGATTTTGTGCCTGGTTTATCTTCACTCTTTTGACCCCTACTCACTTAGCTAGATGTAGTCCAGAGAACAGAATGTGCTGTGTCAAATATAATCATGTACATGTTGTTTTTAAATCATTTGATGTTTTAACTCATATGTTGACTTTATACATATGTTGACTTTATACATATGTTGACTTTATACATATGTTGACTTTATACATATTGTGTTACAACAATTCTTGTACTGTTGAAATCAAATCATACATGTATCATATAGGGCTATAATAGTTTATAATTTTATCCAGTATTTATTCTTTTTTTGTGTAGTTTCTAATCACTTTCTACCAGAAGTACTGATCCATCTGCAGATCTAAAAATATTTATTACTATCCCATTGCCATTTATTTTTAGCCATTGCATTCCCTTAATATTTTAAAAATTTTCTAATGTAAGTGACACAAAGCAAAAAAATACCCGGTAGTTATTTTTAAAAGATGATAGGAGTATAAATTATTAATATCTAAACAAATTACAAACAAGTTAAAAATGAGAATTATAAAATGCTACATCTATTCCATATTAATGTATGGCTCAGAAACATGGACACTAAATAAACAATTAGAAGACAAAATTGATGCCTTTGAGATGTGGGTATATAGAAGAATAGGGAGAACATCATGGAAAGAGAATAAAACAAATAAAGAGGTGCTAAAGACACTTAATATGAAGAAAGAACTACTAAGAGAAATAAAGATCAGGCAAATAAAATACTTTGGACACATTAAAAGACATGACACCCTATTGAAGACCTTACTTGAGGGTAAAGTCAAAGGGAAGCGAGCAAGAGGTAGGCAGAGATACAAGTGGGAGAGTAACATTACACGATGGACAGGTTACAGTCTAGCAGAGTGCACCACCAAGACAAGAGACAAGAGATTTTGGAGATACGTTGCAGCCAACCTTCGTTGCGGAGACGGCACTTGATGATGATGACGAGTATATTCTTACCTACAGCCGCCAGTATGTAGTCTGTGATGTTTGTGTTATAACTAATGTCTGTAGTGGGCAGAGAAGTCATAGACACACTATTAGTCATGTTGACCCAACGCTCTGCCTGATGAATCCCATCAGGTACCTGTGTGACAATAGTTTGTAGTGTTTGGTCAATATCAAAATATTCTCTGCAGTCTTTCTCTTGAGGAAAGTACTCAGTAATGATAAACATGATAATATCAGTAAACAAAATGATTTGAATGAGAACAGAGCAAGATTTTATTTACTTACAAGTAAAAAATGAAATTTAGCTGAAATGGAAATTAGTTTGACATAATCTTAGAAACGCAGAATACTGTATTCAGTGTATAGCAAGACAGGCATTAACAAAATCCGCAGGGAAGACATAACAACTTTGAAAAAAGAGACAATGAAATATCTCTGCAATATTTGCAGCACATGAAAGGGTTTAAAGAGGAAATTTACTGACAGGGTAGACTGAAAATAATTTGTCCATGATCTATAAAGTATGATTGATAGGGGCTTGATTGATTGAGATGACCAAGTATTCATGTACAAACTGTGTACTTGTAGTGGTGTCTGATACATTATCTATGGGTCATACAGCGCACCCCTCTCCACCAGGATGACGCATGGAAAAAAGGATGAAATTGATATGTTAGGAAGGGCATGAAAAAGTAACTATTTGAACAATATTTAGTATTTTAAAAAGAAATATAGTAATATGACTCGCATAAAGTCAATAAGTTGTTTTTTAAGGCTCCATGTTGAACAAGGAGAAAAATTTCCCAGAGTGGGAACATAGGTGAAGCAAAGTTGTGAACTACTGATCTATAAAACAAATACTACATAGGGAAAAATTTGTATAAGTGACACTGGACCCATGTTGACTGAACATCTGCTGTAGGCTGGTTGCATTTGGCTCATTCTTATGTGATGGCCAAACCACCTGGCTTGCTGTCTCTCAATGTAGTCTTAACTTGAGATGTGTGAAATTTATAGCTTTCTTTGAACATATAATTTCAAACAATTTGATCTTTTTTACTAGTGTCTTTGTCAAGAACTACCCGGTATGTTTAACATTGGTAACACAGAATTTTTATAAAAACGTCTGATGACTTTAGCTGATCCAACTATAAATACATGATTTCCATGATTGCTCAGGAAAGTCTTCAAATGGATCATGCTCTCTGTGGCAGTTCACTTTTGCAAATCATTTGTTTTTCTGTGTAACTGTTGACCGTGGTGTATTTATTTTGAGGAAATTGCTCCACTGATATAGGGTAGATAGCAGTGGGGATGGTTGCATGGGTATATCACCTTGATATTAAACCACCAATCTAAACACTCTATTATAAATCAGTCTACCTATCCATCCATCCATTCATCTATCTATCTGTACTTTCTCTGCCTTTGCTGTAAAGTGTCACAAGATTGAATAATAATCAGTTTTAGGCTATGGAAAGTTTGGTCGTCTGCTATGCAGTAATATTGTAATGTCTCAGATTGTTGGTAACTCCTTCAATCCATCTTATTCTTGGTTTTCCTCTGTATCTTGCTGTTTCAATTTCCATGTTGTATTCTCTTGAGGTTGGCCAATAAGGCTTCATTCTCATTAAGTAATCAAACCATTTCAGTATCTAGTTTTCAATGTATTTGACCACAGATGTTGTTCCGACAGTTCTTTTACTCTCTTCATTCCTCACATGATCTCTTCTTGTTCTGTTTTCTGCTTTTCTTAGGCATCTCATACCACATGTAGTAAGGTTTCTCTTCTGTTTTTTAGTTAGTGTCCTTGTTAACACTGATAACACAATGTTGGTATGAAGATTTAATTTATGATTTGCCTTTTGTTTCCAAAATGATGGATTTGTGTTTAAAAATTGGTGTAAGTTCATAATTTACTTAGTTAGCTTTTAAATTCTTGTCTTGAGCTCCCTGTCCATTCTTCTGTCATCTGTAAAAATTCACCCAAGATATTTAAGCTCATGAATTTGTTTTGGTAATTGATAATTCATCTTTCTGTTGATTGTCAAGACAATAAAATACCTGTAAGTGTTTGAAAATGTTTGAAACGCCTGGAAAGAGGCAACTTGGAGTATTACATTTGCCTGCCAAAGCTTAGAAATTGAGTGTACACTATTTTATAACACACAAACCAAAAGTGGGAAACTTTTTATTGTAGGTAGGGCAAATTTGATATTATTATTATTTTTTTTAGTCCTTCGAAGTTCAAAATTATGTCAGTGTATTTGTGCTAACATTTAATACTTTTTTAAGCATTTATCCATGACCATAATATCGGTAAATACTATTATACCTTAGAGTTTTTGACTCAATAAAACACAGCCTCCATTATTTTTGATGGTCAAAAAGCTTTGATATAACCAGACTGGACTAATGTCAGTGGTTGAAAGAAGTGTACCTCACCAGATGGATGCAAATTAAATGACCATGGCCAACAGAATATTTGATGCTGCTTCTATCGAAATAAAATCTTTCATCTCCTCCACTGTGGAACACCAAAATGTTGCAGCGGGCACTGCCTTTGGAAGTCTAATCCTATTTCTTCTGTGTCCATTCTCAAACTTCTGCAGATTAACAAGATATAGTCTGGAGACTATAATGTGTAGGGTCATGGTTTACAATTTGACTGTGATACATGTGTCTTTTGACCTGACACATCCGACTTCAGCATGTTTCTCAGTCACTTGTCCCTCTATGGGATGGGATGACCAACTCCACTCCCCCCCCCAAAGAAAAAAAACATTCTTATTTGCTTCTTACGATGTGCACAGCAAATAGCAGTGTCACTATTCTTTGCTCCATTTCAGGTCTCGATAACAAACAGGCAAAGTCTATTTCATTCTCAACACTGTTTTCAACTAGCAACAGCAACAGCAAGAGTTGGACCTGTCTCCTGATCTATTTTGAAAATATTACTTTATTATTAGTAATTGGATAATTTCTGATCTCATGAGCCAGTGTATAAGTTGGTAGCATATCATATCAGGACATAGCGATTAACCTGACATTTTTGGTTGTAGTGATGTTTAGGAAATTTATTATGTTAAGCATGTTGCCTTGTTTGCTGAACAATCTGGATGCACATTTGCGTGTGATTGGATTTTACCAAGCACCTTTACCATCCAAGATGCACTCAGTACCACACCGCCACAGAGCAGGACCAGTGTATATAAGTAATTGTAAATCAGTTCTGCGGACATCTAAAAATTGTTTGGGCTGGGCTGATTTAGCTAGCCCATGACATAGATAATTTATCGATTTTAGAATAATACCTCTAGCTCTATAACTGGACAGGTAACCCCGTTATTTTTCTTTGTCTCAACGTCTGGTTTCTTGATCTGGAATGAAGTGACGTGCCTTTGTGGCTTGACTTGACAGACTTGTGGAAGATACGCTGATGTGACATGTTTCTCTTTGTCTTCATTTAGGTCTTGTGCAGAACCTGTAGCTGATACAAATTGCTGATTTAAGCTTTACAACAATAAGATAAGTTAATAATATCAATATAATTATATTAATCTTACTACAGCCTACGGAGTACATGTTTTTAACAACTTCCATATTTCTTTACATTGTTACATCTAGTTGTTTTCTCTATACTGATCCCTTTCTTTTCATCTCTTTTCTTCTTCTGTGTTCGTTTTCAAACTACTGCTAGTAAGCAGGATGTAATTCGGAGAAGAGTATTCACTGTGTTTTAAGAGTATCCGCTGTGTTAAGAGTATCCGCTGTGTTAAGAGTATCCGCTGTGTTAAGAGTATTTGTTGTGTTAAGAGTAACGGTAAAGTTAGGTACCATGGTAGCAACCTGCCATCGGGGATGAAGATAACTCTTCATGTACTAAGCCACAGCAACTATTAGGTGTGGTAGCCAGTTTCCTTCCATGCTGTCGTCTTTACCTCTCCTAACTCATACATCAGGTACTCATTTATAGCTGAGTTGACTGGAGGAGTAGCCATGTCAAGCAAGAAATCACAACCCTAATTTTTTTTATCTAGATGTGGGTTTGAACCTGGCATGGTGTAACCCTGATGACAGCAAACGGGCTTACTATCAACTAGGTTACCACAAGTATTTCTTGTGTTAACAGTATTCACAGATAAGAGTATAATTTTAATAGGAGTACTAAGGTAATAACTCCAACCAATATAAAACTTAGCAATTGAAGGTTTGTGGAGGTTTTGATGTTTACTTATCTAGGTGCCCATATTAGTTGTGATGGTGAATCAACAGCTGAAGTTAAGAAAAGACTGAGATTGGCCATGGCTGACATGACAAGATTAACCACCATTTGGAAATGCAGGATCACCACCCGTGTTAAGATTAACATATATAAATCTTTGTTTTTCCCCCATTATTTCTATATGGCCATGAGACCTGAACTGTGGGCTTAGAGAGATTCTGAACTCTAACTGCGTACTTAGAGAGAAGTCTTAGAGAGAAATCTGTTACTGAGAACATAAGGCCAATGTATTTGTATATGTAGAATTAATGTGTTAGCGGGTCAATAAGAACCACTGTTAGCAATCATGAAACTTCACAAACTCTATCGGTACGGGCACGTGATGAGACATTCCTCAATAACAATAGATGGTCTTCAAGGTATGGCGACGGAGGGAAGAAGACAAGGTGCTCAGAAGAAGACATGGCTGGTTCTTGATTAAAAACTGGCCTCACAGCATGTGGGGCATTCCCATAAGTGCTCCACCATCTGTTCCAGCAGCCATCCGACTCAATGGTGTTTCAAGTCTAATGCTGCTGAAACAGACGTCGACATCAGGGTACAACTCTGGCCCTTGCGACAGGTTTCTTTTTTATTCCGCCCACTCACGACGCGCCCGTAACTAGTTCAAGCACAACGTCATCCTGTTGGAACAACATGGTAACTGTTATCGAAGGTTACAACTACGGGCAAGTACTAGGCAGGGTGGGAAGTTTTCAAACCCATCAGGATGGTAGAGATTTTTCTGCACTAAATGTCTCAATGTGGCACCCCTACGACTCTGATGGGTTATGGGTTTTATTATTATTATTATTATTATTTGTGGTGTTGACATCCTTACAGCAATAACTGTGCCTTTCTACCTGACACATCAGTTTTCTTATTGTCCTTTGGGGATTGTGAAGAACCCTCATTAGTTGCTTCTTATGGTATGCATCGTAGATCAGTTTTCTTATTCTTTGTTCCATTTTCAGGAACTAGCAGCACACATATGATTCTTTTCTTTCTTTTCTTATGCCTATAAAGTGTTTATTTTAGGTCTTGTGTAGAAACTTCGATCTTTGAAAGAAGAACTACTAGAATCCCTACAGATATTTTAAATGCTACAAAATTATTGTTAAAAATCATCATAAGCATCGTTATTTGAATGTTTATATGCCATTGTATAACTAAAGCCACTTAGAGTGCATTTAAAAAGAGAAACGTTCAATAGCATGTTGGTTTGTAGTATATTATAGTAGCTTGTATGTTGATTTATATGTTCATTAATATGTGGTTTTTCTGGCTAAACATATAGTCATTTAGAATTATGGGTACTCTTTAAAAATATATCTTGTATATGCACTATGAAGCTGACAAGAGAGCCATAATAACAAAAAATAATGGAATATGATCTGCCATGAAGATGAAGTTCAGCACAGACCTCTCTGTTGGAAAGTTTTATGTTTAATTTGTTAATGAATGAAAAGAACGGAAATAACAACTGAGAGTAGATAGGAGTTGTCGCTCCAGAGATGGACAATAAATGGGATGCTCCATGTGCATGCTGTCCATGCTACAGTTTCTTTGAGAGTTCAGAAGTGGACAAGAGTAGAATATAAAATCACTGCCAAAGTCAATTTCATAGATGTTTGAAATTACATAACATAATTACACAATTACATAAACGTGACAAATCACAAGCAAAATATATTTGTAAAAAACACCAGTGAACATCACTTGTACTATTGTTTGTGGATATCTTCTCACAAACAGAAGAAGTACACTTAACCTGTACATAGGCCTACACAGCAAACACATGAACAGAATGTGCCATGTTTGAAAAGGAAACAGTTGCACATCATTGAGAGGTTACAGATGTGGTTTCACAGCTGTTCATCTCATGTTTGACTTCCTCTAAGGATTGAGTTTTTTTCTGTTAGAGGGTAACTTATAAAAACTCACCCTGTAAATAACATGGCGACAGCAAGTGCAGCAGCCTTTATAAACTACACAAATATTATGCCTAAAAATTCTGATTTATAGTTATGAAACATGATAATAAATTCATAAGTGGCAAAGGATCTTTGAAATGAGATGTTACAGAAAGATTTTGAGAATACCATAAGCAGTGAAAAAGATGAATCAATATTTGATAAGAACATTAAATGTCAAAGAGGGTTGGTTTCTGAACAACATTATAACAAGAAATATGAAGTAATTTGAAATAAAAAACATCATCATCATCATCAGGTGCCATGCCGGCTGGCATAGGTGGTCATGGCTCTCCACAGCTCTCTGTCCACAGTATTATGTATCAAAGTTGTGGTTGTTTCCTTGCAGTGCCAGGTTGTCAAACTGTCTAATATTTTCTCACGTTGTCGCCCTCTGTCTCTGTTGCCTTCAATTTTGCCTGTTGTGACTATGTTCTCTAAACCTACCTGTCTCATGAAGTGGCCAAAAAAGAAGATTGCCTTTTTTAAATTATTGATTAAGGTCCGTTTCGCATTTGACTCTTTCAACACCTATACATTAGTTTTTCTGACAGTCCATGGTATTCTCAGCATTCTTCTGTAGAACCACATCTCTGTTGCCTCTAATTTCCCACTTTCCAGTTTGTTTATTGTCCAAGACTCAAACCCATATGTTAGTATAGGGGTTATATAGCACTGCAGAACTCTCTTTCTCACTTCTAATGACAAGGTCATATTACACAGTATATTTTTCATTTTTCTGAATGTTGTTTTTGCATGTCCTATTCTGTTTCTTATTTCTGTTGAACTTCTTCCATCTGCTGTAATCGTTGTACCTAAATATTTGAATTAATAAAAAAACATAGCAGCATGAAAAAAGTAATAGCAGAAGGCATTGTTGCTGGTTGCAGGATAATGGTTGCTCAAGATGACCATTGAGAAATGACATCTCAGATTTGCTGCAGTAGTCTAACTCATCCAAAATCAAGGAGTTCAGAAGATCTATAAAGAAGACTATGTTCTGGAAAAATATGTCACCAGAATGAATAACTATGTGATGCTAGAGCCCTTCTGTATATAACTCCAAACTCTGTGATACAATTGTTTCTTAGTTAGTCAAGTATTTTAACATCTGAGCACACGTTTATGGGTTCATATCTGAATTTATTTAACGTCACAACAGCAGATGGGTGGAAAACAACAAGGCATATAGAGACATAACAACATGGAAAGATAGTAGCGGAAGGCAGAGTTTAGGGACACCACGAAGGCAGGAACACCGTATATATATCGGACACTACCAAGGCAGGAAGGCAACAAGGGAAGAGAGCGCCCAAGACGATGATGGTGCAGTGCTATGTCAGATGGCTTAAACAGGCTTAGACACACTAAAGGCTGCAGCAGGTCAACTCACCAAGAATTGCGGAATTTCAGAGAATCCAAAAGGAAGACCAGATTCTGGAAAGAATATGCCACATGATGATGACTTACCAGGCTTCAGAGCAACATTCATCTCAAAGTTCGATGGGCATGTCGTGAGTGATGGTAAGGGCATTTGGTGTGAGGAGTTTGATCTGTATAGGTCCACCCACATATCATCGCCTTCTAGTCTGGGTGGCTGAAATATAAGATATTTAACAATTACCATTGATGTGTGCATTTTTTTATATCTTGTAAGTGGTAAGTGTATGTTGGGGTCAAAGTAGACAAGGGAGCTCAACTTTGACAATGCTAATGGTGATGTAGTTTGCAGTCATTGTTCCAAACGTGAGGAGTAAGGTTGAGCCAGTCAGTTCCTCTTTTGCCAAGTGTGGCACATAGGGGGATGTCATAGTTCTCCATGCCTGTCGGTCAGTTGCCAAGAATTGCAGGTCTTGTGCATTTATGCCTGTTGATTTTAATTCATTCATAAATTTTCTTCTGAACGTTGTCTTTGGTTTTCCCTGTTTTCTTTAACCGTCTGGTGTCCACATGAAGACTTGTGGAATTCTGTCTTAAGGTTGAGTGCTTGCAGTATTCCTTGATACTTCGAGCCAAATAATGAACAATTTATGTATAGCATGTTTTAATTAAGCAGTGGGTTGTTGGAAGTCTTCTGCAGCTGTTTCATAAATCTGATTCTGCGATGACGTTTGGGTATGTCAATATGTTAGCGTTGTCCTGAGAATATCATTAAAAATCTGTTATATCCGGGGCTTTCTCCGGAGTCCAGTCTAGAGCTCTCTAGGATCTTTCATGTTGACCAAATCACATAACTTGCATGATAGTTATTTTTCACTACTATTTTACATTAATCTTCTGCATTCGCTCTGAAATAATTAGCACGAGTTTTCATGTTATTTGAGCCAGAGAGAGTGAATATGGTTTTTTTGTGCTAGTTTTACAGGGGAGATGTGTTATTTGCACATTTTTGGCCCAGGACATTTCATTTTGACATGCCTTTAATGTGGGTGGATTTCCTTATCCTGTAAATGTATGTCCCTATGTGAAGAATGTGTAGCCATGACAGGTATCACCCGCCGTGCATTTGATCATTTTATGGCAAAGAATATCGTCCCTATGTGGCAGTTTCCAGGTTTGGGAACAACAAAAAGGGATTTGGACGTGTGTTGACTATGTATACTAAGTATTAAGCTGTCACAGACTTAGTCTGGGATAATTAGATGGTACGTTATCCATGAGCCATTGGATACATAATTGCATACACGATACTGCAGCACTCGAAGTCACACGATACAATAATTTACACAGATGGCTCAGTAACACAAGAAACAAACAGGTGTGGTTGGGGTTTTGTGGCCTACTAAAATGGCAAGAAATTAACTGAGATGTCAGCTGTGTACCCCACTACAACGTCGAGTATGAGAATGGAAATAGAAGCGCTGACGGCAGCTCTCCCTTGACTGGTGACGCAGCCACAACAGACTAAGTGATACCATCGAACTCTCAAAGTATGCTGCGCAAGATAGAAAAAGTATGATAAAAACTGAGAGGGTGTGTCACTCTTCTCAACAATGCGCAGAGTATTATATGGATCTACTGTCTAGGTCATGCTAGAGTCAGGGGAAACGAAAGAGCCTATGTGTTGGCTGATAAAACTTTGGTGAATGGCACTGAGATGAGAAGAGGCAGGGTTGAATTGATTAGAGCAGTCATGGTTACCCTACGAGAAGATGAGGAGAAGGTCAAACGAGGCAATGTACATATGAATGGTAGAAATTGGAGGGACTAGATGTGATGAGAGAAAGTGCTCGCTCTCTGGAAAGATCAGAAGAATACGTAATCAGCAAATGAATATGCCACTGATAGTATACAAGTTTAGATTGCTGACGGAACGCAAGCAGAGCATATATAGGAATGCCCCCAGTGATGTGACGCTTGTTCCTAATTCATCATCATCATTAAGTGCCGTCTCCACAACGAAGGTTGGTTGCAACGTATCTCCAACATCTCCTGTCTCTTGTCTTGGTGGTTCACACTGCTAGACTGTAACCTGTCCATCGTGTGATGTTACTCTTCCACGTGTATCTCTGCCTACATCTTGCTCACTTCCCTTTGACTTTGACCTCAAGTAAGGTCTTCAATAAGGTGTCTTTTAATGTGTCCAAAGTATTTTATTTGCTTGATCTTTATTTCTCTTAGTAGTTCTTTCTTCATATTAAGTGTCTTTAGCACCTCTTTATTTGTTTTCTTATCTTTCCATGATGTTCTCCCTATTCTTCTATATACCCACATCTCAAAGGCATCAATTTTGTCTTCTAATTGTTTATTTAGTGTCCATGTTTCTGAGCCATAATTAATATAGAATAGATGTAGCATTTTATAATTCTCACTTTTAACTTTGTAATTTGTTTAGATATTAATAGTTTCCTCATGTCATTGAAGGTACTTTTAGCCATTCCTACTCTCCTTTTAACTTCTGTTTCACATCTGCCATCATTTGTGACTATGTATCCAAGATATTGATATTGTTTTACTTGTTGTAGTTTCTCTCCCTGTATGTTTATCTCCTGTTCTTCTGCGTCTTTTGTATCATGGTTTTAAAAAAAAATATTTATATCCAGTCCATATTTATTACTTGATTTATCAACTTGATCTATTAGTCTTTGTAGTTCATGTTCACTTTCTGCCAAAAGAACAGTGTCATCTACATACCTAAGGTTTTTTTTATTTCCTAATTAAGAACCATTGAATACGAAACCCCTGAGCTCTTCTTCTGCTGACTAGACTAAGCCCCATCTCCTGCCACGGAGTTGCCATCGATGGGGAGGATGTAGAGATCAACAAAACAATTGTTTGATTGTAGTAATTTCCTAGGCAATATAATTATTTCCACGTTACAGTTACTTTTTCAGCGATTCCAATCCAAATTTGCCTTCAGTGGAATTTGAACCTGACACCTTGTGTGCCCGAGACGTGTCATGTACCATGCAGCCACAAACACAGACTCCACAAAGACACACATAGATTTATTAGCTACATGTAAGATATATTAAAACAACAGTTCAAACATGCCCCAATTGTAGGCCCTATCTCTTTTGTTTACTTTCCAAAATTCTTAATTGCATCTTATTATTTCCGAGAAAATTGTAGGATAAAACGAAACTGGACGAATCATTAGTACATATACTGAAACTGGATGACAGGGACTGCATATTGCTTTTAGACTGCCCAACTTGTGACGCTCGACTCAAAAGCTTTGAATAAAACAGGGACTTGCATATTGCCTCTAGATTGCCCAGCTTGTGACGCCGGACTCAATAGCTTTGAATAAAATATGGACTTACAAAGACTTTAGAAAATGTCCCTCTCACCAAAATGTCAGAGAAATACCTGGAACTACATGTGTGAGTTCTGGTGCATACTTACTGGAGGCTTCATTTTCTTCTTCCGTCGAAGACAGACAATTGCGATAATGACCAATATGACCACTGCCAGTACAGCACACGCAGACGATATAATGATGGTAGTGTTAAAATTGGGCACTGTAGAAAGAGAGAAAGAAATTAGTACATTGTTCTAAGTAGATCATGGGTAAAGCAATCTACATGCATGTATTTAAAATAAGTAATTTGAATTGTATAAGTACTGTCGACAGGCACAGCTATGGTTACCTCATACACACACGACGAAGTGGTAGGATGCCTGCCCGGAGGACCAATCGTAGTACGTACATTCGTAGCTTCGAGAGATAATCTCAAGAGATCTCTGAAAAAAATCCACTTTGTAAACAAGACTTCGCCTGCGAAATATAAACCCATGACCTCTTGCCAGTACTTTCCCCAAGTAAGTAGTATAGGCCTTGAAGGTCACGCCTCTTGAGCAGAAAGCGAATGGTTTAATCACCACGCTATGGAGATCGCCAGAATATACAATAACAACAGTCCACAATGTGATGAGTGGTCTCAATCAAATCGCTTGAACTAGTGAGTTTTCGTGGTAGGATGTTGAAATGATACAGTAACTGAATGATGGTGATTGTATGTAGAGTAATGTCTTATAATGTATATCAGTTAGTGTTTGATGGGTCGCCTGAACATTCAATAACACTATTAATGTGACATTCTCAACAAACCGAAGATCCTGTTTAACCCAACTACTTCAGTCAATTTGAATGTGCCGTGTATATCTGTTCATAATTGGTTGGAGAAAAGGGCTGGGGGATTTACATTTAATATCCCGAGCTTCCTTTGTAGAATGTTCTGTCCTGTAATTTGTATACTTGTATGTATATTCATATATCTGGATTAATGGCTACGGCTTGAATAGGAAGCGCTACCAAATATCTGGGTATTGAAATGAACAAACCAGATTATCCTTTATTTCACTGACGTTCTCTCATTATGCGACCATCCAGTGGGCTTTTACTACTCTGTCGACCGCTTGTATCTTTTCTGTTTGCGTTATACCCCTTTATGCCTTGCAGCGTCGTAGGTAGAAGAGTTCTCTGGAGACATATATTGTTTTTGTGTGCCTCATATATGCTTATTTTTCTTGATTCTTATATTTCTGTAGTCCATCTTTTGCATACCGCGTGTATCCCAATTTCCAAATATAGCAGTATTCCATATGACATTTTAGTGGGTTTTCTAAAAAAAATTATTTCATTGTATAAGACATTTGTCTGCCACAGGACAATTACCAAAAACGTCTTGGTGGGTCTTATGAAGATATCTGCTATCCAGTTTTTTCATGATGGCCAAAATGGCGGAAATATAGACTTGTGTTTTTGTGTACCGTCAACATCACTTGAACGATGGATAATGTCTTCTCAATGGTGTTCTCAATTTCATTATTACGTCTAGTATGTGGTGTTAGTTTTTTTGGCAAAGGGGTACACTCATCAAGATTTTTGCCGGTGCAACGGAGTAGGTGCATCAGAGCTGACATTTTCATAAGTGTAGCCGTTATTTCACGTGATTAGGTTGTCAGTGTATCGACTCGACCATTGTTTTGTCAATGTATCGACTCGATCATTAGGTTGTCAATGTATCAGCTCGATCATTATGGCCTACCCTCAACAGTCGCATGTCCTAGCACGAATATAAAGATACTCTTTCTGACAATATATTGAATGAAATATTACATTACAATAAAAAGTGTCAAGTACAGCAGTTACAATAAAACGTGTCAAGTACTCGAATTATAAAAAAAACATATCACTTTCAGGAGAAGGAAGAGAACATATTGAAAAAAATGTTATGACTATTCTCTCTGGACTTTATGCTGAGGTGGTACACCACTAGAAACTATATACTGAGGTGGTACAACACTAGAAACTATATGTCGAGATGGTACAACACTAGAAATTAAATGCTGAGGTGGTATAACACTATAAATTATATGTTGGGGTGGTAAAACACTAGAAATTATATGTTTATATGGTACAACACTAGAAACTATATGCTGAGGTAGTATAACACTATTTATTATATGCAGAGATGGTACAACACTAGAAATTATATGCAGAGGTGGTACATCACTGGACATTATATGCTGAGGTGGTTCAATACTTGAACTTACAGTTCACTTTAGATGCATTTCAGATTTGTGTAAAGTGGTTCCGCTCCAGACCATAGCGGTATACGATATGAGAACACTAACAATTTGCACAAGAGCGATATCAAAGACTTTTTGAGTTCAATGGAAACATACAGGGTGGTACAATCAGGGAGGAATCGAGCTGCATAGCTAATTATTACCTATGGAAGCCTAATAAATATTTCCTCTTGACATTTGGGCGTTATGTCACGATGAATAATAATAACAATATGACATATAACCCGTCAGGATCCCACACTGGATACATCAACACAAAAGAACTTTACAAACAACTCTATCCTCAGCCACTCGGAGTAGTGTAGAAAAACCAGCCCATTCCGTGATGTTATCAATCTAGGATTTTCAATGTTTCCCCTCTTCACCTTCCATCCTCGACTGCTCCTTGTAAAATAATTTTAGAAAGCGATTCGTGTCACGTTACATGTTCTTATTGTGCCAATACTCAGTGTAGCATTTCTATGGGCAATTTTAATGGGCGGTGCTCAAATCCACGATGAATAACGCACTAGGAAAACTCAATGAGAAGATTATTACATGGTAGCAAAGTCTTAGCATGTAAGAGTACAGTCACATTCGAAGACGTACATATGTGACCAAGAAATATGGCGCAGAATTGTTGTCGTCTTTATAATGTCCTTGAAAGCTTTCACACAAATCTGGGAAATATCCGCGGTTACTATTGATATCGATACATGATACCAGCATGTATGATGTAGCCACATGGTATCATCATGTATGATGTAGCCACATTGTATCAGCATGTATGATGTAGCCACATGGTATCAGCATGTATGATGTAGCCACATGGTATCAGCATGTATGATGTAGCAACATGGTATCAGCATAAACTACTTAGCGAATTGTCTTACCAGTATAGGGTAACCATGCAGTGGATACCCTCTCACTGTGGAATACTAGGAAATTAAAAAGCAGACCAACTGGCGAAGGAAGGTGCTGCCGAAGACCAACCAAATATACCAATCACCTACCATAAAAAAAACAGATGATCAAGTCAATAAGAAAGCCACAAATGCCAACACAAGATGACTATCACATTATGAACAGATCAGAGCAAGTTATAATTCTACGTCTCAGAACAGGACACAACCGACTCCGCAGTCACATGTATACAAAGTTCAAGATTGGCAACACGGACATGTGTACATGTGGACAGGCAGCACAGAGTGCCAAACATATACTTCAAGAGTGTTCTGAGCATGAAACGCTGAGGCATACATATTGGCCTGAGGAAACAACACTGGAATCAAAACTCTATGGGACACTGTATGAACTACAAAAGACAGTGAGTTTTATTAAGGAGACAGAATTACAGATATAGACATGTTTCAAGTGAACGAAAGAAGAAGAAGGCATCAGCATGTATGATGTAGCCACATGATATTTTTTGAATATATCATTCACATTCTCGTGATATTTCATATTATTATAAGTAAGATTATATTTAGCTATTATATTATAATATTATTATAATAATTATAATATATAATAGTGTTATAATATATATATATATAATATTATTGTTGAATCTCTCTGTTGATTGGAACGTTTTTCTGAACCGGGTTGCTTGTTTTAAAGACATGTTTCTAAACTCACTTTAACTGTACCTGTTAGTCTTTCTTAACTCTTATGTATTGATACCTTTGAGATATGGGTATATAGGAGAATAGGGAGATGGTCATGGAAAGAGAAGAAAACAAATAAAGTGGTGCTAAAACATTTAATATGAAGAAAGAATTATGAAGAGAAATAAAGATCAGGCAAATAAAATATTTTGGACACATAAAAGACATACACCTTATTGAAGACCATACTTGCGGGTAAAGTGAAAGGGAAGCGAACAAGAGGTAGACAGAGATACAAATGGGAGAGTAACATCACAAGATGGACAGATTATAGTCTAGTAGAGTGCACCACCAAAACAAGAGACATGGGATGTTGGAGATCTGTTGCAGCCAACCTTCGTTGCGGAGACAGCACTTGATGATGAACATTTTATGTGTCACAATAATGAGTTGCCCTCCTTGTTCAGCATCTACATTGTATTGCCCGTATTAGATAATAAAGAAAAGTAAAACTTGAAAAGTAAAACCTGAACATTTAGTAACTATTGGAAAAATCAAGGAGAGAAGTGACAGAGGAAGACAAAGAGAGAAATTTCTGGATGGGTTGTCACTGTGGCACAAAAAGAAGTCACCAACTGAACTTATTAACAACACAAGAGACAGAGAGTTGTGAAGAAGCATGATCGCCTACGCCACTCGCCATGTCACTTGATTGATTGAGCATTACTGGAGACAAATTCAACAGACATGTGTAACTATGCCTTCAATGTTATTCTAGAGCATAATAAAAGATGACATTACTTAATAGATTATGAAATAAGTTTACTGCACTTGACTAGACAGGAAAGTAACTATGTTTTACATGTGCGACAGTTACACATACATTTAATTAAGTAAATTAACAGGAATATTGAATTAACTATAATTAGACTTGTTTGCAGATGATGCTGAAATTACGACACACTCATATGAGATACTACTATATTTTTTATATATCTGCCTTTTCTGATGCCTACCATGAGTTTGGACTAATAAGACAGTAATCGACAAAAAAGAAGACGGAAATTATGACGTAGACTGTCACAAATTTGTCATCGATGGCAATGAGCTAGAGTCTGTTCATCACTTTATATATCTAGAATTCTCAGTCAACAAAATATTATCACTGGATAGAGAAATAAACATCAGGATCATCAAGACATCTACAACAATGAACTTGGGAAACATCAAATTAACAATAAAAACTAAACCCCAATTTTACAAGCATATTATAACCACATACTTTTCCCTGCTCAATCTGTGCAGACTCAGGTGGCTGGAAGATGGCAGGATACTGAACGATTTACTATACGGAGAATTGATAATATGTACTCACTGCAACACAACTATATGGAGAATTGATAATATGTACTCACTGCAACACAACTATACGGAGAATTGATAATATGTACTCACTGCAACACAACTATACGGAGAATTACAGTCTGGGGAAAGATCTTAGGCTCGACCTCTACTTCGGTACAAAGATGTGTGAAAACAATATATACATGATACATGCATGGGTATGGAAATCTGGCAGGGATCGTGTTGCATGGAGGAGAAAGTTCAGGAATGGTATAGAGACAAAGGAGAAAGTGATAGCAGTTAGTTCAAGGGATGCACGTCTAAGAAAACACATTCCACATGCCAAGTGGGCCTGTGATTTCTTGTACATATCGCAGAAGACTGTTTGTGGCTCAGGTCGGTTATGTGAGTCACAAGCATCCATCATCGCCATGGATCCTAGGTTATACTTCTCAAAGTACATCAATAATACTATCGTTTGGAAAGACGGAAATATGCCTACTATAATTAGACGTAAAGGTGATGTAAATTAACATTACAAGTAAGTTCACTAAATACTAAGTAAACATATTACATAAATTGTAACATTTGTTATAAAATAAACAACATCAAACAATTGAACACGTATAATATACCTTGTTTATGACTTGTTCCTCCATCAGTGGTAGGTGCTTCTGGCGTTATGTTTTCAGTTATTGGTATGTACGCCCTAGTAGTATGTCCTGATGACGGGCAAGACACACCACTGCAAATCTCGGATGTTCTCATCATTGTCTGTGTTATGTCTGCAGTCTGCGTTGGGTAAATTATTTGTTCCGTTGTATCGTCAGCATCCTGAGATATTGTAGAACTAATTGCTGGCGGTTTTGTCGATGGAAATTGATGAATAATAGTTTTAGAACCTAAGTGGTTAAACACTATAACATCATTTATAGCGTCGGTCATCTTTAAGTTTGGATAGTAAAACACGGAACTATATGTTATTGTTGAGGATGGTAGCAGATATGTAGGCAATACAATGGAGTTATCCATATTGGAGCTAAGGAGACGAAATCTGTCATCAAACAGTTGGTTTATTTCTGTTATGTCACGAAACGAATAGCCTGATGCCCTTGTGTGAGTGAAGAGCTCTGAAAAACTAGCAGAGAATGGTTGTGAAGATTCACAAGGTGTACTGATATCTGTAGCGGGGGTATCGACATTTGTGTCCACTATACTCAATTCTTTAATAGCAGTACCGTTTAGAGGGTGGCTTGGGATAGTTTGGACATTGATTCTCGTATCATACCTGTGATCTGTAGCAGACAAGATTACATGAACGAGCATGGAATGCGCATTGTCTTCTGAAATCTGCAAACTTGTGTGAGCACGTAGAACTGGAAACTTGGATTTCCATTCATACAAATCGTCTGATGAAGCATGATCAAGAAGCCTGGGATCACTTGCATGTGTATCTCTGACATGTGTATCTCTGACACGTGTATCTATGGATTGTGTATCTATGGCTTGTGTATTAAAATACTGACTAGTTAGACCAGGCTCTAATTTGTCGTCTGTTCTGACATCCAAAAACTGAGAACTAAATAGCCATTGTTGTGCTGGTGTCACCTCCTTCTCAGAATAAAGTACAAAATGATTGCTAACAGTTTCCACTTGTGCACTAACAGTAGCGCAATTTGAGATATCTGTGCATTGAGATATGTATGGCTTCGACAAAATGTGGTCTGTATTACTATGAGAATGTTGTGTATCGATAGTTAAGCTGATGTCACTGCTAAATCTGGTTAAAGTAGATAATTCTTGGTTTGTCTGTGTCAGTTTCCAAGCTAGAGAAAATGCCGTAGACTCCTCTGCGTTCTCGATATGAACGCTGCTGCTGATATATACTTTGTTTGTAGTCACAGATGTTGTGTCATACACATCATGTAGGAGCGATGATGTCTTAACTGAAGACACTAAACTTTGGCGCAGACTATCCTGAGGTAAGTGTTGAGAAATATATGTTGCACTTTGTAAGTTCCAAAACTCTACTGAATTACTTTTACTTTCTTGTGGAATGCTCGTAAATGTAATTCTTGAACTTGTAGCCACGTTACGTGAGGCTAAATGTGTCAAAGATTTGTAGAATGACAATACAGCTTTGTCCTGAGTGGCACGCTCAGTTGTTGATAAGCTCAGGTGAGTTTGTTCCTTAACAAAATGGATGCTACCTTCATCGAGATCTTGGAAGTGGTTATGTATAACCTCACCATAACGAACATCTAGTGAAGATATCACATTAAGCCCGATGTAATCCTTAGTTGCGGTGAGAAGTTTGCTTACTTCATCTCCAAAGATAGTGTACAGAAATGATGGTGTAACCGTGTATTGTAAACTGTCGATTAAAGAAAACTCAATAACCTGTACTGGCGTCCAGTGAAAAGCTGTTTGTCCCTGACTCTGAGACCACTTAGCTAGGTTAAACGGCTCGTAAATATCTGAAAAACTGGATTTTACAACAGAAACATTTTCCGAATACGGACTTGGTCTACAATTCTCGTTTGTACACTCTGAACTAATGAACGGGAAAGTCCAGTCACCAGAAGTACTTGATGCTGATAGAGTATGCCTCTCTGGCAAATCAGTTTGACCATCTATAGCGACCTCTGACTCTTGGAATAACTGAAAACTCAGCAATCTGTGAATGAGCAACAATGCATGTTATCAGTATTGGTTATCGCTATAATTAATTAGTAAAACATAAGTGACTCTACACAACTCATGTCAGATAAACATACAACTTTGCATCGGGAAACATACACCGATGTTACATTCAGGATTTAAGAGTGAAACACTTGAGTTCATTTAAGACGCACATTTTAGTTGAAGGAAATAAGGAAAGACATTCATTTATCGTTACTCTAAAGCATGAAAATACCGTACATTTGAGATATATAATGACGTTTTAGTACACAGAGTAACATCACATCTCTCAAACTGGAGATCTCTGGTTTCTGCCCACTGTAGCTTCACATGGTTGGAGAAGGCAAGCCCTTCTCCTAATTTATCCTGTGCGCTGATAAATATGACGTTTACTTACGATACTGTATTAATAATACATTGTCTAGCAATTCCCGCTAGGTGTCACAATCAAAGAGTAATGAAGCGCAAAAAATTGCAAAATCTAAGAATCATTTAATATATAAATATGAACATACTATTAGTTAGCAAATATAATATAATAAAATCGAAATATAAACCAAAGATTCGACCGATTGCTCACAATCTGGGCACTAAATCATAAAATAATAACATAGATCAACGTCATCATATGTATTTGTGTATGTCTTGTGTTTTAGAGTACTATGAATATGGACCGGTCGGTTCACACACAACAAAACACGTACAACAAAAACACACACACAGGTACAAGTATGTTCACTCCTCGAAAACCACAAATGTTTTACATTATTAAGTACCAGAAGGCATCAATGCGTGCCAAGTTATTACCAAGTCCTCGATGCTTCTATATTATATATTAAAAAACAAGGAATGAGAATGAAATAAACCGAATTAATTTCTTTAATTGGAAGCAAATGAAAGAATAAAACAGAAATAACAAAACAAGTTTTTGTCAAAAACTCCTCCCTCCCTTTTTTCCCCTCAGTTTTTAAAATCAACCGAGTCAAGGTATTACAACGTGTTCACTATCTCAAGGTCAAATCTGGCTGTACTACTTCAGGAATGACAAAAATGTACATTTGCGTTTTTTTAAAGTTCTCAGTGTTTATTGTATGGTAAATTAAATAAATGCTCTCGCAGGCCAACAAGAACATATGGTAGTGGTGAGTCGTCGCAAATTTGTGTGGCTTGGCCACGTGGTGAGGCACGATTCCCTTTCCAAAACTCTTGCACGGAACAGTTGAACGAGGAAGAGGAGGTCAGAAGAAAGTATGGATTGATGTTTGTTTGTTTACTTGAAAACCCCATGAATTGAGAGTGATTAGATCTTACTTCGTACGTGCAGTGGGGTGTTATTTCTGAGCTTTCTTTCATAGCCAGTAGACTTCGGTTTAGTGAAATGCCTATTGAAGGAGCCGTCCACTCTGAGGGGATCTAAAGACTGAATATGATTTAGATTCTCAACACTTAAGCTGAGAACAGAGAGGAAGGGCGAAATTTGTTTGCTTACGTTTCCAGAGTGGCACCCCTACAGACCTCAAGGGTTATGGGTTTGATGATGTTGAAATTATTTTTAGTTTTTAAGAATCAGACAGATAATCGTTAGTTCATAAGAGATGCCTGTAAAGATAATCCTCTCAATAGATTTGCCGCATTCTCACCTTTTGTTCTTTTTCTATGCTTATTTTGGTTCTGAGTATCAGCCTAAAGAAAATGTCCTGTCCATGAAAACAAATAATCTAAAGTGAAACACTCGATAGGTCATTTCATATATTGTTTTTAAGCTTTTGCTAAGCGATAAAGGACCTTGACTCACGGTATAGGCCTTGCCCTGGAAAATATCGGGTTCTGTATTTATAGCTGACATCGCCCACTTTTCCCTGGTAGTAAAATTTATAACAACGCTAGTCTTTCGTTTAGAAATATCTGATTTCACCTTTGACAAAAACTTGACACTTTGACATTGTCTTTCGTAATTTATACAGTCTGGATAATAGAGATATATCCACCGAAAGTAACGCATTGGACTTGTTTCGTGATTTTCATTGCTCACTTTGTGTCTACTTTACGTTGACAGCCAAAGCAAATCACAAAAAAGTCAAATGCATCACTTTCGCAGGGTGAATCCCAATTTGTGGCAACAAAAGTTTTGTATTGCCCATTGTGACAAACAAAGTAATACCGCACCACCAGTAGAAATAAGTCAGAACGATCTCCGACTGACCCCTAGACTTTCACACAAAACCAGTATCCAATTTCGGCACAGCCATTTACCGAAGTCGTTTTCCAATAATAATTCTTTGCGCTAATCTCAAACGTTATTTTTGTTTGCGAAGCAGTTTTTTCAAGCTTTTCATTGACTGGCCAATCAAAGTATATACAAAGTTGCCAATGATCAGAGGCATAAGTCAAGGTATGAGATGGGTTGCAAAGGGAACGCATTACTCTCGGCGTAACCAGGGTTAGCAGATAACAAGATCCCAAATGTACTTCCTCGCGGTGCACCCTGGAAACAGAAGTACATCAGTTCGAGCTGATTCTGGCCAAATCATTTGGGGATCGTGTCCGAGAATGTAGAGGTAGCAGATGGGAAGAGATTTGACAGCATAAGAGACATACAATATTTCCGACACAACCAGCATCACCACATACAGCGACACTGTCGATATACAGTGAAGCTAGTCAGTCGAGTCAGAACATTGGAGGGGCAGCCAATGTAAAAGGCACGTAACGGTAGATGCATGGCGAGAGACAAATAGATTTCATACTGAGTACAATGATACAATGAAAGGGCAGAACAGCACCAGAGGGCAGCGCGAACTGAAAAAAGTGAAAAGTTCATAGGAAAGGGGAACTACAGGCTCTGTTAGCTCGAGACGAGCTTCTAGTTACCTGTGCTCCATATAGGCAGAGACCCAGACCCAATCATGTGCGTTCGGAAAAGCAAGAAGACCTGACCCAACTCTAATGTCGAGCTTTTATATACCGGAAACATGTTTGCGAAGAGAAAGGGTTCCGTACCTGATGGGTTCAGGCACAAAAGGGACAACGATTTTAGCCCTGGCCAAACTCTACTGTCAGGTTTTCCTATACCGGAAATACACTTACAGAGAGAAAGGGTTCAGTACCTGATGGGCTCAGGTGCCATAGGGACAAGGTCGCTCAGCTTGAGAACGCCTTGTTCTCAAACGTGTGGTGTGAGACTCGAACTTGGGCGAGGGATTCACGATGTCTGTGAACGACACCTCGGGTAAGAAGGCGAAAGAGTCAGAGTCCAACTCTTCTGGCGAGTTCTTCCTCATACGGAAGCTCTTCGAGTTCTTCCTCAAGCTCGCGGAGGAGAAACGGTTCAGTACCCGATGGACACAGGCAGAGTACGTCCAATTGCTCGAGATGGGTTCATAGACAGTGGAACACATCGTGCGAGAAAAACGTGCTCTACAAGCGTTTTGGCGAAGAGGCACTACACACCAGCGTGCCCGGCGATAGATAGGCTGTCACGGACTAGGGAAGCCTACCTGAATTAAAGGCATGACGAAAACGGATGTACTGGACCTCAGACGCCCAGACCACAAGTAGCCAACCGAGGTGCAAATAACACATTTCTACTGTGGAAATTGCACCACAACTTACTTCACGCTCCCCGGCGGAAATCACACGATATATTCGATGGAGTTATATGAGAGCGAACGCAGAAGAAGAAGAAGAAGGTAAGAGATGCTGTGTGGATCGGCACACAGGATGAATTTAGGAGAAGGGCTTGCCTTCCTCTAAAGCATATATGTTTTGAGAATGCTAAAACAGCATTTTTTATGCCAAGTAAGTTGTCTGGCACGTGGATTAAGCCTTACAGAGCGCGTCTGTGACAGCCAAGGTACCGAGTTCGACTCTCGATTCAATTCAGCATCCAAACCGTTCGGAAAGCACTGGCAAGCTGCTGAACGTATTTATATTGATTAGAAAATCAATAGAAGGAAAATGCTGAGTTGATGACCACGTCCTGACGCAACCAAATGCTACCGATTTAGAATCTAGATTTCAGATAATACAATTCAGAACTTTATGTCTACATAGATGAGTTAAGGGAAAAATGAATGTTTTCTATTAAAATATGGAACTTTTAAAGATAGTTTCTTATATGGGGGAGTCAATAAGTAAGTCACAAATGGCTCTTTAGAAAAAAACTGAAGACGATAAAAACCTGAAAACTGTTTATTTTTACACATACATTATCCCTTTACTTCTCAACATAATTTCCACCAACATTGATGCATTTATCCCATCGTTTTATGAGTCCTCCCAAACCTGCTGCGTAGAACTGCGTGCTCTGCTTTTTAAGCCACATTTTCACTTCACATTCAACTTCTGCGTCAGTCGCGAAATGCTTCCCGCCAAGGTGGGTTTTTAGTGGACCAAAAAGGTGAAAATCACTAGGGGCTAAATCGGGGCTGTAAGGAGGATGTTCCAGAATTTTCCAACCAAGATTTTTTATTTTCTCCTGAGTTAATCGAGCCGTATGTGGTCTAGCATTGTCATGAAGGAGTAGCACTCCTCTAGTCAGCAGCCCTGGACGTTTTCTTCGAATTGCATCCCGAAGCACTGATAGAACTTCACAGTATGATTCAGAATTCACATTGTCACCTTTCTTTTTGAAATTGGTTAAAAGCACTCCTTGACAATCCCAGAACACTGTCAGCATAACCTTCCCTGCTGATGGTGTAACCTTGAATTTTTGGACACAAGGCGAAGAAGGATGTTTCCATTGCATTGAAGCACGCTTTGATTCAGGCTGGTAGTGATGCACCCATGATTCGTCCCCAGTAATAATCCTGTTCATCATGTCTTCTCCTTCATTTGCGCATTGACAGAGATGCTCCAATGACAAGCCTAATCGGTTCATTTTGTGTTCGTCCGTCAATTGTCTGGGCACCCACCTTGAACACACTTTCTTAAATTTCAATCGGTCATGCATGATGCTGTATGCTGAACCATGTGAGCACCCTATTGCAGCTGCTACAGCGTCTATCGTTACTCGTCTGTCACCTCGAATCATCTCCTCAACCCGCTGCACAGATGCGTCTGTTGCAATTTCAACAGCACGACCAGATCGGATTTCGTCAACAATTTTAGAGCGTCCTTGAGAAAATATTTTTTACCCAGCTGTGCACCGCTTTACGGGACAAACAATTGTCAGCATAAACAGGAAGCATTTCTTTATGAATGTCTTTTGCAGGCAGTCCTTTTGCCCATAAAAAACGCACAACAGCACGTTGTTCATTGATTGTACACTCTGTAAGTACAGTAGCCATTTTGTTTTTTGTGCTGCGCATGCGCAAGGTACAGCTAGCGCCATCTAGCGAACATAAACATAAAGTTCTATGATGATATCAACTATAAACAGCTTTAGAAACCACCTACTGCATTTTCCTGCCATCCAACATCAATTTGTGACTTACTTATTGACTCCCCCTCGTATAAATATTTTTATAAATACTTTCGAGGATATGATTTTGTTTGTGAGTATATATGTTGCAATTTTTCACAAATTATGCGCAGGCCTTATACCCACATTTCTTTCTAGACAAAAACCACTATATATGTGTGGTGTGTGTGTATGTGTGTGTGTGTATGTGTGTGTGTGTATGTGTGTGTGTGTGTGCGCGCGTGTGTATCTGTTGATTATATATATATATATATTCAATGTATTTTGCTTTCATTGCTACATTTCATCACAAGGTGAACCAGTCACTAACATAAGCATATGAGTCCATGTAAACAAAAATGTAGCGTCTTGGTCAGATTTGAATTTCTTGTCCACTTCATTGGTTTCAATTATTCTTTCCCTGTATCATACACTCTCCCGTACACCGTGCAAATGTGGTTTGAAAGTTGTCCATAACAACGTGCACATTTCTATTGTACACAATGAAATCATTCATTTTCAAGGATAAGCTGTACTATTGTTATTTTCACACTTGAAAATTAGTGCCCACATTTTCAGATACCAAAGTTCAAACAATCCCGTATATGGATGAATAATGAAATAAGTTCGTTATTCACAGTTGGTTTGTCTTCAAACGTAAGAGACACATATATACATTGTTAGATGGTTTTTATTGAGGGAAGGCAATTACTAAATACAACGTTCTCCGTTAACAGTATAATACCTTATAGAGCATATTAAATAAGCAGGCAATATGCATGTTAAACAACAAAAACAATGAATGTCAGTATTAGCGAGAGACCATGTTTGTTTTCACACAATCTCAACAATAATAACAGACGTGATAATGGCCAAAAAACGCTACCAATGCGTTCCGGCTACTAAGATATTCCAATGGAGACAAATTGACAAGATTTTCTATGAATAGAGCCCCAATCTAAACTACAACATAGACAACAGATGGAATATGTGATAAAACAACAACCAAACTCAATAAATTGTTTATCAGCTCGTGCAGCTTATCAACGAAAGTAGCAGTTGTATGATTCTACTTCTTCTTCTATTTTAGTATTTGTGCTCTCAGTAGATTTTCAGTTCTGTTGTACATTGTTTAAAGTCGTGAATATATTGTAGTACCTTGTTTGTTTTGAGTTGTGAATCTATTGTAGAACATTGAATGTTTAAAATCGTGAATTTACCTTGTATGTTTAAAGTCGTTTATCTATTTTAGTACATTGTATGTTTAAAGTTGTAGATATATTGCAGTACATTGTATGTTGAAAATGGTGAATGTATTTTAGTACCTTGCATGTTTAAAGTCATGAATCTATTGTAGGTTGGTTGGTTGATTAGTTGTTGATCCAACTGTCCATGGGCTCATGCCCTTTGACTCAAGCATTATACTGCTGGGAAGTCTGTGGATTTTCGGCCCACCCTGGTCTAGTGCCAGAGACCAACTACCACACCATCATGAAGACAGGTTTCTACCTATGCACTGCTCCGAGCGACTGCAGCCAATATATGATTCTCTGTTCTCATTCTCCGCCACCAATTGACTACTGGTTATGCCGAACTTCTCTATTGCTCCAGTCATGCAACCATATTGTAAAAAACAAATAAAATCTACAATTTTTATACCAACACTGTGCTACCAATGTCAAACATGGTCTTTAACAGCTTCGCCGCAAAGAAAAATCGTCACATGTGAAATGAAGTGTCTGAGGAAAGCTGCAATGGTTACCAAATTAGATAAAATAAGAAATGAAGAAATTAGGAAAAGAATTGGTATAATATCATGTATCGAACATATTGAGAGACAGCAAGTAAAATTGTTCGGTCACCTTATGAGAATGAAGCCAAACCAAATACCAATAAGAGCATATAATTCAAGAATATCAGGACGTAAAGCCAAAGGTAGACCAAGAAAACGATGGATAGAAAACATCAAGATAACCTTGAACAAACATGGACTAAATGCAACCTTGGCGACACATCTGGCCTTGAAACGACAACTTAAGATACCACCCCTACGCTTAACGGCAAGTGTGAATGCGATCAACAATCATTCACCTGGGGATAGACAATAGAGAATAGGTATTTGGCTGGTGTACTAGCCCTGCGCCCAAATGTCTGAGATCCCTGTTGCGATATGCATGACAGGTGGCAGTGCTACCATTCTTTGCTACCATTTTGGGCCTTAGTAAATAATGGGGGACAATAATAACATAATTGTGTAAGGTGTAGGCAAATGGTTTGGCCTATGTTCATATATGAAATAATGAAATGTCATTCTATAGTACATCATTCTCCAAATATAGATCCTAGAAACTGCATCACACATCTCGGCTGATCTGACTTAACCAATAAAAGGTACGGATCGTTCAACGGTCAGCCAACTGGTGTGACTGTTACGTTTATGTCGTTTGTTGGGACACAACTTTGTAAAACGTAGGCCTATAGCTCTACACGATTTGACGGTAAAAAGATATTTCAATAAGTGTTTATAAACTGACCTTTCCATTTTATGTTCAACCTTCACCACCGTGCTTTGTCCACTTCCGAATGGCAATCCTCCAAGTGAAGAAAGACTAATACAATTAATGACAATCTTCAGAAAACTAATGAAGGAGATCCCGTTGAATTATGAACAAACTAAGTTGCCATTGTGACATATTTACAAATAGCCAAATTTCTACACCCAGGCAACTGTAGGTAAGTTTGTGTCCGTTAGTGACACATGGAATGTCACAAAATCAGCCGTTGACAAGCTGTGTGTGCTCTTCAATACAGTATGAAACAATAGTGCGAACAGACACGCATAGCTAAGGGACAGTTTTAATTAAATACGTGCACAAAAGTTGGTTTTGTGTAAACATGACTTGTTATTATAGTCTGTGGTTAGTCATTGTTTTCCTCACTTATTGCGTACAGATCCCCTGACCTGGCAAGCCACGTTCAAGATGATTTCACTCTGGCCGTGCCTGGTCATAAATTACGTTAACAATTTTTTGACAGTTTCCCATCCCATCCCCCACCTCCCTTGTCAAAACTATACAAAAATTAAGAAAAGTTATGTGTTTAATTATGTCAAAAAAATTGGCCTACCCCGCACGCCTCTCGATTACTTTTTTAGCAGAAGTAGTATTTATTTTTTTTAAAACTATGATTTGTTTCACATATTTAGAAAGATGTTTCAAATACAAAAAATGTAATTGGTTTATTCAAAAGTTTTGTAACCCCAACTATTATCAACATTGATGTAAACCTCATCCCCAATAGTAACACCCCCCCCCCATTGTCAACAACTGTACAACCTTTTCAGAAATCTCCCCCAACTTGTTCAGATACCCTCCCGAACATTTTCAGATACCCTCCACTAACTTGTTCAGATACCCTTCCACAACTGTTTCAGATATCCTCCCCATTATGTTCAGACATCCTCCTCCAACTATTTCAGATGTTTCACCGAACATTTTTAGATACCCTCTACTAACTTGTTCAGATATCCTCCCCCAACTGTTTCATATATTCCCCCCCCCCAACTGTTTCAGATATCCTCCCCTAATAAACTCAGATACCTTAACTTGTTCAGATAGCCTTCCCCAACTGTTTCAGATACCCTCCCCTAACGTGCTCAGATACCTTAACTTGTTCAGATAGCCTTCCCCAACTGTTTCAGATACCCTCCCCTAACGTGCTCAGATACCTTAACTTGTTCAGACTCCCATGAGTGTTGACCTAATTATTGGACATCCCCTGGTGCCCCTAATCATGGCAATGAGTGTGGAGATAGCACAACAAAACTCATAGACTACATGAGAGGAATTATTGATAAAAACCAACATTTATTGATGGAAAAGTTGCCTAAAGAAACTTACAACTATCAATGTGTTAGATACAACTATCCATGGCACGAGGAAGAAAATGAAATCGTCACACTTATTAAAGATATAGTCAGGACATACCCACAAAAAATAACAACAACAACAAAAACAACATAAAATAGCAAATAATAGTTTTTATCAACAGTATAAATATATAACACATTTTTTTCTGGATGAAAGGTATGGGGGCATATGCTGGTATAAGCCGTACCACCTTTTTTTAATCACAAAATTGTATATATCCTCATCAAGTCCCCAGACGGTACGGATTACCACACTGATATCAATGGACACATTGTCCGAGAATGGATAGTGAACAATTTTCCCCTTACTTTGGATATGCATTCATGTTTGGTAATGGATAATTCACCCTATCATAATAATGTTGAAGTTTAGGAAGGCAGACTTACAGCTGCATCAAGTATCAGAGATTGAATCAGAACTTGGTTTCCAGAGGAAAATGCCTCTTATGACAATACTTATTTGAAATCAGAACTATTTCAGCTTGTAAAGAACACACAGAAAACAAAGATCTATCAGAATGACAGAATCGTTGAAGATCATTGTCACACGTTGATTGTCACTTTACTATTCTCATCTTAACACAATACGGCTTGTTTGGGCACAATAAGGCTTGTTGGGCACAATATGGCTTGTTTGGGCACAATAAGGCTTGTTTGGGCACAATAAGGCTTGTTTGGGCACAATAAGGCTTGTTTGGGCACAATAAGGCTTGTTTGGGCACAATAAGGCTTGTTTGGGCACAGTAAGGCTTGTTTGGGCACAATAAGGCTTGTTTGGGCACAATAAGGCTTGGTTGGGCACAATAAGGCTTGTTTGGGCACAATATGGCTTGTTTGGGCACAATAAGGCTTGTTTGGGCACAATACGGCTTGTTTGGGCACAATAAGGCTTGTTTGGGCACAATAAGGCTTGTTTGGGCACAATACGGCTTGTTTGGACACAATAAGGCTTGTTTGGGCACAATAAGGCTTGTTTGGGCACAATAAGGCTTGTTTAGGCACAATAAGGCTTGTTTGGACACAATACGGCTTGTTTGGGCACAATAAGGCTTGTTTGGGCACAATAAGGCTTGTTTGGGCACAATAAGGCTTGTTTGGGCACAGTAAGGCTTGCTTGGGCACAATAAGGCTTGGTTGGGCACAATAAGGCTTGTTTGGGCACAATATGGCTTGTTTGGGCACAATAAGGCTTGCTTGTCAAGGGACAAGTTGCCGCACAAAATATAATTTTTAAAATGTATGATTTCAGAATATTGATACAAAATGCTCTGTCAAAGATAAACAAGTCGTGCTGTACGAAATATAAAGAACATATGCTATGTTAAGAAGAAGAATACTGGAAAATATGGAGTATATTTTATTCAGCCAACAATAGTTGTGAACCTTTTGAAATCATCTGATTCAGATTGAGAAGCACGCCATATAAGGGATATAGCAAACAATCAGCACATTCTAAATTTATAATTGTATATTCATCTTGTTATGTCAATGATCTGAGTTATGAATCGACATTACTGCATTCCGGTAAAACCTATCAATGTTTAGGGTTTCCGGCAAATGTCGAAGTGTATACTAATTATTTCTGTAGCTAGCTGGTTTAATACGCTCCTCATTCGATCTTGTGCGCGTCCAGTTGTGCTAGTTCAACTAATCCCACTAGTTCAATGATCTTTCCCTTTGAAGTTTCGCTAAACCCAATTTCATTTCTAATAAAAGAATGCAAATACCTACGCAACAGCTAGAACATAGGATAGATATATGACTACTTCAAATCAACAACTTTAAACCGTATATTACAATATTCTCGGTCATAGTACATTTCATTGTCAAGGAGTAATTGATGAAAATCATCGTAATTTTCTTCACTAAATTTCGCAAATAATCTAGAATTAAACGCGCTACTACGAATCTTGTTTACTGCGTTTATGACGAATTGAAGAGATTTATGCAATCTGGCACCCATAATTTTAGCTACTAACTGTTGTCCGTTTAATGACGCAGACACCTCGAACACCTCGGGTACATTTTGTTTTAATGGCTTAAAGAAGCGCGGGACAGCCCCGAAACGTAGTGCTCCATCTGCTGCAGCCGATATTATATTTGTCACTTTTTAAAAGAAATAATCTTTTAAAACATTGAATATTGATTCGCCTTTAATGTCTATTGTCAAAGTTCTCGCAAAGAGAAGTTCTTCGTTAATTTCTTGGTCCATAACGAAACAAACATATGCCAATAATAGTGTTTCATTATTAGGCAACTTTGGCTTGTACGTTAAATTGAAACTGTGTTCTTGTTGCTGACACACTGATACCAGCAAGAGTATTTTCTAAACTCCCAAACTGTGTTCTTGTTGCTGACACACTGATGCCAGCAAGAGTATTTTCTAAACTCCCAAACTGTGTTTTTGTTATTGACCCACTGACGTCAGCATGGGTACCTTCTAAACTCGCAAACTGTATTCTTTTTCATAAGGTTCAAATGACGTAGAGGATTGACTTCACTCTACTCGGTTTCCCATATGTACGCCGTCACTTTTAACGAGGCGACAAGCCGCCTGCCGAAGTACAATTTATAGCAAATAACTCCGTAGCTTCAAGCAATAATCCTCATGAATCTCCGAAAATATCCACCTTGTACACAAGACGATACGAGCCGGATTTGAACCAATGAACACACTTCTTTAACACAATGCAAACAGCTTAATCACGACGCTAGTGAGATCCCCTGTGTGTTCTTGTTGGCTGACCGTCATAGGGCTGTTCACAAATTACGACAATAGTTATTTGCCAATTTGTACACTCTCCACCTCCCCGCCTTGTCAACTAATGTAAAGGTAATGAATTAAAGGATCCCCCATTCCTCTTAATTATGTAACAAATATAAATAATCCCCCCCTACCCTCAAACATTTTTTGTAGCAGAAATATAACGAAAAAAACTACATTATATTTTTCAGATTTTTAGAATAATGTTTTAACATTCACACAACTTAATTGCTGTATGAAAAATAGTATTGCTGACGTCAGCTTTGTCACCCCCCCCCCCCCCCATCACTATCAAACTTTGCAGAAAACCTTTCCCCCCCCAACCCCTTCCTTAATTGTTTACATATTTTAAGGACAGCTCATTAAGTTTGTTAAATGTACGATACATAAATTGGTTGTGGAGTGAATCAGATTTAAAAGTAACACGGCATGCATGATTGCTTACATTTAACAGTACCATCACATATTTTTTTCAGAATTAACTTGGATGGTGTGCTTTTCATGAGTATTGGCTTCCGGTTTCAAAGTACCGTTTCCTGAAGTTAATAGGCTTCATCCTTGCCGATTACTGCCTAGCCATAGAGCGTCACATCAGAGGTGCAGTCATTTATTTAATGTACGTTTAAAACACTTGACACGGCAAAGACTATGTATCTGTCTTTCGAGGGGGTGACAGCATGAGAAATGGAAACAAAAAATACTGATATTTTCACAAATAGATCCTCTTATCCGTATACACACCTACATCTGAAGTGAGATAGGAATGGTCGCATGTGCTGTACGAAAGAAATAAAACGCAAGTTCAATATATAAATTCTTCTTCTTCTGCGTTCGTTCTCAAACTCCTGCAGATTAGCAGGATGTAGTCCGGAGAACGGAATGTGTTGTGTCATGGTTTACATCATTGCTGCGATATCTGCGCCTTTCGGCCTGACACATTCGACTTCAGCATGGCTTTGGGTCACTGACCCTATATGGGATGGGACAGCCAACTCCATACCATAACCTCCTTAGTCGCCTTTTACGACATGCGTGGAAGGTAAACAGTGTTGCTATTCTTTGCTCCCCTTTCGGGCCCTGGCAACACACGGGCGCAATATAGAAATGAAACACATAAGAAACATTTTGTCAACTAACACTTAGCTATCAGGGCCAAACCCGATCCATGTTAACTATTATCAGAACAACCTTGACGGTTTGAAAAGTAAAGGCCTGAAAGGGATACAACGAATTGCAATATCTGCAATGCATGTCGTATAAGGAACTAAGAAAGTTTGAGGGTGAAGTTGGCTGTCACATCCCCTAGAGAGTCAAAGTGACAAAAAAGCCATTCTGAAGTCTGATGTTTCTGGTCGAACGGAAATGATATAACAGCAACGATGTGTATCATAACCGAACATACTCGTATTCTGTTCTTTAGACAGCATCATGTTAATCTGCATGAGTTTGAAAACCAAGGCAGAATAAACAGAAAACAATGAAAACTGTTGTTGGAGTTAAGAGACGGAACACTAACAGGAGACAGACATAATGTGATAAGCATATATAAGGAATTCATGAAACATGAAAAAACAACAACAAGAGAGTGCGTATCTAGTAAGAATGAATTCACCAAGAAATAACAGTGGGTTTGTGCATTTAGTAAGAATGAATTCACCAAGAAAAAACACAGTGGGTTTGTGCATCTAGTAAGAATAGGGTTGCCAGACGTCCGGCAAAAGGAGGACATGTCCTCCTTTTTAGCTCAATATTCTCCCTCCGGCAGGCAAAGCTAAAACTTTTAAAGTGTAAGGTTTTCTTTTTACATTTTATATTATAATTTTTTATGTATCTTTGTTACAGCTATTACATCGTATGTTTACGTTGTTAGAATCTACAAGGTCTATGCATTTCTGCGAACCAGTCGATTTTAGTCATGTTAACTATTAATGGCTTAAAGAACCGCGACAGCACCCAAACGTAGTGCTCCATCTGCTGCAGCCGATATTATATTTGTCACTTTTAAAAAGAAATAATCTTCTAACAATCTAGCTCTGTGCTGTATTATCTAATGTCAAATTGTTAATGCTATTTCCAGTTCCAGCAATAAAGACGCACATTTAAATTGTTTTTTTTAAATGTAATTTTTACCGTCTATGTTTATGAAAATGGCATCTACAAAGAGAAAATGCAAATTCTCGAACACTATGAAAAATAAGTTTTCTTGCTTCGTTGAAGGACGCAATGAGAATGAGGCAAAGTGTACGATTTGTGATAGTTACTTGTCCGTTGCTAACAAAGGAGCTGCTGACTTGGAACGCCCTGATGACAGTGAGAGACATAGAAACCTAATCAAAGTGTCAGCATCATCGAACAAATTGGCGTCTTTTTATCAACCTAAGTATTAAAGGTATTGCAGAAAGCACATTCGACTGAAGCAACTTTGGCATTTCATACAGTTTGTCATCATCAATCTTACAACTCGATGACCTGCACAGCTGGTTTGATGCACACATTATTTGAAGATTCTGAAATCGCTAAAAATATTGCTTGTGCAAAAACAAAGACTGAAGCAATAATAAACCAGGTAATTAGCCCCCACACTGTTGATCAATTAGGTAAATCTGCAGGTGGCATTTCACATTTTGGTCTTTCGACAGATGCTAGCAATCACGCAGAAAATATTTCCGATCATTATTCAATACTTTGACTGGAAGGCAGGTGGAATCCAAACTAAGATTCTGGATTTAGACAACACACAAAATGAAACCTCAGAAACTATATCACAGTACATTTTGAGAATACTTCAAAAATATTATCTGTGCTCCAAATGTATTACTTTTGCTGGTGACAATGCCAATGTAAATTTTGGAGACATTAACAGAAGAGAAGGTAAAAATGTGTATTCGCATTTGAAGGAAGCCTTGAACAAGCCCTTAGGAGGCGTTGGATGTCCGTCGCACGTTCTGCACAACTGCACCCAGCATGGCGCAGATGTAATGCAGATTGAAGTTGAAACTATTGTCTTGAAGAAATTCAATCACCAAGAAATAACACAGTGGGTTTGTACATCTAGTAAGAATTAACGAATTAACTCACCAAGAAATAACACAGAGTATGGTAGTATAGCATTTTCAGGATGTAGCCAACAACCCAGATTTATTTTAATTTTTTTAATATTTAAAAATTTTGCTGTAGTGATTTTTTTCTAGGTAATATAATGCGTTAGTAGTTTGCCATTACTTTCTGAACGGTCCGGATGCACAATTTCCTGCTGCTGGATTCGAACCCGAGAAATGCTCCCTGTACCACGCCACCACAGAAAGATAATGGGCAGATATAACACACTTCTGTTATAGCAACATTATAAAGTGACCTTTGAGAAGTTCATTAAATGTCATGCTACTGCACATATGACTAATATTAGTATGATACTAATGACTCTGATAGTGAGTCAACATTACACACATCACTAAACATCACTCAAATATGGTAACATCAACAAAATATGATGATTCAGTGCCAAATGTAGTAGGTTAAATAGACTGGGTGATAAAATGCATCTTTTCTTACCCCTCTCTTTATTTTTATGTATGGTGAGTAGCTATTTTTACACTTTATTGATTCAGTTTGTTCCAAATATATATTTCTAATCAGTCTGATGTCATTTCAATTTATTCCTATTTCTTGAAGAGATTCAGCTAATTTTTCATGGTAAACTCTGCCAAAATGCATTGTTGTAGTCTATGACGCAATTATAGATAATTTTGAACTTTTGTATATATTGTATATATTCTATCTATCAATGGTCGGATACTATGTTTAGCTTCTCTAGTTTTTTCTTTTTTCCTAAAATCCGAATATTTTTCTTCATCGACTTCAGTGTTATTCAGTGTTATTCAGTGTTATGATATCTTGTTTTTAATTGTTTCATGTTTTATCTTTAGATACCTAAAATATACTTTCTGAAAAAAGCCCCAGTATATCAGATATTGCCTTAAAATATGAAATCTCAGTACACATCTTTGAAGAAGTAACACAGAACATATACTGTACAAAAATGTATGTATGAAAGATCGTTTCATTGAATGGAATGAGGTAGTATCAGATGGGCATGCAGAACCTTTAATAATGCCACAGATGCATGCATGACTGGTGGTCACAAAAATACTTTCATTTGTACAAAATACATTGTAAAACTTTTATGTCGGGTCAAGAAAACATCGCAGCATACAACCCTGTATAATGTCGACATTATCAATATAACATCGCAGCATACAACCCTGTATAATGTAGACATTATGTATTATGATCCCTAAAGGACTGATAAGTTATAGAAACTGTAACATAATTTGATAAAGAGTATGTTTTGTCACTAAAGTATCACAGTTACACATACACATACTTGATAATATAATAATAAGAGTTATAACCCGTCAGTGTCTTGGCACCTTGCTACCCTGGATATATCAGCACAATGTTAATGTCGTAGGGGTGCCACACTGGATATATCATGATCAGCACAAAAAGCTATCCAGACAACTCTTATCATCAGACATTCGGAAAAGTGTTGAAAAATCTCGCATAGACCATTCCTTGATGTCATCAATCCATTATTTTCTCTCAACCCCTCTTCTCCTTCCACCCTTAACTGTTCTTTGCATAATAATTTTAGAAAGCGAGTCGTGTCTCGTTACATGCCCACAACCAAACACTTTTTACGCCGTTTCACTACTTCCAAAAGTGGTTTTTGATAACCAGCAAGTTTACTTATTTGAAATATATTTGTCTTTTGTTCTATATAGTGAGTTAATTTTCAACAAACTTCTGTACCACTTGTTTTACATCCACGTCGATTTAATTTCAGCTAGACCTAGGAGAGTTGATGCGTTAGCTCTTTGACCTTGCAGTATTCATGTAACTCACGTACGTTCCACGGCAACACACGGTCGTACTAACTATTGATAACTATATTTCTATTTATTATGATTCTGTGAATTAAATTCAGTATTTTCCCAATTTTTATATGTGAGTTTGGTGTGTGTACGAATAAAGCATGTCTATGTCAATAATGATTTATGTGTTGTTTTGCTTACTCCATTTGTTACTATATAACTGCATGTACAGTTTTAGTATTTAGCCTACTGTTATGTGCAACGTGTGGCCGTATAGCTAGAACGCCGATCTCACAAGCCTGACGTCCCGGGTTAAATGTGAAATTTTTCCGGAACTCGTCGCGGCGACAGCTATAGTAAAGCGGCCTTTATTTCCACAAAAATCCTCCATGCAGTCTTTAAAAGGAAAACGCAGTAATAAAAGTTTTATTTTACTAACTATACATGTGCAATTTTAATATTTGTTACTAACTGCATGTACAGTTTAGTATTTATTACTAACTGCATGTACAGTTTAGTATTTGTTACTAACTATGCATGTACATTTTGGTATTTGTTACTAACTATGCATGTACAGTTTTGGTATTTGTTACTAACTATGCATGTACAGTTTTGGTATTTGTTACTAACTATGCATGCACAGTTTTAGTATTTGTGACTAACTGCATGTGCAATTTTAGTATTTATTATTAACTATGCATGTAGAGTTTTAATATTTATATTTTAAATATTTCCATAAAAATAATGAAACTTCGTATTATTTGTTTCATAAATAAATTTACTTATTCCGATAATACTATTACTATGATTATATTGAGAAAGAGAACACAAAATACAACACGACTCTACTTACGTTAAACATCAAATCTTATGGTCATAATTTGTCAAAAACAACACGAGGTGCACGATTGGTAAAGGAAACTAGTCAGTAGCCACGAATATATGATTATCTTCTTGTAACAGTATTCTAACACGAATATAAGATAACAACATACACGAATATATGATTATGTTAATATATTTATATAACAACATACACGAATATATGATTATGTTAATATATTTATATAACAACATACACGAATATATGATTATGTTAATATATTTATATAACAACATACACGAATATATGATTATGTTAATATATTTATATAACAACATACACGAATATATGATTATGTTAATATATTTATATAACAACATACACGAATATATGATTATGTTAATATATTTATATAACAACATACACGAATATATGATTATGTTAATATATTTATATAACAACATACACGAATATATGATTATGTTAATATATTTATATAACAACATACACGAATATATGATTATGTTAATATAGTTATATAACAACATACACGAATATATGATTATGTTAATATATTTATATAACAACATACACGAATATATGATTATGTTAATATCTTGTAAGTACCATACACGAATCCCAATCTGATGTTATAAGCAGCAGTCAACTCCAGTTAAGTCTTCAAAATTGTTATTACAAACTGTATGATAAATTGTCGTGCATGGTGTTCTAGAATACTCCTCACGGAAATATAAAAGCAGAAACAATTGTTAGGATGTAATTGTGACTATTATCTCTCGTGTCTAGCTATCATCGACTATGTATGTTTTATTTAAAGGTGGGCGGTAATTGACTCCTGCAGTGGTGTCAGAAAACCTACTGCATACTTTCCGCACAGTATGAGCATAAAACTGAAACAACTACTTGTCACACCACTTTTACTGTTGTCATCTCCGTTTATGAGAGTGTTACTGTTTCTTCAACTTCTACTCTCAAAAGATACAGGAATCATAGATATGACTTTTCAAGAAGTGAGTTTTCGATAAATACTTAATATAATGTCAATATATACACTTCAGGAATGTTGCTTTGTTTAAGGAATGGCATCATTGTTATGTACAACCAATATGTAAACTGGAAAGAATATTATATTTCTCAATAGATGTAGCTTCGCCTATAATGAAAAGTGTTTATAAACCGTTGCTGCCATCTCGAGGAGAAATACAACTGATCTGATATTTTGTGTAATCACCAGTCATGAATAGTGACCTTAGATATACTTCTATGTTAGCGATTGAGGAAAGCTGAAATCTGGAGAAAAATCGGTACAAGACCATGCACAGAATACATTGAGAAACAACAAATAAAATGGTGTGCACACCTTATAAGAATGGATCATAACCAACTACTAACAAGAACATATAAGATCCGAATACAAGGCCAGAGGAAGACCTAAAAAAATATGGATAGATAACATCAAAACAACACTGAACAAATAAGAATTCAACGCAGCCAAGGCGACACATCTGGCCTTGGGTAGACAACTAAATCTCCTAGTCACCACCCCTACACTTAAAGGTAGATGTGGATATTCTTACCATCATCCACCTGGGGATAGACAATAGACAATAGATAGATAGTTAGCTAATGATGTTCCTGCGACGTGGTTTACGATGATCATAATCCAAGGTGCTTCCAACAAAGTGGACTTTTCGATCTGGATACTCTGTTTATTTTAACTGTCAAATCTGTGGACTGTTATCTCGATCGTTGTTGATGTAATTGAGAGTACATTTCCATATAAATTATGACTATGCATGTCACATCCAATACGCGTATGTTCGGGTCAGCAACAATAGAAAACATTTGATCCCTTTGCATCCAAACAGTTAATGAATCAGAAAGATCAAGACCAACAAAACGGTTATGCTAGATAACATACTAGGTAAATTGTTAGAAAGAAAGCAAAGCCAACTTCAAAATATTCACTTCTAGACACAAAGATAGGCAAACATGCAGAAAACCCAAGAGCAATAGTTGTAAACCAACATATGTGAAGTAGAGATGCTACTTTAATTCCAGATCAAAGCAATGCAGAAAGAAATAAGATCGATCACAAATAGGGCAAGTCATGTAAACGGTGTCGGCTATATTAGAAACAAAAGGGGATAAATTATGTTTGACATGACGGGTAGAACAAGAAAACGGTGAATAGAAAACATCAAGACAACCTTGAACAAACATGGACTAAGCGCAACCATGGAAACACATCTGGTCTTGGAACGAAAATCGAGGCTCCCATCCCTTACGTTTAAAGGAAAGTGCGGATAATATAAAGCAGGATCAACCTGGGAAAAGACAATAGACAATATAAATAGGACAAGAATATTGACAAGATAGGTATAATATGTGACATACCAGTTTAGTGACCAAAGAAGAAACCAACATGAAGAATCAACGACCTATTTGTAATATTATATCAAGCCTTTGTAAACAATAAACACAATTACATGTGCATAGAATGTAGGCCATAATAGCATAATCAGTCAAATATTAGGTAATGATATCATTATAGAGTAGATGTCATGTAGCGATATCTTTATAGAGTAGATGTCATGTAGCGATATCTTTATAGTGTAGATGTCATGTAGCGATATCATTATAGAGTCGATGTCATGTAGCGATATCTTTATAGAGTAGATGTCATGTAGCGATATCTTTATAGAGTAGATGTCATGTAGCGATATCTTTATAGAGTAGATGTCATGTAGCGATATCTTTATAGAGTAGATGTCATGTAGCGATATATTTATAGAGTAGATGTCACGTAATGATATCATTATAGAGTAGACCCCATGTAAAGATATCATTGTGGAGTGGATGCCATGTAGCGATATCTTTATAGAGTAGTTGCTGATTGCGCGTTCTTCTGATTTTTCCTGAGAGGGTCACTTTCTCCCGTCGTCTCTTATTCCTCCCATATTGTGTATATGTCATTGCGAAGATCTGTTAGAATTTTACACCAAAATCTTCCAGGGTTGATACGACCTCTACTTCATAATGATATAATTACACGGTATCTACTCTATAAAGATATCATTACACTTTTAGATGGATGAAGGAACGGCAAGCAGAGCATATATGGAAATGTCTCCAGCGCTGTGACGCTTGTTCTTAATCAAGAATACACAATAGGCCATAATCGAATGATGAAAACATAATTTATACGACTACCTATGGGGACTTGGGTAGTTAACTGTACAGAACACGGAATAATAATAAGTTTAATGAGCAATATTACATGAAACATTACTGTAGATTGTACAAGTCAAAATAAGATAAACACATAAGTTGATGAAGACTAGTTTGGTTTGAGGAGAAACAAAGAAATCAAAACAAATATACACAGTATTATATTATCGATAGATAATATGTAGAAGTCTTGAACTCTGTTTTACTGGACTCATGCAGTGAGGAACGAGAAGAATGGTTAATCAGAGGGCCACACAAACCATCAGTATGCATACCCTTCATCATCTGTAAGAGGAGACTGAGAAATAATAGATCTGCCCGGAGTGCAATGATATCTGTTCATAACTGATAACCAACCAAACCAGCATATTATCATCATTAAGAGCCGTCTCCGCAAAGAAGGTTGGCTGCAACAGACTTCCAACATCAAGTCTCTTGTCTTGGTGGTGCACTCTGCTAAACCTGTCCATCTCGCGATATTACTCTCCAACTTGTATCTCTGCTTCCCTCTTACTCAGCAAGGCCTTCGACAAAGTTTAACACGGGAAATTAGTTGAATGTCTCCAAAAATAGATGGAAAAGACATAAGACTAATCGGGAATATATATTTTGAACAAACTGCATCAATGAGATACGAGATTGACTACTCACTATACATTTCTGTCCGGGCAGTGATGTATTTTATCACCCAGCCTATTTAACATCTACACAGAAAATTATATATTACATGAGCAAAGAATGACATACCGGGCTGATGAGTCAAGCTCTCATTGTCAATTCTGCGATAGCACGAACCTGATGGTGCATATCGAATAATTAAATAGTGGAGACTAACTTACAATTGTACACCTTTCAGCAGATCATTCTTAAATTTAAAAATATTGAAGGAAATACAAATAAAACAAATCATATTAGAAGCTGTGATATCTTTGATGTCTATCCTTTACACGTCGTATTGAGGGATTTTATTAAATGTACAGCTAGCGGTGGCCATACGAGATAATTGATATTTATTTGAGGTCAATTAATAGTCATTGGCAGAGAACAACTAGAAAATGCCATCAAATCTGAACATCAAATCTGAACATCAAATCTGAACATCATCTCGTGTCAACAATCAACATCACAAGAGATTGTTCAGCAGAGATCTTCTTTTTTCTCCTCCAGCACTTATTCTCAAACTCCCGCTGGATCTCTCTTGTAGCAGGAAAATAGTCCTACTAGATTTCCAGCAGAATGTAGTCCAGAGAACGAAAATACGTTGTATCGCAGTTTTATTTGCACCAATGGCCCGACACATCCGTTTTCGAGGATCAGCAGAAATGAGACAGATATTAGCAATGGCCCTGCAACAGAAATCGTAGATGAAAAATATATGGCGAAGGGCAAATAAAAAAAAAACCCCAAGTTACGACTATTAATTAAGATGCTATATTTGTCCAGTGACAACACGTGATTGTGAGACGTGGATAACGATATCCGCGATAGAAAATGAAGTATGTGGATTTGAAATGAAATGTTATAGAACCGCACTAAGAATATCATTATTTAAGGAAATAAAGATCAATCGAATAAAGTATTTTGTACATTTTAAAAGACATGATATTTTGTTGAATACTTTACAAGGGGATGGGAGCAAGAAGGAAACAGAGATAAAAGTGGGAGAGAAACATCACAAGATGGAAAAGATACAGCCCAGCAAGAGTGCACCACCAAGGCAAGAGACATGAGTTATTTGAGATCCGTTGCTGCCAATCTACGTTGCTGAGACTTTATTTTATGATGATGATGAATATCATAGACGCAAAGATAAAAAACACAGACGTCCGCAAAGACCTGAACATAGAAGAAGACTAGCTCCACAATGATATACAAAAAACGCAGCTATAATATAACATATTTTAGACATATAAAAAAAAACACAATGATTTATAAAGATACATCATGAAAAGAAATGTTCCGGGAAAGAGAACAAGAGGCAGACTAAGATTACGATGGACACAGGATACAAAGACTTTCTGAACTTGTCTTTATGGACAGCGTGCACAGAACCGATAGGGTTACAGATTGGTAGTGAGGACAACATTCTGTAAAAGACGCCACATAGGGGCAAATAGATAGATCGCTAAACCCTTTATTGCCTTTCGGGTCAGGGGTAGAAGAGTTCTCTAGATATGTCCCTCGTGTGTGATAAATAGATAAAGGTTGATTATTCAACAGCTCCATGTAGTTTTGTTTTTGATACGAAATCATGTCGACATACATGTCCAAACCATACAAGTTTTGCAATGAAAGCAATGGTTCTTGTGGACTGTATCTTTATTTTATTTTTTACGAACATATTTGTCTTATGCTCTATTAAAGATTCGTAGAGGCCGTCGGTAACATTTGTATTCGAAAGCCTGTAATCTGCATGTCTTCAGTTAATTTTCAACTCCCACAACCGTACATCGCAATAGACAATCACTAGTGTGTTATAAAGTTTGATCTTCACTGATGTTGCTTTTCCAAATTAAGTTTAGCCTTGACATAGAAGCTAAATGTCATCCCCAGCCTTATCCTTAATTCTACTTTGCATTTTCCATTGCTGCATATGCTATTTATAGATCCGATGTATTTGAAAGTATTCAAGTTCTCAAGTATATACACCCATTCATCATGAATGGTCTGTGCTTCTGTGTCTCTGCTGTTAACCAATATTTTGCTCTGTTCTGTGTATTTCCGTTCCGTACTTGCTGGTAACTTTTCCTACCTCTCTGTTAACTTTTGTAGTTCTTGTTCTAACCTCAATATAAAATCAATATCATCAGCGAAGCGCAAATTGCAAATAGGGCAACCTCCAATCGATATTCATTCATGCATTCATTTTCATTCTGCGCTGAAGTTAGCGCATAGGGCAGAGGTCAGATCTCTCCAATTCTATCTGTTCAAAGCTATTCTGTGCAGTTCTTGAATAGTATGAATATTGGTTGTTTTACATTCTCTAAGTATTGTTCTTCTGGGTGTTTCTTTTGGTCTACCACTTGCTCTTTTGCCTGTAGGTATCCATTCAAGAGATTGGTGGTGTATTCTGTTGATGTCTGCGCGTAGGACATGACCGATGTAGGACCAACGGCGTTTTCTGATAACATCTGTGATGAAATTTGGATGTGTCTCTTCTCTGATTTTATCATTCGATTTGAATTCACTCCAATGGGTGTTAGTTTATGCAATCGATATAGACGTGTTGCAATGAGTATATGTGAAATATTGATTATCTTTGTCTTTTATCTTTTAGGATTAAATCATTTTTAGGATAAATTTCCCACTTTTATAAACAAGTCCTTCAAAAACAATTTCGTTTGATTTGGAAGGTTCTTTAATCTGCACGTTTCTTTATTTCCTGCCGAATGAATATATTTGTCTTATGTTCTACAAAAATGATAGTTAATAGACGTTTGTAGCTGTTGTATTCAAATACTTGACTACTTCTTTCATTTTTAGTGTTGAGTATCCAGCTCTCACGACCAAACAAAAGTATAGCCAACACTAGCGATCTGTATAGATTTACTTTCACAATAATATTGTTCGTACTTTTTCAAACCGTATTCAACCTCGCTAGAATAATGAAATAATAATGCCCATTCATCCTCCACATTAACATCATTCAAGTTCAAATCTTTTTATTTTTGTGTCCATGTCCTTGAAGAGACTTGTTTGCTGGGCTGTGGTTTTGTTAATTGTCCAGTTCCCATGATTTCTTTACTGTATATCCTTGTTGGCGTCTCTGTCGTATGATGTGATAGTTAAATTTAAATACAATCAGTCTGTGGTCAGTCAAGCATTCTGCAACAAATATTGTTTCATGTGATCATTTCTATATCCACAATTTGAATATTGTTTCATTTCTATATCCACAGTTTGAATATTGTTTCATCTGTTCATTTGTCTATCCACAATTCGAGTCGTGTTTCCTGTGATTCATCCACAATTCGAGTCGTGTTTCCTGTGATTCATCCACAATTCGAGTCGTGTTTCCTGTGATTCTTTATGTGTCCACAATTCGAGAATTGTTTCATTTGTTCATTTATATATTCACATTAGATAAAAAATTATTTCTGTACACGACGCGGCGACAGCTTTGACAAAGCGGCCTTCATTTCCACAGCCTTAACAGCCTCCCTACTACACCCCTTAACAGGAAAACACGCAGTAATTAAAGTTTAAAAAAAATATAAATATATATTAACATTTAGCGTATTGTTTCATATGTTCGTTTTGCATGAATTTGAAAGATTTGGCTCATTGCAGGAATCAGTCGCCAAATCACGTGTCCAAATTCCAATTTTGTAATATTATGCGTAATTTCATACAGCTTCAATTACTCGAAGATTAAATAGACGCTACTTCTGCTGTCATTGCATCGATTTGCGCGCAACGCACTGAGAGCTTCTCCCCCTTTTTCTCCCATGGTCATCCAGTGGGACGGGATATCAGTGCAGAACGATGAATGCAGCGTTTTATGCATCAAAAGCGAAATGTCGTTTCCTACACCACAAACATCACATTTGTAAGATATGTGATTTATTCCGTTAAAATGTTGCCACTGATTCTTGTAATAAACAAAACATCTATCTATTCACATTTCGAGTATTGTTTTATGTGTTCATTGTGCACCAATTTAAAACATTTATAGTCCGAATGTGAAACAAATAATTTATTTCTGTCTTATTTTTTTTCTGTTATTTTTGTGTGTGTGGGGAGTAGACACGGAGAGGGTTGTAGGAGTAAACAAAATGTGAGGGTGGGAAGGGGGGGGGGGGTTCCTGATTCATGACAAATGGTAACAACGTAAAGAAAACCGAGGGGGGGGGGGTTCAAAATATTGTTGACGTAATGTGTGTGCAGTTCATGTTCTTAATGTTATGAGTTATCTTATGTAAATGTGAATACTGTGGTAGCCTATAAACAATAACATATACATCGTGTCTGGGTAAAGCTCTGTGCTGTCATAATACTGAGTTGTCAATAAAATATCTGTGCTGTCAAAACAGACTGAGTTAGTGGCTCTGTGCTGTCAAACAGACTGATATAGTAGCTCTGTGCTGTCAAATAGACTGAGTTAGTGGCTCTGTGCTGTCAAACAGACATAGTTAGTATCTCTGTGCTGTCAAACAGACTGAGTTAGTAGCTCTGTGCTGTCGAACAGACTGATATAGTAGCTCTGTGCTGTCAAACAGACTGAGTTAGTGGCTCTGTGCTGTCGAACAGACTGATATAGTAGCTCTGTGCTGTCAAACAGACTGAGTTAGTGGCTCTGTGCTGTCAAACAGACTGAGTTAGTAGCTTTGTGCTGTCAAATAGACTGAGTTAGTAGCTCTGTGCTGTCAAACAGGCTGAATTAGTAGCTCTGTGCTGTCAAGCTGACTGAGTTAGTAGCTCTGTGCTGTCATAATACTGAGTTGTCAATAAAACATCTGTGCTGTCGAGCAGGCTGAATTAGTAGCTCTGTCATGTCGAACAGACTGAGTTAGTAGGTCTGTGCTGTCACACTGACTGAGTTAGTATCTCTGTGCTGTCAAACAGACATAGTTAGTAGCTCTGTGCTGTCATAATACTGAGTTATTATCTCTGTGCTGTCAAACTGACTGAGTTAGTGGGGTGCAAAGGGAACGCATTGCTCTCTGCGGACTCAGGGTTAGCAGATAACAGAGATCCCAAATGTACCTCCTCGCGGTGCACCCTGGAAACAGAAATACAGCAGCTCGAGCTTATTCTGGCCAAATCATTTGGGGATCGTGTCCGAGAATGTGGAGGTAGCAGATGGAAAGAGATTTGACTGCATAAGAGACAGATAATATCTCCAACACCACCAGGATTACCACACACAGTAACACTGTCGACATACAGTGAAGCCAGTCAGTCCAGTCCGAACATTGGAGGGGCGGCCAATATAAAAATAACGTAAAGGTAGATTCATGGCGAGAGACAAATAGATTTCATACTGAGTACAATGATACAATGAAAGGGCAGAACAGCGCCAGAGGGCAGCGCCAACTGCAAATAGAAAGTGAAAAGTTCCTAGGAAAATGGAACTACAAGCTCTGTTAGCTCGAGACGAGCTTCTAGTTACCTGTGCTCCTTATAGGCAGAGACCCAGACCCAAACATGGGCGTTCAGAAAAGCAAGAAGACCTGATCCAACTCTAATGTCGAGCCTTCCTATACTGGACACATGCTCGCGAAGAGAAAGGGTTCCATACCCGATGGGCTCAGGCACAAAAGGGACAAAGAATTTAGCTCTAGCCCAACTCTACTGTCAAGCTTTCCTATACCGGAAATACACTTGCAGAGAGAAAGGGTTCAGTACCTGATGGGCTCAGGTGCTATTGGGACAAGGTCGCTCAGCTCAAGAACGCCTTGATCTCAAACGCGTGGTGTGAGACTCGAACTTGGGCGAGGGTTTCACGATATCTGTGAACGACACCTCGGGTAAGAAGGCGAAAGAGCCAGGGTCCAACTCTTCTGGCAATTCTTTCTCATACGGAACCAGGCTCGCGGATGAGAAACGGTTCAGTATCCGATAGACACAGGCAGAGTACGTCCAATTGCACGAGATGGGTTCATAGACAGTTGAACACATCGTGCGAGAAAGACGTGCTCGACAAGCGTCTTGGCGAAGAGGCACTACACACCAGCGTGCCAGGCTATACATAGATAGGATGTCACGGACTAGGGAAGCCTACCCGAATTAAAGGCATGACGAAAACAGATGTGCTGGACCTCGGACGTCCAGACCACAAGTGGCCAACCGAGGTGCAAATAACACAGTTCTACTGTGGAACTTGCAGCATAACGTACATCACGCTCCCCAGCGGAAATCACACGAAATATTTGTTGTGGTTATATGAGAGCGAACGCAAAAAAAGAAGACTGAGTTAGTAGCTCTGTTCTGTCAAATAAACTGAATTGTTAGCAAAACTGATCAACATTTGAAATTGTAAGTTATGAGCTTCATTAAATCTGTAGATAGAGATATGGGGGGGGGGGGGGGTACGTGTTTGAACTTCCACGCCTCTTAAAAAGTCCGTCCGTTACAATACAACATTGATTACTAGCAAACAAAAATTCTGGCAACATTCTCCCCTCCCATTTTTACTTGTTTTGCCCAAAAGTTAATTTAAAATCTCACAAAAAGATGGAATGATGTATGAGTTTCCCAATTCCATCTTTTTAACGAAGACGCATGTATGGCCATGGACTGCGTGGTTGACACAGACGCATCTACGACCATGGACTGCGTGGTTGACACTGACGCATCTACGACCATGGACTGCGTGGTTGACACTGACGTATCTACGACCATGACTGCGTGGTTGACACTGACGTACCTACGACCATGGACTGCATGACTGACACTGACGCATGACTGACACTGACGCATGACTGACACTAGTATAGTATTTGTTTTGTCGTGGGCATGCATTTACTTGATCTATCACAGGCTGAACTGAAATAAAACAAAACAAATCGCGGACAAAAATGTGAGAAGACGATGTAACCTCTGAAAAAAAACCGCATTTAAAAATGTAAAAGTGTTGAGAATGTTCTGAATTCACACAAATGTGACATTATGTCACCTTTTCTTGTGTCTTGTCATTGATGTAACGATTAACTACAACATCAACGCATCAAGAGTTCGTGCCCATGTGTGTTCGTGTGAGAGTATTTGTGTGTGCGTATATACAGGTAATGATAAGTGGACTCGTGTATTTCAATGAGAAAATCCTGGCGACTTGTCAATAATCACGTTCATGAATTGTTCTCTAGATTATATAGCAATATTGTAGGTGTACATCTATAGCTTTAGATTAGACATGTACGCACTGCGTGAATGTTTAGCTGATACAACACCAAACAATGAATATAGTGTCATCCTTATTTGACATGGACAAATATGATGAGTTTGTGAACGACACAGAGTAAAGGTTTTGATCATTAAGAGTCCTATTGATAGACTACACAGCATATGTTTTAAGCTCAACCAAACAACACCTGTTGTGTACGAGAACAGGTAGTAAAACACACATTACTTCACATTAACATATCATCATTAATAGTTAGGATTGAATATGAGAGATCAAACCAGTTTCAACCTCGTACATGACTCGTAGTCGTCACGTCACTACCGATAATAGTCAATCACAGTTCGGAAGGAACAGAATTCGAATTGCATGTCAGGCTCCCTGTGTATATGTTTATCAATAGTTGGTATCATATCCTATTCAGGACGTAGCTACCACCAGCCCAGCATTGTTTTACTGTAGTGATTTTTTAGGCAATATAAATACGTTCAGTAGTTTGCCATTGTTTTCTGAACTATACGGGTGCACAATTACCTATTGCGGGGATCGAACTCGGTACATTGACCGTTACAGGCACGCTCTGTACCACTTCGACATTATTAATAGTGATATCATTTACATTCCAGGCTCCCCGTGAACATATTTATTAGTGTACAGTGTGTGATAACGTTTTTGGTGCATATATTCCTATCCAAGTCTTGAATACACCACCAGATATGAAACATTTGATGTTATTACTTCGTCCACCAACAGAGAACTGAAATTGTCCGTCTTGTAATTGCGGAAACACTCAACTGGAGATCGAAGCACATACTGACGTGCCCTGTCTACAATGATGACAATCTGAAGACTAACTAACTTTGAGCTGAGGTTATCCATGTCACTTCTTGGGGTAGCATTCAAAGAAGCTGACGTGATCTTGTGAAACATCCAAATAACGTACTAACTGACATACTAGCTTAATCATCGCATACCACTGCATAAAAACTACTACTATAATGTCAGTGTGACCAGTTTGACAGAATACGCCATCTAATCCACGAGCACGTATTAATAAGTGATCAATTGCAATCATACAGCTCAAGTATTGACAGTTTTCCTTGCTGTGATTTATATAGTTTGTCTTTTTTAAACTGTGGAAATAATATTATAAAAAATACCGGTGTGCATCCCCTTGTTTTGCGGTCACGTGATCATGTTTACTGTTTGTGCTTTTCTAGGTAAGTGATCGCCGTAGACATATTTACTCTACTTTATTTTATTGTACATTATTATTCATAATGTGTATGTAATGTGTATTTGGTAATTGCTGCTTGCAATGTACGATCCGCAAGTATTGAGATCGAAATATATTTTTTTATGTGCTAGTGGTTATTTGTGACAGACAGGTATCGAAGGAATCAGAGGGTGGTAAATGTATGTTCTGTGGCAGCAATCTACAGTCGGAGATGAAGATACCTCTTCACGTACTAAGCCTCAGCAACTATTATGTGGGGTGGCCAGTTCTTTTCCTTGCTGTGTCTACCTCCCCGTATAACTCATAGGTACCCGGGGGTGGCAATTAATTTTTAATAAGGAAGACATTCAAGTTTGTTATCAATTGTCACAGAATAGATTGGTAACATATTAAATTCAGGATTCAGTCATAAACTCATATTTCTTATTTACCTGTAGTGATTTTCTTGACAGTAAAGTCAGTAGTTTGCCATTTGGAAGGTCCAGATGTTCAACTGCCTGCGGTAGCGTGTGAACGTATCTTGTCCGTCACAGACTGTACCACTTCGTTGCGAGTTAGTTACACAGTGTCAATTTTAAGAATGAAAATGAGAATGGAAGGAAGTAATTAAACAAGTATTTGTGATAAAGTACGGACACTTTTATTACAAGTATTACAGTAGCATCGTGTGTTTAAATCCGCAGTGACTACGCGTTTATAAATTGAAATATCATTTCCAATCCAAAATGCAGAAGTTATTATTCATAGAAAAAACAAGGATGAACATACTCAACTTTCTTATTTTAAGAAATTGTTGGAACTCTTGACCATGACCGCCTACGCCAGCCGGCATGGCACCTGATGATGATGATGTTCGAACTCTGGAAGAACATATTCATCAGTCAATATAAATCTTCACAGAAAGCGTCTTGGCGTAACAAGCAAGATCACACAATTTATTGCTAGGCAAGCAGCCAAAAAAGCTACCTAACAATATTGTGACAATTTCTTAGTCCCCTTTTCACTGTCAAGCACTTAAGGAATGCAAAGAATACCAATAGTAGTGAGACATACACCTGTTTTCAAATGTGAATAGGGAGGCTTGGAGTGGAGATAACTGTTGAATTCCATTGGTCAGTTTTTTCTGATGCCATGCTGATTTAAGGTACGACCACCTGAAAGTAGTATATATTATTTCAAAGCTTTAGCGATGAGACATCACATCACATTCTCAGTCTTGCTGACCATAAAGAATAAACGAGTTTAAAAATTAGTGCACACGAAAAACGTTTCACACTGACCATGTACAAATTAGTTTATGCCTATACGCGTAGCAATGACCATGTACAAACTAATTTCTGCCTATACGCGTAGCAATGACCATGTACAAACTAGTTTCTGCCTATACGTGTAGCAATGACCATGTACAAAATAGTTTCTGCCTATACGTGTAGCAATGACCATGTACAAAATAGTTTCTGCCTATACGTGTAGCAATGGCCATGTACAAAATAGTTTCTACCGATCAATGTAGTCATTACAGAATAGTGTGTTTGTTAATATGCTTCTATGCAGGTCTCTGTTGTCTATTGTCAATCCCCAGGAGGTAGTGTTGTCGTAGCTTTCACACTTGCCGTTGAACGTAGGGGTTTGTGAAGGAGATGTGGTTTGTGTTTCAGAGCCAGACGTGTTGCTCTGGTTTAGGTGTAAACATATTTATTCAAGATGAAAATTATGTCTAGCCACCTTTTCTTTATTCTGCCATTGGCTCTTTATCCTGATTTCATCTTGTTATACGCGCTTATGGAAAATTGATTGTTCATCCTCATAAGATGTTCAAACCATTTTATCTGCTGTTTTTCTATTAATTCGATGCATGATGTGATGCCTATTATCTTTATGATGTTCTCGCTGCGCATTTTGGCGAACTGGTGACTCCAATATCCTTCTTTAGACATTTCATTTCGCAAGTCTCGATCTTTCTATCATGTGTGGATGTCAGTTGCCAAGTCTGGCATTGATAGCATAGTGTTAGTATAAAGATCCTCTTTATCGTTTGTTTCTTTACTTCCATATTACTTTTTGGGTGCAATAGCAAAGTTGACAGCTGGTAAGTCACAGCATTCGCCTATTGACATCTTGTTTCTGCCTCTCTGTTGAGTCGTCCGTCTTCTGTGAAGATACTTCCTAGGTACTTGAACTCTTTGACTTGTTTTATTTGTGTGTTCTCTATTTGAATGTTTAAGTTTTTTTCTTTTTCTTCAGCGTTCATTCTCAAATTCTCACTGGATTTCTCTTGTAACAGGACCATGGTCCTACAAGATTTCCAGTTGGATGTAGTCCAGAGAATGGAAATGCGTTGTGTCGCCGTTTTATTTGCGCCAATGGCCCGACACATCAGTCTTCGGCGGAAGGAATGTTTAAGTAGGTTTAATTATTTGCATAGTTATGTGTGATAATCCGCATGTTGTATTTATTACATATTCTTGATAGTGATTAGATGTGAGTTTTTAGTTTTTCTTTGTCATCATATATGATGCATTGATTGTCAGCGAAAAGCTCATTGAGTTTGTTTTTAAATTGTTCATTTCCTGTTATTTCGTTATATATCTCATTTTCTGTTTCTTTTATAATTCTGTCTTTGCAGACGTTGAATAGTTTGAATAGGCGATAGCAAACATGCCTGTCTGACTTTGGAGAATGTATTGTTTCTTGCTGGTTGGCGAGATATACACCAGACAAGAAAATGTATTATGTCTTGCTGGTTGGCGAGATATACACCAGACAAGAGAATGTATTGTGTCTTGATTGTTAGAAAGATATACACCAGATAGGAGAACGTATTGTGTCTTTCCGGTTGGCGAGATATACACCGACAAGAGAATGTATTGTGTCTTGCCGGTTGGCGAGATATACACCAACCAGGAGAATGTATTGTGTCTCGATTGTAAGAAAGATATAGACCAGACAAGAGAATATATTGCGTCTTGATGGTTAGCACGACATACACCAGACACGTTTAATAAAAAAACTCAGATCGATCAGTCAGAATAGACATCAGTATGGCATTCGATTAGTCAGAACCGACATCAGCATAGTTTTCAATCTGCCAGAACCGACAGCAGCATGACTTTCGATCGATCAAAACAGATATCGGCATGACTTTCGATCTGCAAGAACCGACATCACCCTGGCTTTTGAGCTCCTGTGATCCACTAGGGTGTGAGACGGCAACCTCGATATCTAGATCTCCTTAGTTGCCTCTTGCATGACAGATGATAGTGTTTTTAAGCATTACTCCTCTTTCGAGCCAAGGCAACACTATCACAGAGATAAATGTTAGCTTTTATGTACTGGATAAGCTATGTACATTATTCAAGAATAAAATATAAATGGTATATAATATTATACTATTACTATTGTACAAATATAGGCATACATATGTTTGTTATAAACTGTTAAATATTGTAAAAATGTTTCAGTTCTGATATACAGAACTATAGACACAGAGTTAATACTAACAAAGTATGTCGGCAATTAGGCTACGGTATAGAGGTTTTATTTCTAAACCTTATTTTCTGTGCTCGGGAAATATCCACGACCCTAGTTGGAACTGCGCTTGGACGAACTTCAAATTTGGACTAAGTTCAAATATTCAAGAAGTTTGTCAAATTCCTAAATTGTGTACAAAAACAACAGAAAACATTATAAAATTAATTGATTAGCGACGAAAAGTTCTAATTTTGTGGGAGATTAATTTGGGACTTATGTGTGTTTTAACAACAACTACGAGATAAATATTATATCAACAATATATGCCGGTGTAACCAGATTTTTCATACTTTCATCCATTTAAAACAAAACAAAAATACTTACAAATGAATAGGCCTATATTTTCTAATTGGTCAAAATACAAAAATGGTAAACACATCTAGATAGGCCTACATTTTAAAAATTGGCATTGTTTTAAAACTTGACCAGGACGTTACCAATACGACAACTCTATTATTATTATTTTTTTTAAACAGCATCGGGTACATGTAGAAGTAGTTATATGTAAACATGCAAATACCATTCTGTGTATTAAATTTTCACATTCCATTATATCATTAACTTATTCTTTTAATAAGACAGTGCACAGTTCAACAGGCCCTAATGACCACTTCTGGAGTCTTCGGGGCTGGTTTTAAAGTTCGCACTCTATTCCATAAACATGTACATACACTATTTTATCATGTACTTTTTTCTCCAGTTGCGGTTCTTCTTGTGCCAACTCAATCTCAGCCCGTTGCTCAGCAATGTCTAACGGAGCAATTAAGAAATACTAATCCTGCCATAGCACAACAGAATGGGACACCAGAGGGAATCACAATGGCTGCTTTCGACGCCATCTGCCGGTACACGAATAAACACTTTAAAATATATCTTTCATCTCGTATAGTGACGTCTGTATGTTTTGTTTATTTATTTATGTTTTTGCTCGGTGTCCATATTTTGCTATCTTCTGCATCTCCATCATGAATTATCTATGCTTCTCAATTATAACATTCGTTATTTTCTCCTTTATAATTATATTCACTTTCTCCTGCATGGCTTAATTATATTTTCTTATGTAAGCTTAACATCTACACAGAGAAAATCTTTAAAAATATAGAAGGAATGTCAGGATTCAAGATCAGTGGGAAAATCATAAACAACAAGCGATATGCAGATGTCACTGTCCTTTTAGCAGAATGTGAACAGGAACTAAAAAAGACTAATAGATCAAGTTGATAAATCAAGTAAAGAACATTGACTAGATATAAATAACCACACATTTACAAAAAAGCACGATAATCATCAAAATCACAGAAGAACAGGTGCTAAATATAAAAATACATGGAAAGATACTACAACAAGTAGATCATTACCAATATCTCGGACACATAATCACAAATGATGGCAGATGTGAAACAGAATTAAAAGGAGAACAGGAATGGCTAAATGTACTTTGAGAAAAATATTGACATCTAAACCAATCACAAGAAACTCGGGAATCTACTGGTCCTGAGGCATCTCTAGAATGATAAAATGATCATTTTGTCCTGATCATTGATATCCCATCCCTTTCATATTTGAGAACCTGATGACCTAGATTTGAAGTTTACTCCTGACTCGTGGTTTTATAAATAAAATAACTTCCTTGTTTCACTTAGTCATGATCGTCTGAAATAAAGACCTTCCAACAGAATTAATTAGTACTTCCATTCGTTACGTCGTTTAATTATTGTTTGGATTATGCTTGGTCACTATTTACATATTTGGAATCGCATGCTAAGGCGACTCAAGGTGTATGAATACAACCGAGATCCCAACTATAGTCAAAACGTAACGAATGGAGTCCTAATTAATTATGTTGGAGGTCTTCTATACGCACGACTGTCTCGACTCAGTCATGTTCATCTCTAGTATAGACTATCAACGGACCGTATAGAAGACCTAAATGCAGAAATTAAACAGGATTTCATTCTATACGTTATTGCATATTGTCTTGATATCCGTTTGTCGCTACTTACCCGGTCACCCGCTAAAATTAGCAAAGGTCGACCAATGAAACACACAGAAAGAATAAAAATACCGGAAAACCAACCTTCTAGGTAATGAGCGCACATGACTGAAGTGCTCTATCAACGCTCTCGATTCAGTCGCGATCTTCGACTTCACTATAAGACCTATGTACAGAATTAATTAGGACTTCATTCGTTACGTTTTTATTCTTGTGTTTTGTTGTTGTTGTTGCTTAAGTAAAATGTGGACGTTCGTTCAATTTGGTTATATCAATGCTTTATAACCATAAATAGAATAGTGGAGGTCGCAGTTCTGGTAATACAGGCAGCACGACATACGAAAGTAGATGATGTAATATGTTGTCGGTGTTTTTCGTAGGTCACCATTTATATACTTGGAGTCGTATGCCAAAATAAGCCAAGACTGATCAACGAAATATACGGAAATAATCAAAATGGACCTTTCAGGTCATTTTTAAGTTTTCTGTGCACATGTCTTCTATTTCTATATTGGACACATTCATGACTTAGTCACCAGGAGATGGACATATGGGCTCATGCTCTGGGAAAGTAGAGGAATGTTGCCACCTCGTTTGATCAAATGATGGCGTCCATGTGGAATCATTGTCTGGACTTCTAGTTCATGGTGCAAAGAATAGGACCACTGCTTTCTGTTCAGAAATGTCGTAAGAGACGACTAAAGAGGGGATAGGGGGAGGGGATAATCTGGTAATCACCTGTCACCTGTGAAGAAAATCATTGCCTCAATTTCATACTTTTGTCTTATATCAAACACTCCTCATGAATGACGAAGAATGCCGGCCATAGGACATTGCACCTTTGTCCTTTTGTGGCAGACTCCTGCGTGATGGGGATTCTAGATGTGCCATCGATGCGAATGAGTGAATACATCTAACAGAACAATGATGAGATAGTTGACCTAAAAGAGTGTGCTGTGCTCCAGCAGGTCGTGCTAATCCTTGGATACTGACGTACTGGAATGTTTCCCTTCGGGGATAAAACACGCATCCATAAACCTTCCTTGCACAATCATGCATTTTATACAACCTTAAACGAGTCCGGGTGTCATCTCAGTTACACAATCATGCATTTGATACAATCTTAAACGAGTCTGGGTGTCATCTCAGTTACACAATCATGCATTTAATACAACCTTACATGAGTCCGGGCGTCACTTTAGTTACACAATCATGCATTCAATACAACCTTACATGAGTCGGGGTGTCACTTTAGTTACACAACTGAAAAGAACATGTGCTTTTATCTGAAAGACTAGGGTTGTCAAGAGCTACCCGCTCACAGTTAACGGGATTATTTCATCATTACCAAATGCTTACATCGACGCTAGTCAGGTACTATCTGGCCAACCATATATTAGGCAGCCAGCTATGCGCTTATGGGAAACCAGGTACTATGACGGTCGTTCACAGCTTATTCACGTTACCATACATAATTACCTTTTAGAAAGTTGCTCAAGTGGAGAAAACGCTCGATAGTAGAAGTTGGACTTGGATGGATCTAGTTAGACTTAGATGCATCGCTCTCCAAGACGAGGTTCCGTTCATAAGGAAAGTGAACATCTCGCCCGTTCTCATTCTACATTTCATTGTCTGCTGAATCAAACAATATGGCTTCCTGGGACACGTCGCTATTAATCGCCATGAGCTGTATGACGATAACAAAAAGTTATATATATTTGTGTGTGTGTGTTGTTTGCTGGCCAATGACAAACACATGTTAAGATCTAAACAAGTAAATACGTGAAGAGATGAGATATTGTGTGCTGTAAACTTACATTCATGAGATTAAGATTACTATGTGTTCACATTTACAGCAACCAGGAGAATTATGTGAACTGCTTTCAGACCCGCATACCGACATCAAACATTCCCGCTGACCGGTTCCTGGCACTCATGTTCAATAGGCGCGATATGCTGCTTGCCTATAGAGGTTTATGCACCTTGGATTTAGAAAGTAAGTCAAATAAAGTGAAAGATTAGTCAGTATATATTTTATGATGATCGAACATTGTATAAGACGAGGTCATGGTGTGTATGATGATCGATCATATTGTATAAGACGAGGTCATGGTGTGTATGATGATCGAACATATTGTATAAGACGAGGTCATGGTGTGTATGATGATCGAACATATTGTATAAGACGAGGTCATGGTGTGTATGATGATCGAACATATTGTATAAGACGAGGTCATGGTGTGTATGATGATCGAACATATTGTATAAGACGAGGTCATGGTGTGTATGATGATCGAACATATTGTATAAGACGAGGTCATGGTGTGTATGATGATCGAACATTGTATAAGACGAGGTCATGGTGTGTAATGTACGACTATGAAGTATATGTATGTCACATATTATATCAATTGTCTGTAGCAGGTGATTATTATTTTCAGACAAGTGAAAAACTGTTTTTGTTAACGAGATTACACACATGATTATAAAAGACGAGACAGTCACCTGAGACAGATGAGGTCTACGTTGGCAATTGGTGATTTAAGTATCCTTGATACAGACATATTTTTAATTCGATGAGTCCAATTGAGCGCTAGTGTGTAGTCTCGTACTGCCAATGTATCTAATTCAATGTAAGGTGGTGAGACATTTCTTTATTAAAAAATTATCAAAATCTTTATCAAAAACAGCAATTTTATTTTTGGAGTCATGCAACAACGGTATTGTTTTAGTATGCAATTTAAACATTGTTCAACATAAAGAAATTATTAATTGCGCACATTTAAATATCCAATTTGGCTAGCAAAAAGAATAAAACATTTATTTTAAAAGTATCCTACGTATTTTATGTTCATGGATTTTGGCATAATCAATATATATATATATATATATATATATATATATATATATATATATATATATATATATATATATATATATATATATATATTAAAGTAACATTAAAGAAGGCATACGCAAGTGCAATTAGACCAGTAATAGAATACGGATCAATAGCATGAAATTCAACAGCCAAATCCCATCTACATGCTCTGGACAAAGTGCAAAATCAAGCAAATGGTAAAGCAAAATGAATTAAACTGGTTACTAAAAACACTTACCTTACCTATGAATAAAAATATATAAAAAAGTATATAAAAACATACAATAAAACTACACAGGACAAATCTCAAGTGTCGGTTCAAATGGGACCCTTTTTCACGAGACAAATAACTAATAAAACAAAACAATAATACATAAAAAAGATGATTGAAATTTTATCAAGCCATGTTTCTATGACGCAAAAATTGAAACCAAAAAGGTTATATTTCCCTGGGAAGCCCACTTTCTTGATATTTCATCTGATGATTGGTCTTGGATGCTAACGAGAAGTTCGGTGATTATTAACATTAATTTACTGTGAGAAGTTTTGCAAACGAAGCCATAGAAATGAAGCCACAAGCCCCATCTGCATCTGTTTGTATCACTTATTAGCTATCTATGTAAATAATTATATCGTGTAGCTTTGAGCACTGTTCTATGAGTTCTTGTAGTATTCACTCAGTCTTATCTGCAACCTAATCGAAGCACTTTCTTTCTAAACGTATCACAATAGTTGTCAAGGACTTACCGTACTCTGTTTGCTTCCACCCATTCACAATCTCTTTCTCGTCATGTTAGTTTCATACAAAGTTTCATTATCTCTTTAACGTGAACTCTTTCCTTTAATTAAAAAAAATTTAAAAAATGGTGGCGTATCCTATTCAGGACGTGTGTGGACGTATTCAGGACTCACTGTGCAGTTTCCATCAACCAAGCATTTTTTTGGCTGTAGTGTTTTTTTTATAGGAAATATAATCCAGGGCATATTTCTTGTTTAGGCCTTCACTGCGCTATAAATAGCACAGTTTACAATCCTAACTGACACCACGGAATTCAGTGGAAAACCAATCAAATCGATTTATATCGTGACGTCACATCTCCCGGCGCAGACAATAATTTTAGAGAATTTTTTGCAAACTTAAATTTATTAATTAAATATCACAACTACTGCACATGTTAATGTTACTCTAATTCTAAATACTAATTTTAACCCTCATTCTAAGCCAAACCCTAATTCTAAATGCTAATTCTAACCCTAATCCTACAGGCAAAGGTTAGGAAATACTTATCAAAACTATAACAAAGGTCACAGTGAAGATCTAGAAGAGAATTAAGCCACGTTCAGTAGTTTGCCATTGATTTCTGAACGGTCCTGGTGCACAATTGTCTGTGGCGGGGAACTCGGTACCTTGGCCGTCACAGCCGCGCTCTGTCATTGTTGATTTAAAATACTCATTTTCCTCCAATATATGAGTATGCCGATCTGGTCTCACACTGTCGATGATTTATGAGCTCTAGTAGGTTGAATATAAGAACAGATATGTCTATACCACAAACTCTGATCACATGTTAATAGTGACTCTGACATTATAATTACACACTTAAAATAAGTTGAGACTGAAGGCAAACAATATCAGTGGGATCAAGCAGAGACCACGGACTTAAGAATAAGATCGTAGAGTAATGCCCACTGACGTGAGTGAAATACATGTTTTCAATACTTCACACATTATGTGACACTAAACTGACAAATAATTTACATTTCAGCTCTACGCCGGAACGTTCGCTGTCTTTTGATCACTCCGCCAGTGCGAGTTTGTTACAATAATTTCAACCAAGCTGTTAACCAAATTGTGAATATTCAAAACCAAAACCGTGTCCAGCTTGCGTTTCTACAAAACCTGGCATGCAAGTAAGTGTGCTGTTTATTCATGCATCTTTCTTGTCGTAAACTTTCCCCATTTCTATAGCAATTTAAATATTATATATATATATCAACATTCCTAATACCTAATATATATATATATATATAATAATGACTATATTAATGATTTCCGTCCAAAATGGCAAGTGAAAATTAATGTGTTTTCTACTCACTGATCAAGTAGCGATTTCCTCACAAAAGCAGTGGCAATCTACGAGAGTATTGTGCTTAGATATTCAGAATGGATACCACGAGTAAGGGATAAATCTTCCAGTGTAGGGTAATTACCCTAAACAGGAAGTAGGTGGCTGGGGTAACACTGGGCAAATGTCACGATATACAAAAATAGGTAGGTGTGTTACCAAAATAAAACATAAAACAACCTAACAACGAGATACCATGAGTACCTGATAGCAATGCTGTATCAAGAACAATTACAGAATGGAAATCAGTAAATAAAAGAGCAAGATCTTAGTTAACAGCAGAGACACAGAAGTACAGACCAACATCATGATGATTGGACATAAGCTTGAGGAGGTGAATACCTTAAAATACCTCGGATCCAGCATTATCCATGCAGCTATGGAAAATGCAAAGCAGGAGTAAAAATAAGGCTGGAGATGGCATTATCGTCTTTGTCAGGGGCAGTCAAGGCTAACGGTGATTTGGAAAAGCAACATCAGTGTTGGAGTGAAAGTAAAACTGTATAAGTCGTTGGCGCTTTCTATTGTGCTGTACGGTTGTGAGAGTTGGACACTCACTGCGGACATGGAGAGACGATTACATGCTTTCGAGTACAAATGCTACAAACAATTTCTTATAGGGAACATAAGACAAATTTGTACGTAAGAAATAAAATAGAGATGTTTGCAGGTGTACAAGAACCATTGTTTTCATAAGTGAAACGACAAAAACTTTGAACATGTATGCAGACATGACTTCTTGTCAAAAATAATACTGCAGGGAACTGTCGACGGGAGAAGAAGCAGAGAAGGGTAAATAAAGGCATGGACAGACAACACTAAGGAATGGACAGGAAAAGATTTTTCTTCACTCATCCGCATCGGTGAGGATATACATTGCTGGAGGACTATGTGTGCTGAAGTATCCAATGTGATACCCCTACGACCCTGAAGTGTTACAGGTTTATGGTGATATATCATCTGACTCTCTGCTTATTATTTATATTTACATTATCGTGAATTACAGCACTGAATGAATGATGTTAACATCTATAATTGAAATAATAAAGATAAAACTGATGTCATCTTGTGTACTTTACTTACAGTGTCTCAGTGACGAGATATCAATGTGAAACAGATGTGTACTCGCGGTGTGACGTCAGAACAGGACAGATAATGCAAGATTTCTTCTTCGCTGATATGCCACGTGAATGTAGGGCAGCTACTGGAGTACGGTCACGATATGTGGACATTTTCAACAGCGCTAACCTAAACAATTCTCTAGGAAGATGCATTGTGATCATCGGGCTTTTCATAACAATATTTTTTGTTAAGTTCCATTGATTTAAAATTGTCACACACACCAGCTTTAACAATAAATGAACGTGAAAATCCTCTTGTAAAACTCAAAACTAAATGTTTACCACTATGTCTAGCCTAACAAATCTCATTTTAAGGGTGTTTTTTTCTATCAACATTTGTGCCATAATAGACAATTCTTCCTCATGACAATGTTCTTATTTTTCTAAACTTTAGTCACAGTAATCCGCATATATATGGCGTACATCATCATCATGTGACATACTCTTTCCATAACTTGGTCTTCCTTATGGATTCTTTGAACACTCCGCGATTCTGGACGAATTGACCTGCCGCAGCTGAGACATGTTTCAACAATCTGATATAGGCTATCACTGCACAATTGCCGTATTTGGCGCCTGCTTCCACTGTTACCGTTAACTCTGCCTTCAGCTATTAGTTTTCCATACTGTTATGTCTCTTTATATGACCCAGCCCCAAAAACAAACAAACCATTTTTCTTGTTAAGATGTTGCTAAGGGGCCAGCACTCTTCGATGTTTATATTGATCTGAACACTTCTTGATTGGCCTTTTCGGCTGTCCATGGTATACGTCAGTGTTTCCCAACGTGGGTCCCACGTCCCACAGGGGGGGGGGGGGATTTGATTGTTAAAAGGGGGGGGGGGGCAATTCGAACAAGTTATATTAGGCTCCATTTTGGGAATAATTAAATTTTTTAATCTAAAAAAATATGTAGGCCTATATGTTAAATAGGGGTGGGGGGATACGATTTTTATAAAGACTTAGGTGGGGCATGGTTAAAAAAAAAGGTTGGGTAAACACTGGTATACGTACAATTCTTCTGTAGCATCTCATTTCGAAAGCAGTAATTCTCTTTTCTACTGTGTCCATACTTCACAACCATATATTGCCACTGGAAATACGCATGTTCTGATCATAGACTACATTACTATATAGTTTGGTTATAGGCCTACTGCTGGTAACTTGCCGAAGATTTTTCATTTGGGAAAGTTTTTAATTTGTCGCCATTGTAATTTCTTCCTTGATTTCAACAGAGCTGTCTTCTGAACTATTTATGTTTGTGCCTAAATACTGGAAATATGTTACATCATCTAGTTAGAAATTGTAGATTATTATCTTTGGTTGTACTTTTACTTTATCTATTGTCATAATTTCTGTTTTCTTCATATTTAAGAACATATTTTGGGTTTCACAGTATTTTTTATTGATGAAAAAGACATTTCTTTTAGACCATCTTCGTTTGTTGTTAAGAAAACTTTGTTGTCAGTATTTGAGCCCATCGGATTTCTGAGATTTGCTGACCGCCGGTGGTCAGATGAACACATATGCTTTTATGTATATATATATATATATATATATATATATATATACATAAAAACACAGAGGAAATCGCTCTTGGATAGGTAGATTTAGACATAAGTCCAGCCTTGTTTGGAACCACCTCAATTCCAGATGACGTAAGATTACTGAAGAGAAGGTGGGTTTAAATATTTATATTTTTATGTAGACTACTTTTCAAGATACAATTTTTATTTTATCATTGAATAGCTCATACACTCCACTAAGAACAAGCTAAAAAGAAACCACAATTTTATGAAGTAAAAATTTCATGAAATGTATCAGAAATGATCCTACTGTTGTATAAAAAGTCACAGTCCGTGGAGCAAAAAGTTTCAATTCATTTTTCAATAATAAATTATGTTATTATCCCAGTTGTTCCCAATTGAAAGCATAAGATGCTTCCTAGTTCCATCAGAAGAGGACTTTCGGAGCAAAAGTAGAACATCAGACATGGGTATTTCACTGGTATATTCACGAACTGGGAAGACAAACAATAATTCATCCATTTTTGTTGGTTTTCTCCTCAGAAATTGTACCACAAGAGAATTATACACCCAGCAATAACAGCTGATACAGTGACGTCTGTGGGCTATTTTAGAAGCCTAGGGAAAATAATTTTTTTACTATGCCGGTAATAAATTTAATAAAATAATCTCTTAGTGTATGTAGATCAAACTCTGTTTTTACAAGCTACTGTGTGAAAAACTACTATTTAAAGCCACTTCAGGTGACTTTAGTAAAAATAGGGACTACTGAGAGCCACTTCAAGTTGCATCTTATATTTTAGGAGTTAACAAATAGTCTGACAATGCACGTAACGGTGACTAATATTAAAACATATACTACATAGTTAACAATATTAACAATTTGTGATTCATTTTCATTAACTAAATTTATTACATAAGATAAGACATGTCGAAGGTGTTGGTAAACTTTTTTTTTTGTTGGGCAAGAAGCCATTACACTTGCACCTAGTCATACCTAGTATTGTGACTTTTTACCTGCACCACCAAAAACAATTTATAGTAATGCAAAATGATGTAAAAAGGTTATGAAGTAAAAATTCATAACCTCTAAATCACACTTTGATATTCATGATTCTTTTTCATGTGTGTCCCGTAACTTAATATACTCTATCATATGTAAGCGTTGTGATATGAAGTATATTGGTGAGACTGGTAGACGTTTAGCTGATAGATTCGCCGAACATCTGAGAGATATCACGAATCATCGTGACTCCCCAGTGGCTAATCATTTTAACAGCCCGTCACATCATGGTAGCTCTGATGTCTCTGTAACCGGTTTGTTACGTTGTTATACCGGTGACCGGCAACGTCAGTCCTTGGAATATCGTCTCATTTGTCATATGGGAGTCTTGCAACCAAACGGAATGAACATTAATCACCGTTTTGTTTGAGTTACCCACCTTTTCTTTATACCCTCTACTCCCGTATTGCACTGATTCTTGTAATTATTTGTCTTTGTACACTTTCGTGAATAATTATTATTTTTGTGTTTGCCGTTCTTCTATATAATTCCTTTATGTCTTCTTTCGTTTGTGTATGTCAATATGTGATTATTTTGTACTCTGCCATTTTGTTATTGTTAAATCATTTACATATTTAGATTTTGATTTCCTCGTTTTTATTGCAGTTGTCTCTTCGATGGGTGCCCACACATATATAGTTATTTGTATATGCATTTCGTTTTACATGGTTCTATGTATCCACACAATTACTTTGGGCCACACATTTGTATGTATACATATGCAGTTGTTATAGCATTATCTTTATGTGAACGAACGTTTATATTTACATTAATATATGTATATGTTTCTATGTGTATGAATGTTCATGTTATTATTTATACGAGAAAGTGTTTATGTGCATGAATGTTCATATTTGTGTATACATATATATATGTATATTTATGTGAGCGCTTTTTTATGTTAATGCACGTATCTCCATTCTGTGTCAATGTGTATACCTATTCTGGTGTGAGCCCTTTCCTGTGTGTGGATACATTTACATGCCTGTGCATTTTGTGTGGGTATCCTTCACACATCTGTGTCCATCTTGTTATGTGTTTATTTCTTGACTCTTGGTGTGTGTTTACATTTCTATGTATGTTTAGGTTTGGTTTTATATATATGTTTATGTCTATATTTGGTTTCACATTCATTCCATGCGTTTTCAAATGTTGATTCTTCTTCTATCCTTCCTTCCCCAAACCCACTCACCCCACCACCACACAACCTCATCATTACTCATCTATCATTGTCATATGCCATTCTTGTTGGCGTAGGTGACCATGGTTCTCTGTTCACAGTATTGTTATCAGGATCGTTGTTTCCAAGCCTTGCTAGGTTGTCACATGAATATTTTCTCACGTCCCCATCTGTCTCTGTTCCCTTCAGTCGTGCCTGTTGTGACTATGTTCTTAAAACCTGCCTGTCTGATAGAGTGACAAAAGGGGTATTTTTCTTATCTTTTTCTTTTATTATTCTTGCACTCATCTATAGTGTCTCTAATTTCCCACTTTCGGTTTGTTTATAATGAATGCACGCATTTTCACCTTGACTAGATGCGTTGCCATCCCTGCGCTATTATGGAGACGAGGGCTTGATGAAATATAGACATCTATTTATTTTTTTATTTTGTCGTTTTCTGTTGTTTGTCTCTTGAAAAAGGTTCAATTTGAGCCGATACGTTGAGAATTGTCCTGTTTAGTTTTATTGTATGTTTTTTGTTTTTTTTTCTTAAAAATATATTTTTATTAATAGGCTAGGTAAGTGTTTTTGTAACCTTTTTACATCATTTTGCATTACTATTTGTTCATTAGGTTACTGCGGCACCATCCACTTTGTCGGACACCCTCTGGCCATTTGGTTATTTATAAAACAATTTATACTAGGTCACATAAAACATTGATATTACAGGGAAGATAAGCCTTTTATACCTTACAGCATCAGGGGTAGAAGAGTTCTCTGGAGATAGTCTTTTTGTGTGCCTCATATATATTTGTTTTCGTTGCTTCTTTTATTTCTGTAATCCTTTTAAATTGCTAGTCATCGCATTTTTCCAATTTTGGATGTGCAAGGGTCGATTTTTCAGCAGGATAATGCATAACCTTATGTGACACAACTCACCACACAGTTCCTCGCTGACAATATCTGGACCATTCCTTGGCCATCCATTTCATGAAGACTTCAACCCCATAGAACACTTATGGGATGAACTCAACCAACAACTCTGCCAGCTCGACATAGCTCCAGCCAGTCTCCAACAGTTGTCTCTTACACTATGGGAAGATTGGGCAGCACTCCAGCCTACAACAACAGATCCAATGGCTAATCGGATCAATGTCATGGAGATGTCGTTCTCCGATAGAGACAACAGGAGGCCAGACACTTTACTGAAATGGAGGCCTCAGTCGCAAAGAATAAAAGTCCAAACCAAATTTAATCAATTTCATGTTAAAGTCTGAAAGGTTCTTCATGCCAAGGTTGAAACATTAATTCCATAAAATAAAATTTTGGTACAGGTTTGAAATTTGGTGTCCATTAGCACTGCATTAATGTTGTGTTTCCTTTTTTGAACAATATGTATGCATGTCAATAATGGAGGTAACCAAAATTTAATATTTTGCCATGTGAAAGTCAATTGAGTCATTCTTGCTCGTCGTTTTTTGATGTATATGTGTATGTAATCTTGGTAATGCCTTTTTAATTGAAACAGTTATTTTTGTATTATTATGTGTGTTTCTAGTGATTAGCACAACTTCATTAACCTGTTTCAAGCTTTACCTGATGGACTTCAGTTTTGCGGCAGTGATTACATATTATTGATAATAAATGTGAAGGGAGCACACTTTTTCAAATTCACAGATCAAAACCAGTGTTGAGACTCAAACTCTGGAAGGGTTGGCAGCACAGTCAGTAAACTGAATTTTGTCTATGAGAACGAAGCAACCTAAATCCAAATAAACAGCCAGATGCTATACAACACCACTGTAGAGAGAAATTTGGACTTTACATCCCAAGGACACAGTGGATGATGTCCATTTTGATTGAGTCAATTGTGATGTGATTATGATACTCAACACCATGTTAATGGTTTAGAGTGTCAATACGTGGTAATGGAAGGCAATCACAAGTGGGTGAGATGAATGTGTGAGAAATGCACAGGTTGAGACCCAAACTCCAGACATATGTTGGTAGTGTGTCCCTTGATAGTTGGTTGGTAGCATGTTTGTAATGTTATCAGGGAAAAGGGCTTCATTTATGAGTGAAGCAACCATGTCCAAATCAACTGACAACCTTTACCCAGCATGGCCATACAAAGAAAATTGGGTTCAGTATCCCAAAGAACAGTAGGCAAAGAAATCATCTTCTGACATGAGATCAATTTGTTGTAGTGAAGCATCTCATCTGTAGAAGACACATTGTGTTATCAATATGTCTCATGACATATGGAACCCCTCTTAGTAAGAAGCATCAATGCCTGCTTGGTATGTAAGAAAGCTCTGGAGAAACTATTACACTGCACATAGAAAGCAAAAGCAAGTTTCTCTTATTTCCTGGAATCACAACAAGTGACAGATACACACTGACATAGTCAGTAACACTTCCATACATAATACACAATGAATGCTGCAAGACAACGAATCAATATGAATATTTATTGTCATGACATCATCAAATTGTGAAAATAAACTGGAAATGAGTAAACAAATGCAACTATAATGACAGCCATGGTGGTCTTGCATCTCTTTCAAAAAAAGGTAATGCATGTCTGTTCATGTGTCTGGACATCTGGAACATAAGGTCATTATGCAAACAAGACAACAACATCATAATAACAACAAGAAAGTTTTGAAAAAAGTCCATATTATGTGAACTCTCTCACTCCTAGCAATGTCTGTACAAACAACAAGCAAACAATTCAAATTAATTGCGTAGATTATAAGTTTCAAAGACCACTTGAGTAAATGAAATAACTGATGAGTCACAATTGTCTAGAAAATCTCAAATTTGTTGTAAGGATAATGCATTTGAAAGCCACATAGGGCCAAATATACACAAAATACGATCAATAAGAAAAACAAATGCAATGACATTTTCTGTGCATAAGTACAACAAAATTAATTCAATATTAACACAATGAGAACTACTATCAAGTGGATTAAATATTTACTCAATGATTTTGAACTTTTACTTTAGATTATACTTGTATTTGTTATCTCTCATGTGATTAAACATGTCATATTTTCTATAGGACCTACAAGGAGAATAAATTTAGACTTCAAGATGGCAATTAACCAAAATGATAAATTCATTATATTCTATTCATCAGTGAGGGGCACAGAGGGGCACTAGGTTTTTTTGTCTGAAATATTATAGGTTTTTCCAATAGTACACATGACTATTTCAGGCAGCAACATTCCAATCTGTCCACACAAAAATTTGATAGTTCAAGGACAGGTTAATTTTCAACCATGAGGTAAAGCAGTATTTCAGGGCTTTCAATCTAACATTTTTAAAAGTTCTCATTCCTTTTCTGCTATTGTCATTGCTGTCATGTTTTTTTTACAATTTTAAGCTGAAATATATATTGTATTGTTATGTTATTAAGCACATTACCATGTTAAGCTACTTTGTTTCTTCAATTCTCCATTGATTTCGCATTTATTTGTTTTACGTAGTTGTCAGAATACACTAAAATGTAAAAAGTGCACCGGTTTTCCCCCCACCTAATCTAAACTTTGTTCACCAAAGTATATAAATAAATATACAGATGACTTATATTTTGATGTTTATAATAATTAATCTTAAACAATTAACCTAAATATTATAACAAATAGACACCATTGAAACTATCTCCTTGTTGAGAGGATTGGGCTTAAATATGCCACCGGTGACTCAAACATAAGTCTAGCCAGGCCCTCATGCACATGAGCAAGACCACAGTCTGCATAGTATAAAGGTGTTGAAGATGGAGTCAACCAGCAAAGAGGCACACAACAGCGATGAGGTTGCCACGCACCAATACAATGTGAATAAATAGATCACAAACTGGGCACTACTAGATTGGTGTAACTTCTAATAATAAGTATTCATTCCACTTTACACAAAGTAAAATATATATAATATAGATTTAAGGGTGGGAAATCTGATATTTGTGCTCAGATATTTCTGCTAAATTTATACACAGAATTCATAGAATGTGTAAACATGAAAACAAATCTAAATGCCAACTTTGTGTTTAACAGTTTGCTAACATTTGATAAGGAACAACAATCAATGCACATGAAAAAAAAATGTATAGAAACAATTGAAACATTTATGTACATTGTGAAGAAACACATTGAATAATAACTACGAAAATAATCAGAAATGGGCCAAATGACATAAAAACTAAATGTCACCTCACATTCAAGATAAAATCACAAGTGGAAAGTCCACAGCAGTCAGAAATGATTCATGCAAATACTAACAAACTATTGATTCAAATAGAACAACATCAATTTCAGTTTGTTAATGTCATCACTCAATTTTACACAGAATAAATTTACACTCCAGTTATTAATAAAGACAATAATAATGCTCAAAATGTTCCTAAATTTTGAAATTCAATAAGAGAGTAGGCCCTATAGAACAACACTCAAACACTAATGCAGAAGATACATAGTAAGGAACCATTCATAAAGTAGACAAGGCTCATCTTTCAAACATGAGAAGAACAAAATCCACCAATACTTTTGTGACCAAATTCAACAACTGTAAAATGTCTATAAATGTCCTTGGTATCAACTTCAATGAATTTTGATTTTATTATACTTCCGCAAGCGTAGTAATAAGATTACTAAAATGGCTCTTCTGGGATACTACACCATTCCAATATTGCTGCTCTCATGAAATATAGTGCTTTGATATGGTTTGTGGGGTAAATCCTATAATAAAGTGGAATTTTTTTAAGGGTGAGTTTGTGTGATACTTTGAAAGAAATGTATGACCAGCATTATAAGAAACACAATTCTGACTCTGAAAAATTAATTTAAAAAACATGAACATTCATTATGACATATTGAAAATTTCAAAGCTATGGGTCATAATTCAGTTTTTGTTTAATAAGTTTTTCAAGACGGCATTGTTATCTTAAAACAATTTGCAAGCAATAAATATATAGATAGATGATAAAACATGTTCTGGATTGCTGGTTAGCAAAGTTTTAGTAGCATACAGCAGTGACTGAGAAACAAGCTTCAATTATGAACAAAGAGGGGTACAATAAACTAAGGTCAGTGAAACTACTAGTACAAAAATATATGAAGAAAACTGGTTTTACAATGAAATTATACTCTACAAATGCTAATAAAACACTCAATAAACTGACTCAATCAGCTCGTACAGAAAAGTAAATATGAGTGGAATAAATACATAAGAATACATAAGACAATGATAAAGTTAGCCTGAAGATATACATTTCATGCTGCTTGCATTCAAAACAATAATATTGTTTCGAATAATCAACAAATTGGCGAATGACATAAAATAAAGCTGTTCACACAATATCATTTAAAAATCAAAACACTGACAAATAAATTTCAAGCTATCTCATTAACTGATGCCCTTTCTTGAAGAACATTAAAGTATTATATAATGGATTTCAGGTAAATGATAAATGCAAAACATGATTGTTTCAGTGCAGATGTGCAATACAACAACATCTGTTGAATAATGGAATCAATTTTCTATTCTAAAGTATATGGATTTCAATTAAAATAATTTTGGGATTCTTGAAAGCAATTAACAAACATCTATAACATTTATAAAATAAGAAATGAACAAGAAAACAAGATGAACATCTCTCTTATGGTCATGAGAGACTGAAGTTCATCTTAAATAATAACACTGATGTGATCTGTCTAAACAGACAGAACATTGAAAAAGATTTCATAAATTTGGTGCTGTTTTAAAAAAACAAAAACAATGACTGCAGGTATATTTATCTAATTATGGAGAATTCTGACTCTTGTACAGCCCCTGAGTCAAACTTAAATCTAATCCTAAATCCTGTTACTTAACAGTGCTTACCAGATCATGAGGAATACCGGGTTACAATTGGAGGCAAACAATTTTAATGTTTTCAATGGATTAGCAGATTGCGTTACTGTTGTGATGGTTTTAAGATGTGCAAAAAGTATTGTTTTTCTGGATATAAATTCAACTTGGATTTCACTGAGGAATATATTAATGTGGACTTACGTATGGAAATATTTAAACTTTTGTTTTGATCTGTTTGTAACTGTAAAAGGCATAGAACTATTGTGTTGCAGGATGTATGTTGAACTTCAATAAAACCAGGGAATATGTGAATATTTAAAGTTCTATGGGTATCCAAATGAGGGAAAGATGAAAGAGTTGTATGCAACCAAAGCAACTGGTCACCTACAAAATCAAGATTGGTTTGCCAGAAACAATCCTGCCCTTGTTATATTTCATTGTCCTGTATAATCACTGACAAATTATCAGATAACATAGTCATCCTTGACAGAATTCTGTTCTGAAAGTAGAAGCTAAATAATATTTTTTTTTTCCTGAATCGCCATCCTACCTATTCACTTCCAATACCACAATCTTCAAAAGATAAAAAAGGTGTTTCAGAAATCATCTGTAAATATGGCAATCTTACGTCTGATTGGTTGTTATTGGTATACTAGAAGGCCTATATTGGTCTTGTGGATCATGGAGATTTTAGATATCCATGTTAACTTTACTATTACCATCTGTGACATATCCAGAGATTCATATCACCAGAATTTTCAGTTAAACTCACAGTTGCATATCAACATTGTTACATGCAGTTCTATGAAATATTGTGCTAGTGAAGATAGTGGGTGTGTATACCAATGAATTCTTAAAGGCAGGAATTATTTGAAAACCTATATCTTCTCTGTCTAATGCACTTCTTAAAAATGACAGGGAAAATGAAAGTGTGTTCAGTTTATTCAGCAAAATAAAATCAGCTGAATTTGCATTTTAAATCATAACAGTTATTCCCAATCTCAGTTTGTCTTTTGTGTTCATAACTCTGAATATTTAATTCCACATTCCTACTTCTACCATTTCCAAACGTTTCAAATTGAAGCCTCGATTGGTCATCTATATTTAGCAGGTGTTCTTGTAGTAACTTCAGTATTTACTTCTTGTCCACTGATTATAGATGAATATGATGGGGGTCATATATGGTCTAGGTCAATCATCCCATCTACAAAACTGGATGTTGATGTGAATCTCCAGCTTCTCACATCCAGGTGCAGATGATCACTGTGGAAGCTACTGTCTGGTTCTGTAGTAAGAATCTAGTACATGATCTCTCCTGCACAAACATGTCCATAGCAACACCTTCTCAAAGATAACACCAGTTTCCACAGACTGGTATGAATAAATTCTTGCCAGTATAACCACATCTTTTCTCATCTTCAATGCTTTTTGCATCTAATACAGATGAACACATCGAGGATCTTGAGATGCTGATGGAAAACATCTCTATCTTAAGTGGATTTTAGCCCTTCCTAATGTCCCAGCAGAAGCAAGGGTGTTGTGAAAACTGACATTGTACCTATAATCAGAATATGTTCAACTCATGAGATACTGGAAACAAGACAAGAAAATTCAGGAAGAATCTCAACATTCAATGCCGGGGAGAGTCATGAAGGCACAGGATACAAGACATGACACAACTTCATAAATTTTCAAGCTACAGAATGAAGGATCAAAATCTGTTTTTAAGACTTGTGACCAGCGGGGAATGCATCCCTGTGAACTACACCTGAACACAGATTTTTTCTTGCGACCAGCGGGAAATGCATCCCTATGGACCACACCTTAGGCATGTGGTTGCGTCTGTAGGTCTCACCAATGGCCCACTAGAAACACCACCCATACAACAGAAAACCTTGGTAGATGACATGCCATTATTTTGAGGTTATCTTCTCATAGAAGCTTCATGGCACATAATCTATACAATTATGCTCCTTGTGCTGTTATTTTGTTGTTGAATTGTGTTTCATGTTTACTTGAATATGCACCATCTGTGGTTGGGAGGGAGCCAGAGATGTACTGTGCAGCACCGGGCAGGAGGAAACGGACAGCACTGTTTTTTCCTATGGCTGAGACCCATCATAGAGGCACAGTGACTCAGGACGTGACAATCCTTTTGACTTGAACATTTGGTTACATGCCAGGAGCAATAGAAGTTCGGCATAACCAGTAGTCAATTGGTGGCGGGGAATGAGCACAGTGAACCCTATCTTGACTACAGTGCCTCGGAGCAGTGCATAGGTTGAAAACCTACCTTCCTGGAGGTGTGATTGTTATTCTCTGGTTCTGTCCCTGGGTGGGCCAAAAATCCACAGTGTTCAGAAATATAGTGCCATTTAATGGCATTGGGTCAAAGAGCATGAGCCCATAGACCGCTGGATCAGCAACCAACCAACCATGGACCACACCTAAAACATTTTTTTCTTGTCCAGTGGGGAATGTATTCCTGTGACCCACACCTAAACACATTTTTTCTTGTGGTCAGCAGGGAACGCATCTATCTGAACCACACCTAAACACATTTTTTTCTTGTGACCAGCGGGGAATGCATTCCTGTGAACTATACCTGAACACATATTTTTTCAGATTCCATGAATCTAATTGACTAAATACAAATCAATATCACATGAGACAGGATTGAATTGATTAGAGCAGTCATGGATAACCAACAAGAAGACGAGGAGGAAGTTGAACGTGACAATGTACATATTCTGAGAATGGTAGAAATGAGTGACTAGAGGTGATGGGAGAAAGTACCCCCTCTCGTGAAAGATCAGAAGAAGGCGTAATCAGCAACTGACTAGGACACTGAGCGTATACACTCTTAGATGACTGACAGAACGGCAAGCAGAGCATATATGGGAATGCCCCCAGTGATGTGACACTTGTTCCTAATTAAGAATAAATACCACTTGTAGGAAGACATTCTTTGGGAGGAAGATGTCTGCAGCAAACAACAAATCATCATAATCAAGTGTCGTCTCCACATCGAAGTTTGGCTTAAATGGATCTCAACATCCTGTCCCTGACAGCGCACTCTGATAGACTGTATCCTGTCCATCTCACTATGTCTCACTACTACTTATATTTCTGCTTACCTTATGATCACTGCCCCTTGAGTCTTCAAGTAAGGTCATCAAAATATGTGTCATGTCTTTTAATAAGTCCAAAATATTTTATTTGTTTGAATTTTATTTTCTAATACACAGTATTTTCAGAACTTTTTAGTTTTTTTTTCCTATCATGTTCTCCATATTCTTCTATATATCCACATCTCGAAGGCATCAATTCTGTTTTATAGCTGTTTATTGCTGTTTCAACAGCCTATGGATGAATCACCTGACCCAATGCCATTGTGTGATATGTTCTTGTTTTTTTAACTGTTGTTTTGTTCCATAGAGAGTGTTCCATTTATCTGACCTTGGAAGAGGAAGAATTTTTCTGACATCATCCAGCTCAGCTATGTGACATGTCCTTTGCTGAACATTGTCCCCACTATCATTCTGTAAGCCCCTCATTTATGTGTAAGTTGTGCAGCTTCTTCAATTGTCATGTTCAGAAGATTTTCGATATCTTGTGTCCATCATATTCTTTGTCTGCCTCTTATTCTCTACCTGGATCCATTTCTTTCCATGATTAATCTTTCTGAAACATTGTGTAGTTTTATGTGTCCAGAATATGTTAGCTTATGTTTCTTGATAGTTTTGAGCAGTCATACTTCTTCTACATTCAAATCTTTGCTGATTTCTGTGTTTATCTTTCTGTCCATAATATTCTTAGGACCTTCTATAGCATTTCATGTCAGTGGCAAGCCTCATAACCATGTGCTGCCACTGGGAAAATATAGTTTCTCAATAGTTGTAACATAAGAGTCTCCATCTGTCATGTCTTTTTATATTTCTGAACTTTGCTGATCAATCTCCTTCAGTGTTGATGTAACCTGAGATATTCAATGTTGCTGACATTGTTAATTTATATTGCAGGTGTGAGTTCATTTCTGTTGATATGCATTAGTTTTGCCTTTTTTTGCATTGAAGTAAAAGATTGTGTGCCTCACTATATTTGACATAACCATGCATTCTAAACCTGTGTAGTTTTTTGTTATTAGGGTGGCATCATCTGCATACCAAATTTCTGAAATGTGATTTGTCTGGTATTAAGGGAGTCAAACTTTATAATGTGGGTCTTCTCTTACATTTCGCATGATGTTCTCTGAATAAATGACATCTAGTGCTGGATATTCAAAAAAGTTGTGGTAGACAGTTTCATAAGGCTGAATGTACAACTGACACTCTGGAGTTTGTTGTGGTTGTATTCTGTTTAGGTTAATTGTTAATCTGTACATGTGTGAAAAGTCAGAAGATGGTACTCAGGTATTTCCATCCTAGGAGGTTGATATTATCTTTGGGGTTTGGACTGGTCATATATTTGTATATTTCTCTTACAGTGTTTCCCACGGCGCATCTCTTCTGCCACGTCTCTTTGTTCACAGATGTCAACATATTTTTAACAGTTTGTATGACTATTAGTGTTTATGGCCATTCTTGTATTATTCCCTTCTTTGCTACCCACTGCCTTGTCATTGCCAGGTGTGTTTGAATGACCATGTGTTTGAATCCACTGCAATATTAACAATATTGACTTCATGAGATGTAAGAAGCTGATGATGTATTTGAACAAGTTCATGCTGACAATGTCCACCACATTCTAGATCTTGAAGAGCTGTAGCTGTTTATTAGCAGTAGCTGTTATCCATGTTTCTGAGCTTATATTTATATAGAGTAATATTAAATATTACATTCTTATATTTATCTTGTAATTTATTTGTATGTTAATATTTTTCTCATGTCATTGAAAGTACTTTTAGCCATTTCTATTCTTCTATTAACTTCTGTTTCACATCTACCATCATTTGTAATTGTTTCCAAGATGTTTTCTCAAACGATCAAAGTAGGACTATACGAAAATGAGGAAAATTTGCAAAACCATATTAATGCATTGCCAATAGCATGTAAGAAGTACAACATGTAAATTTACGTAAAAAAACAACAGAAATTATAAAAATTAGCAAGTCTGAAACACCAACTACACAACAATAGATGACACCAAAGTGAAACAAGAAAAAGAATCTAAATATCTAGGAAGCATTTTTTTTTTTGAAAAATGGAAGACTAGACAGAGAAATAGAAACAAGGTGTCAGAAAGCAAAAACAGTGACTTACCAACATTCACTATTACTTTTCCACCCAAAGATCAAGATAAAAATTAAAAAAGATAAATAATATCTACAATTTGTATACCAACACTCTGCTACCAATGCCAAAGATGGTCTTTAACATCTTGCAGCAGAGTAAAATTGTTGCATGTGAAATGAAGTGATAGAGAAAAGAAGCAATGGTTACTAAACTACCGGTAGATAAAGTATCCAATGAATAAATTAGGAAAGGAGTAGATATAATATCATATATTGAGTATATCAAAAGACAGCAAGTAAAATGGTTCAGTTACCTTATGAAGATGAATCCAAACCAAATACCAATAGGAGCATATAACAAAAAAGATATTTGGATCCATAGGTAGACCTAGAAAATGGTGAATGAAAAAAAAAACATCAAGACAACCTTGAACAAACATGGCCTCAATGCAATACATCTGGCCTTGGAACGACAACTGAGGTTCCCACCTTTACGTGTAACATCAAATTCTTTAGTATTTCCCCCCATTTGATGATATGATGTTTCAAAGATGAGTTCTTTGATCTTGGAATTTGTCTGAAAGCCCTACACTCATTCCAACTGCACATTGACTACCTGTGTAACTACTCCTGCACAAGTTGATTAAGTGTTGTGGAAACCAATATATTGATAGTATTTTCCATAGTTGTCTGTCTACTCTGTCAGACGCTTTTTCTTGGTTAACAAACGCAATATACAATTCTTAGTTGTTTTTTCTGCCTGTTGTCCGAGTGTAAAAATGGCATCTGTACAGAATAAGGAATCCCATTTGAATGTTGTTAAGCTGTGGTTCGATGAATGCTTGCAGCCTTCTTTCTAGAATTCTGATGAACATTTTTCCAGTGTGGCTTAGAAGTGAAACACCTGTAAAACTATAAAACTATACCATGATGTATAGTAATTCCTAAATGAATTACTACAGATTTGCTATATAAATCATATAACAAATGGGTATATCATAAATAAAATTAATAATGCATGTAGGATTTTAAAAATCATTATATCAACAGTTAAATGAAGAAAACTGATTTGGTCCGAGCATGCCACCGAACATGAATCTCGATCTAAAATAATCTTGCAGGTAACTGGAGGTAGAAAGAAGCAGTGAGGCTAGAGAAAATCATGGTTTGACAACATCAAGGAAATAGACAGGTTTTGAATTCTATACACTTCACTGCACCACCGAGGACAGAGTGTGTAAAACTGGCTTATCTCTCTACCACATGCTGTTCAGTTCTTGAATGTCTAGAAATATGCTGTTTCTTCGTCTCATGAAATACTGAAGAATCATTTGCGGAAGAAAACTGAGAAAACTTGAGCGCTGCTCTACTTATTCAAGACAACATAAGTAGTACACTTTCAACTTAGTAAACACATTGTCAAAATAAATATTGATAACATTAGCAGCATTTGGTTGGAAAAATACAACAAATCAAGTAGTCCACAAAGCAGAATGAAAGCAAGTCAAAGTAACACACATTTTTGGGACAATAAGTTAACCAAACTCCTAAGTATAAGTGCACCTTAAAAATAAGCTAGTACTTGTCTATTGTCTTGTGCATAGTTACCAAGTGCTGATAATTCTTGCATGCAGTATTTCTGCTCACATGCACTGCTATGATGATAGTAATGACAACATGTCAGGAGACAAGTTAGTCTGTGATAAAATTTGAATAAAACTGATAAATTGGTTGCAAAAGCAAAAAATTGCACATTATTTGGCAATTGTCATTATTATGCTTCTAGTTAAGCAACAGCAGCTGAGTAGAAATAACACATGCAATATTGATGTTGTTGCAGGCACATCAAAGACTGAAGAAAAAACATTACAAAAATGACATCTCACATTCTACTGTTGTTTAACCAGGGCCATAGATATAACTTTTTGTCCAGGGTTTTGACAAAATTCATTTAAAAAAAAAAATCCTAATATTTTTTATGGATTGTGGATGATTTTTTTCTCTTGGTAAACTGGTACTGGTGGGAGCAATTTGTCCCCCCCTCCCCGCCCAATTTTGCTTGTATCCAAGTATTTCTGAATTAATTCTCAAACTCCTGCAAAGTAGCAGGATATAGTCCTCAGAACAGAATGCGATGTGTCAAGGTTTACAGCTTTGCTGCAATATCTATGTCTTTCAGCCTGATACATCTGATTTCAACAGAAGTCCTAGTACAATGTCATATTATATTTTTCTAAATGTTGAGGGGGGGGGGGGAAAGAGAAATGTTGAACCATTGAAACCCCACATAAACAGCTTGCTTTGAACAATATAACTACAATATAACTAAGTCAATAAATATTTCTGTAGGTGTGCCTTGAACCAGTATATTCTTGTGCTGGTTGATCCTCATTTCAACCCATACAGTACCCTCATATTGTCTACACAAATATTTATATTTCTAACAAGCTAAATGTCAGTTGTACATATTAACTTATGTTTTAATTTTGGAACAAGTTCTATGCCAATTGTGCTTATGTCAAACAATTTTCCTTGTTAGTGGATATCTAATTAAAAATGTTACAGTTGAAATACAGCAGCACAAAAAAAAATCAACACTTCAAAAAGTGAGAAACAATCTGTGTAACAGTACTGTCAATATATATATAGGATCTCGAGTGTTATGTGTAACAGTACTGTCAATATATATAGGATCTCGAGTGTTATGTGTAACAGTACTGTCAATATATATAGGATCTCGAGTGTTATGTGTAACAGTACTGTCAATATATATATAGTATCTCGAGTGTTATGTGTAACAGTACTGTCAATATATATATAGTATCTCGAGTGTTATGTGTAACAGTACTGTCAATATATATAGGATCTCGAGTGTTATGTGTAACAGTACTGTCAATATATATAGGATCTCGAGTGTTATGGTGTTACAGTGGACCAACACTTTTCTATGGATGTGAAACATGGGTTATAAACAAAAATGTTCAAGATCTACTGAGATGTGACTTTTGAGAATGAATCAAGATACAGCTAAGAAAACTAAATGAATTCTTTAGAGATGATAAAAATAGACAAATTATAGTTACAAATTAACCTTTAGTATGCTGTCAGAGACTACAGTCTACAGGATTAATCTATTTCTGTCACTGTAGTTGACTTGAGTCACCCGTTGCTATGCACCTCTCTAAACAAAGAAATAGAGAATGTAAACTAACCTTATTCATATGGGTAACAAAGAAATCGAAGTAGACAAGATTTAATTTTATTTCCAATTTGTGTTTGAAAAGTAAAATGTCCTGGTTTTAGTGAACATTGTCTGTAACCTGTCAAATGAATCATTTTTTATGAAAATTTATCAGATTCCTAAGCATTTCTTTGTTTTACAAATGCAGATATTATTTATCAGTTCCAGAAAGCTGAGGATTGGGACAGCAGTTTCTTGTTGAGTATGTCTGATGAAAAAAGTTTCATGGGTGTAGTTGATAGTTGCCACTTAAGGTTACAATCATCTCTATCTTCGCAACTTTTCTAAAGTTGTAGGATCATTATGCCTATCTGATAACAGTGAGATCGCAGCGTTTTGTTTGTTTTCACAGTCGATATTAAGAAGATAGTGTGGTTATGAAATGACATCAGAAACAGAATGGACCTAAGCATTTAGCTGTATTTTGGCCTATATCCAGAACGCAATATATCGAACAAAAGGTGAGTCACTTAGGTCTGTATCTACATACATTTAACAAATATTTTTTTTCAGCTTCACCATTTTCTCACATATCACACATGCACTGAATAAACTTACATATTACATTCGGTAAACTTTCTTTTATTAAAAAAATAATAATTATTATACAAAAAGCTCCAAAAAGAAAAAAGTTATTGCATCTTCCAAATACCTCCAAAAATAATGTGTAGAGTCAAAAAGGAATGCAGTGGCAGGGGAAAATAATGCAAGTGCTAATGGTTAAAGACTGGCAGTCAACATTCACAAACCATGAAATGAGAGTGAATATTTAGCAACCCCTGGAAAGATCAAAGGAAGACAGAGCAAGACAAAAGTGTTGGAAGGGTTGTCAACCTGGCAGGGAGAAGACTGAACTTACTAATGACAAATATAAATACCACAAAATAATGGTGTTTAGCAGCATAAAACTTGCTATAAATAAATTCTAAGCCTTTGTCATGATATGAACTTGGATAAAGAGCATCAGCAGATAAAGTGGTTTGGTCACCTCATGAGATTGAACCCAAGCCAATTACCACTGAGAGCTTATAACAAACAATCAGCTGGATACAGAGGAAAGGGAAGATGGAGAAAGAGATGGATTGATAACGTCATGACCACAGACTCAGTACGACTCAGGTATCACATCTGACCTTGAACAGAAACTTACAGCTCCCACCACTACGCTTAATGGTAAGTGTGAATGCTATCAACCAGCTTCCACCTGGAAATACACAATAGACAAAAAAAAAAGAACTTGGAATTATCATTAAAAAGCTAATGTTAACCGTTACCACTTTGCATTAAAGTTATGGCCAATTGGACTCTTTTTTGACAATTGGTAGTGGGTGTTTGGAAAACGCAATAGCTGTTTTGTTTTTAGAGATTTTTAAATATATTTTTTAATGCAATAAATAATTGAATACTGAATCTAATGATGCAAGTTTTGTTGGTTTATATGTGATATGCTTGAACTGGTAGGGATAAAAAAAAGGAGAAAACTGTGAACAATATTTTTATGAATTTATGTTCGATGTATTCATCGATACCATTTTTCCACATATTTAGGCTTATTGTATTAATGTTGTTTCATAACCACACTAACATAATGTCACCTGTCGAAACTAATTCAACATGTTGATGTCACTAACCTTGTCAGCTCCATCATTCCCAAGGATTGGGTCAAGTGTCTGTAGTCCACGACATCAATATATTCGGCCCATACTTGCTGGGATTCATTCCATAATGCAACCAACATGTTACTATGCTGAAACACTGATCAGATGACTAGAAATTTAAAATTACTACTCCAATATTCTTCTCACTTTCACAGAAAAATTCAGGAAAAGGAAGTATAATAGAATTGCTAGCTAGGAATCGCTGACTTCGGTCAGGTATTCATAATCATCATGTAGTTCCTTGTAGATAAATTAGTGCACAGCAATGGGTGGGTGGGTACTGCATACAGCTGTATATGGAAAGACATCCTGGTGTGTGCTACTGACAGCATGCTAGAGGTTAATGACAAGATCATTTTAAAAATGTAACGCTTTTATTTTTGTATTTTACACTCAGTTCTTTAAGAACTAAGTAACTGTCAGCCCTTCAGAAATAATACACATGAGACAACACAAGTTGTATATGTTAGGCTATTATGTAAATAAAACAGTGACACAACACATCTTTCTGTAGGAGATTGTCTTCTTCTTCTTCATTTGTTCTCAAAATCCTGCAGATTAACAGGATGTAATCCGAAGAACAGAATGTTTCGCGTCATGATGTACAGATTGGCTGTGATGTCTGCGACTTCAGTTTCACACATATGACTTCAGCATAACCTCTGGGTTACTTTGACTAAAAATGGAATGCGACAACCAACTCCACCCCATAACTTCGTTAGTTACCTTTTATGACATGCATGCAAGGTAATCAGTGTTGTTATTCTTTGTTCCCATTTCGGGCCTTGGCAACACATGGGTTGGCTGGTGATCTAATAAGAACATTGTCTTGCTACAAGAGAGATCCAACAGGTGTTTGCAAAAAATGTTTACAATTATAAAAAAAGTTTTGAATGTATACTGAAATATATTATGGATAGAAAGATGTCTCACATTGCAGGACACAAATATGCGTTTTAATAAATTAAATCCTATAATAAAATTAAAAGAGCACCAACCATCCTTGGATTTGATTACGTCATTGAGGAAGTACCATAGAAATAAACATAATATTTGATTCAGTCAGCATTGACTACACAAAGGTCTCTCTTTACAGCATATCATTTCAAAGATTTCATTTATGTGTCAAAAGAATAGTAGGTAACGTCAGAAGATATATTTTTTCCCACTGCAGATTATTACTTACTAACTGCTTTATTGTAAAGTTAATTGTAAATAAAATTCTACATCTAAGTTAGAGTAAGCTGATCTCAAGTAGTAATTTATGGTTGTGAAACATGGACACTTAATAAATTAGTCACAAAGAGAATTTCTGTCTTCAATATAGCATGCTACAGAAAAATTTTCAGAATACCGTGTACAGCGAAAAAGGTGAACCAAGAAATATTCAGAACGGCCAATGATGTAGAGGGTTGGCTCCTAAACAACATTATAACAAGAGAGGCTTTTTGGCCATATAAAGAGACATAACGGTATGTAAAAAAATAATAATGGAGGGCATAATTGCTAGTAATAGAGGTAAGATTCACCCAAGACAATGGATAAGAGAAATCTCAAATTGTTTTTGAAGCAGGTTCATTGCAACAGGTTAATTTGTCCAGAATAGTGAGGAGGTTAGAACATTCATAATGAAGGGAGTGTTCTGGAAAGAATGTCACCTCATGATGACAGCTTTATTACTATGAACAACTGCTATTTTGTGATGAATATTTTACTAAATTTGTATCATAATGTCACTAACATGATTTAAAATGTATTTCTTTTCTCCATGTTTTGCTGCTAAATTCTTATTTCCAGTGATATCTGATTGTCATCTTTAATAGGTACATTCTTTTGACTGAAGTTGCCATTTGTTCATGTATATGATCAATGTTCCATCTATGTCTACCAAGCAGAGCAGTAATAGCATCACCTCTTTATGTATGTGAACATATGTATGTATATATATAATAGGCCTATGTCAGCGTATGCCAGGAATGTTAAGAAGCAGAACCATTTTTACTCAAGATATTCATGTTCATTTGTAGGATACTAAACGTCCATTAGTAGGATACAATAAATGATAGTGAGGCACTGATGAATTCTAAATCTATAAGTATATAGATAATGCTAACAAAGACTTGGACACACTGGGCAGGTCATCTGGTTCACATGAAAGATCACTGCTACAAAACTGCTATATAGTGATACTCAGACTGGCTTCTGTAAGGTTGAAGGACAAATAAGCATTTTAAAGTCATGCTCAAGAAATCGCTGACTCTTCAATGTAGACATAAATCTATGACTCTGGCACATGACAGACTTAACTGGTATTGCAGACTCAGGATTGATGCAGCTGCTGCTCCACAAAAACGTGCTAGAGGAAAGGTTAGAGCTGCTCAATGACACCTTTCACACATGTTTATAGTGTTGAAATTAGTGTATTTATTTTACTATAACTTGATGGTCCACAAATATAAAGGCATACATCCATTCAGTATTGACTCTAATAGCCCCCACAATATTTTCTAGTGTCTGTAATCATTTTCTTAGAATAAACATAGAATAGGCTTGAATAGACAATAACCATTATTATCGCATACTTATTGTTATTTTAACTAGACTTATTATATCTTTGAGTGTTAGACTAACAACAGGATTTTTATTGTTCAACAATGGCTTCATACTTGGTTCTTCCTTTCCAAGATGTTCCAGAATTATAAAAACTTGGCACCTTATCACAGACCTTTTCATAGTGAATATAAGAGCTAAACAGTGCTGTACTTTGCTAGATCATGCTCACACACTGTATATATAAATGGTTATCATCTACTATCTGCACACTCATACTAAGAATGTTCTCATAGGCACACAATCATTTTAAGTTTGATGAAGTATCAGAGCACTTCTACAATATCTCCAGTGACAATTAGAAATGTTTTCCAAACTAAGAAAGTCTTGATATTGATTTTGTTCAGTTGAGTGGACGAGGAAATCAATATATAAGATCTATTTCAGATATTTCATTTCTATTACAGAATGAATTCAATTTTACAACTATATCTTAGAAACATCATTCCAGAGTAAACAGAGACCTTGTGTTTGCAAACAATACTGCTGCTCTGTATATAGACTAATATCAATGAAATGTTCACATAGAACATACATATACAATGTAAAATTCACTGTTGTATGTTGAAATCTTGCAATGAATAGCTCACAATTACCATCAGTTTTGAATTTTAAATACATTAATATACAAACGAGAAAAAAATTAAAACATTGCAAATTCACACTGGAAATAGTACAGGGGAAAAATGTAGTCAGTCCAGCCAGCACCTTTGCACAGCAGTTGTCTAATTAAAATGTGAGATATGTTTTGGATATGTGATCAAAGTTCCAACAGAAGAGACATATATTGATATATGTCCTGTTTAATGTGTACATTTTTTGTATCTCTGACTTCAATATGAGTTGTTCAATTCTCATAATGCTCACCTCTCAAAGCTAATACACAACATAAACCGGAAAGTGCAATCTTCAAATTTGTTATGTGATTAATATAAAAATTAGCACTGATGTTCACAGAAAGAAAATTTCAGGTACAAACTTAATTCTCACATCACTTATAGTATTTCCAGTATTATGAGAATATTTTCATACCATCAGTATTTCCAGTATTGTGAGAATATCCTCATACCATCAGCATAATACATGTTGAACTTACTTTTTGTATTGTATTTGATAATATCACAAGTGGCATTTCAAGAGTAATTCTATTGCAAATGAATGCAATTCAAGAAGTGTTTGGCACGTCAAAACTATAAGTAATATCACAATTCTTTCCATAGTTTTCACTTTTGTGAGAACACAAATAAGTCAATTGTTGACAATATTTTGATCACTGAACACTGTGTATCTCTCAGCACATCAATTTGATATCTACATTATGAATTTTAGCATTTATCATGAACCATCTTCTTAAAGAGTATCTCATCTGAAATGTTTTCATATGCATAGCTTCACAGCACTACATGTCACATGTTTCCTTAGCTGTAATATCATGACATAATACTGCAATCCAGTAGCATTTATTTCTTGAGTATTTGCACAATCAAGTTAGTCTGCAAACTTTCCAATCATTCACAATCATTCAACTTTAAATGTGTTGATCATGGCACCTCTGGCACAAACCTGATGTTATTACAGTCATCTGAAAGCTCTGGATATTGATCAGGCTGGTAAATATAATCTGCCACATAACCAGTCACTCTTCCCACTGCAAGAATCTGATGCATTTCAGCATCAGACCAGTGGTACAATGATGGCAGACTGTGCTGTAGCAAGTGTTTTTCCCTAGCCCAAGCATGAGCAACAGCTCTGTCTTTTGCATTCCGCAGAACTCTTCTAATCTCACGATCCATTGTTGTACCATAACGAACATTTAAGACTGTGTGGTTACCATGGATGCGAACATCCACTTCACGATGCGAGGGGCCAAATCCATGCCCATGTTGATTACGATGAACAGACACATTAATTCCTGACTCATAGGTAACTAGATCACTATGAATACCCAGTTCTCTGAGATCATCAATGGCCTGCTGTGCGCTAGGTTTCACAAAATAATGGACATCTTTCCCAAGAATTGTGAAATGGACAGGCAGAATTTGTGAAGTATTGAGCAGCACAGTTGCTAGATTTTTAGCCCACGACTGTGCAACATCCACAATGTTTACAACAGTTTTACCATCAAAATCAGATATAGTAACACCATGGCCAAATATTGAGTCCAGTGGAGCTGGTTTTTCTTCAGGCAAGTTTTGAAGAGGAGTAACCTATGATGCACAAAATAAAAACAGAATTAATAATAACATCAACAGCAGATTGATTCTTTTATAGATAACATTGTTATAAAACCAGTCAAAAATATTTGATGAATAAATTGTCGATTCTGCTGAAAACTTTACTTCGGTAGTAAAAATTAGACCAATAATCCATTAGGTCTGTAAGAGTGCCATAAATTATAGCATGTTTCACAAGCTTTACCCTCATATGAATTGTAATTATCTGAGTAACCATCTAAGGTTTTAATGCCATTTATTTGTGCACACAATGTTATTTTTGGTTAGAACCAACAAATTTAAATTTATATTTGTGCATCATGTCCAGTTTTTATGCACAAATGAAATCTTTTGATCTTTGTTGGCATACTAATTATTGTGTCTCAAAAAAAATAAAATGTTTTACCACTTTAGATACAGATTCTGTGAGTTGATTAGGCATAGGCATGTCTACTATTACAATAATGTGTCTACCATGTTTGCATATAAATACCTGTTGAAGATGATTTCTTAAATGGTTGGTATATCAGTACTTGTGACACTGTCATTGAAATTTCATACGCTACTATACTGGGCCTTCATTGATCTAATTATTTCACATGTATCACCACTCATTGGTATCATAATAGAATGTTGCTCCTCTAATGTGCTTGTCAACAATTCTTCATTTTCACATTATACCCCTTAATGATTGCCATTTGCATTCATTACTGTATTACTGTGGTGCACATTAACTCAAATTTCATCTAAATACACCATATCATAACAAAAATATTTGCTTCTCATTGCAACTATATGAGACTTCTTACAAATAAGGTTTCTACCACCAACATATTCTCTGAAAGTGAATCATAAACTCCTAATAGTCCTCCAGTGTAGATTTGGAAATATCAATGTGATTATTTTATCTTAAACAACTTTTAAATTCCCTTAAAGTTACTGCCTTATTATTGTGGAACATATTGAAAATTTCTCTTCAGATCAATTCTGTCAAAATTATCCACTAATCTTGGCCTAATTTTCATGTGTAAACAGCTTTAATTGGACATTAAGATTTTGTTATCCAAATGTTAAATGTTCGTTTACTTATCCCTAAGGAATGAACAGTCCTCTTTTCTGGGTTTGAAATAGAATTATATAGTTTTTCTCGAGTAGCTTCATTGCAGAAATACTTTAAACCCTTATTTGTGATCTGCTCTAATGACATAAATTTTACTCACAGACTCATTTTTCCTACTAACTACACACTTTATGTTGAGATGCTTCTGATGGAGAATTTGAGCGTGACACCAAGATACAACCTTTAAACACCTTGTGCAGAAATTATTTTAAAATATCTGAAAACAAAAAAGTTATTGCATTTTCGAAACACTCACATTTTCAAAAAAGAATCCAGTGGTTAGGGAAAGATTGTGTTCAGTTTTCCTTTCATGTGCACTAAATCAATTTCTGTCTTGATGACCTCCACCTCTTCTTCATAATTTGAGCTATTTTCACAGAACTCATAGGTAGATCCATCATAGTAATGGTTATAGATGCCATATCCTGTGGATGGTTGCTGATGTAACTTTCCCTGGGTTCATTCCCTTTGTGCCATTATGTCATATATGTCATTGTGTCATATATGCATGTGTTTGTGAGCTGTTGTTTTGTTTCATATAAGGTGTTCCATTTATCTTACCTTGGAGGGAGAAGCATTTTCCTGATATCATCCAGTGCTGGACATTCACCATATCCTGTGTTTTACAGGGTACTTGAAAGTGGACCCAATGGTGAAACATACATATAAAACAATTGATAGTACTAGTGATCTGCATCTTGACTGCAATTCTGATCTTACTTTTCCAAATCACATTCAGTCATGTTATGGCAACCATCACCATGCCTAGTCTTATCTTGATTCAACTCCCCAATTTGCCATCATCACATATTTGGGAATTAAAGTATTAGAAGGTCAAACTGATTAAGTGGTACTGAATAAAAATAAAGTTTACATAAAATAGCACTGTAGCTATTTATTGTTTTCACAACTTATGTTAGTCATTCATACCTTTGATTGTGGTACTGTTGATATGGCAAGAAGATTATGCATGTCTCTACGAAATGTGCATTCAAAAGCTGATGCTGCTGGCAACAGTTGTAGGTCTGGTTCTTGAGGATCTGAATTAAGGTCTCCTGTATAGGTAACATCAGGTGCCATTGAACGAATATCATAGCCAAGGACATTAAGCCAGTCAGCTAGATCTGAAGCAAACAAAAATGTATGAAGTCTGTGATATTTAGCTACTTCAAGTACACAAAATTATCATGGACATCAAATGAATATTACAGCTGAAGACGGATGTGTTAGGCTATTGGTGCAAATAAAATGGCAGCACAATGCATTTCTATTCTCTGGACTACATCCTGCTGGAAATCTAGTAGGAACATTGTCCTGCTAAAAGAGAGGTCCAGTTGGAGTTTGAGAATGAATGCTGAAGAAGAAGAAATAATTATTAATCAAATCATGAATGCTGAATCAATGATACAGTGTCCATCATTGTGTCAGATTATTACAAAGCTACAGTACATTTTTCACACAGATCAAGCAATTTTACAATTTAGTATTAGTGTTCCATTTTGAAGAATCAAAGACTTCTATTTAAATAATAAAAATGATCTTCCAATGGAATATATAATTTACTCCACAAAAAATACACAACATGGCAACACTAAAATAAAATAAAAATAGATTTGTAAGATTTATGTATGATTATAAACACTTTAAAAATATGGAAACAATATGTTACTAAAACTAGATTTTAAGGTTGATGAAAAATTTTAAGAACCTAGAAATTATGAAAACATGACTGTCAAGACACAGATTGTATGAACTTCAAAAAAATGCTAATGCGACATGGAAATAAAAGTCAAGTATTTTGGACACTTGATAGTTCAACATCTCAGATAGAGACTATGAGGTTAAGCCAGTTAAATGCATCTACCAATAGTACAAATTAAAGTAGGTCTCAGAGTTCAAATATTTAAGAAGCATCTTAACAGAGGATGACAAAGTCGATAGAGAGATTAAAACAAGATGTCAGAAAGTCAATGCTGGGACTTACCAGCAGTTGACAATACTCTAACAATCAATAATCTGCATGGCAACAAAACAACAATTGATAAAAAGTATTTTTTATACCAATGTTACCAATGACCCTTGGCAAGACACTAGTAAAAAATATCAGTGTGTGAAATGAGATGCTTAAGAAAAGCTATAAATGTCACCAGAAGAGACAAATGGAGAAATGAAGATATCTGGAAAGAAATAAAAAATCAACTTATATCAACAAGACTACAAGAGACAGCAAACCAGGTGCTTTGGCCACCTGAGAATGGAACCAATGTGACCAGCCCCTCATGCATACAACAACAGATCAGGCTACAATGCATGAAGAAGACCAAGAACCAGATGGGTGGAGACAATCAAATACACCTTAAAGAGACATGGGCTGACCATGCCCAATGCAACCTAAATAGTCAAAGACAGACAGCTCCAACTTCCCCTGATGATGCTTAATGGCACAAGTGGAAATGACAATAATTAGATAGTTCAACCATTATACAGCTGACAGCCTGGCTAAATATTGGGGGCTTTTACTAGGAAAATAAGGCTTTCAGATGACTATTATCCTGATGATACAAGGAAGTTTTTGTACCATTCAATGAGTGCAATTCTATGAACATATCTAAAATATCTACACATGAACAACTGTATTCAAAGACCACCAGTGCTAAATGAAGCTTGCAAGAAATTGCTTCACATACTGAATTAAACTAGAAGGATGTACAATGTCTAAAAATAAGATGGTATAATCTTGTTTCAATATCAGATGACACATCAAAAATCTTGACACAGGAAAGAAAGTTTTGACAAATGCAAAACAATGAGAAGATCATTAAAATAAAACAATGGAAAGATTCACCAGGGAGAAGACAGAAATATTTATAGTTAGAAAAAAACAGATGTGTGTTTGTTCATCCAACACAACTGCTGATGAACATTTTTTTTACATCCACTTTTGAAAATTCAGTTAGAATTATGACCATGCATAATAGTTCAAAGATGGCTAATAGCGGATTTTGGTCTATACGTGACTTTCTAGCTACTCTCCGCTGTTGGGCTGCTGCATTTCTCCTCTTTTCACAAGATGATGTGCTCTTTTTTACTGTAGAGCGCAATGTAGATCTATTTTGTGCAAGTTCTTCCATGTGTCTTGGTTTATTTCAAATACTTTCAGTGAGGTCTTTAACGAGTCCTGGCAGCGCTTCTTTTAGCCACCTTGAGATCGTTTACCCTTCTCCAGTCACCATAGAGAAGTATCTTTGGCAGGCGATTGTCTAGCATACATACTATACTAATTGACCTTCCCAATGAATCTGTGTCTGGCTCAGGATAGTGTCAATGCTGAGGATACCAGATCTGTCAAGGACAGTGGTATCTGGAATCTTGTCTTGCCATCTGATGTTCATAACTTTTCTGAGACAAGTTGTGTGAAAGTGATTGAGTTTCCTCACATGATGCCTATACACAGTCCATGTTTCACTAGATATAACAGCACTGGAAGCACCACTGATCTGTAGACTTTCAGCTTAGTATGTAGGAAATGCCGTTTCTATGCCACACATTTGCGTACAATCTGCCGAAAGTGCTGCTTGTCTTGGCGATCCTTGTATACACTTCATCATCAACGTTGGCATCTTGTGATAATGTACTATCTAGGTATGTGAATCTATTCACAACTTTCAGTGCTACACTATTTACCTTTATGCAGCGTTCAAATTTTTGCCAGGTTCTGGTTGTAACATGACTTCTGTTTTCTCTGTGTTAATAGTAAGTCCAAAGTTGGTACATGCTTTAGTGATTCTGTCTATAATAATTTGTAGATCGGCCTCAGAGTTGGCATTTAGGGCACAGTCATCAGCAAATAAGAGATTCCTGATTGTATGTGATTTGACTTTGGTTTTTGCTTGGAGCTGCCGAAGGTTGAACAATTTTCCATCTATGCGATATATGATGTTTACTCCCAGGTCTAGATCTCTGAACATCTCTGATCTAACATAGCAGAGAACATGATGCTAAATATGGTAGGTGATAATACACGTCCCTCTTTTAATCCATTTGAGACAGGAAATGTTTCAGATAACTCTCCATCATCCTGAACTCTAGCTTGCATGTCATCATGCATTTGCTGCACCATTTTGATAAATTTCTGTGGGCATCCATATTTTACCATAATCTTCCAGTCCCTCTCTACTAACTTCAGTGAGAAAACCTTTTCCCTTCTGGTGAGAAAAAAAAACAGATGTGCAGGAATGGTGGCTGACAGTCTAGTGTTCATTAGTAACATTGGTACATACACAAAAACTATTTAGTTTGTGGACTAGTGAGGATAAAACATGAAACAGCAAGAATTTAAATTCTTACAACTTCTGCACAACTTTCAATAAAATGTAATATTATTTCTCAATAATTCTTCAGACATTCTTAAGAATAATTAGACAAAAATAACCAACCAAAATAATGTACTTACTTATTCGAGGATACTGCTGTTGCTGCATATGTGTGTTGACCAGAAATCGATGTCCATATAGATTTAAAATCTCTGGATCCTCTGCAACTGTCTTTAGCTTTTTGAACACATTAGCATAGTCAGGTGTCAGAAAACGCCCAAGATTAGCATCATAAACTCGATCAGTGAAATGAACAAGTTGTGTCACTGGATTGTATAAACCACCTTGGAACCCAAACGCAAGGTCAAAATCTGGGTCAGAATCAGATTCTTTGACACCCAGAGGGTTATAAGTGACATGTTTGACGATGTTTCCTTCTTTATCAAAAACAACTAATGGGCTATGAGAGGAGTCTACAGCAATATAATACAGACGGCCTCCACGATGAAGACCAATCAAAATACCATCAGTGTCCCGTAAATATTGTGTGAGCTCTCCTGTTGTGTGATTATATACATGAGTAATAGTGTTTTTTGCTCTTGTATCACCATAGAAAAGCTGAAGTATACGTCCGTATCTGTCCCTTTGAACTGACAGCCGACCTAAGGCATCGTAAAAGTATGAGAACTTGAATAAACCATGTCTTGTAATAGAGATGAGCTGACTAGCAGAATTGAAGGTAACATGATCCAAACCTCGCTGTGCCATTAGACCATCACTGTCAAACTTGTAACTGACACCTCCCATCATAGTTATTTTATCTCCAACATCAAATTCCATGTGTCTGGTTGTACCTTGAGATGTAATCTTGTGGATGTTGCCATCAGCATCATAACCAAACTCCCAAACAGTTTTTCCTTGGAGCAGAACATCTGTTATGTGACTATCAACATCATAGATGTACTCTGTAGCAATTTCCTTCCATTTGTCAACTCTTCTCTTCCACTCGTGAACTCTGCCAATTTTGTCATAGTCAATATGCATCTCAAGTTTGACTTCTCCGTTAAATTTAATTGCTATGTCCATCAGTCGACCATAACCATCATACTCTCTAGTCATGATCATATGACCGTCACGAAATACTTGCTTAGCTTCTGTCAACCATTCAACATTTATTCCAAAAATGTGTGACATCTTTCCATTATCATTGCTAAAAGATCTGTTGTAAAGGCTGCTAATGTTGTTAGACAGATTGAGCACAGTTTCCACTTGTCGGAAGTTATTGTCATAGCTGAACTTAAAACTGGCACCAACTAGACTAGCATCTTGTGGGAATGTGACTGATGAATCATGGATCAAAGAACTGAGATAGCCAAATGTAAGTTTGTTAGCGTAGCCTCGAGCAACAAGTGATGCCTGAGATATATGCAGCACTTCTTTGTGGTAAGTGAATTCAATAAGTGTTTGGTCAAACATGGTAAGTGATCTTTGACCCATGTTGTTGTACCGGTGGACAACACGCCTTTGTTCACTTGGATAAATCACCTGAGTAAAAATGTCAAAACGTTAATAATACAAATCAAGAAATCAAATAATATAAATTAAAAAGATAATAATACAGATAACGAACTTAATAAATGAAATTCACAGAAACTTAGTGAAGTCTGCAAAATGTTACAATAAATTGGAAATTGTTTATTAAAATTTGGTTAGTTTTAAATCTTCTTCTATTTGCATGTTTCTGTTATTTGTACACATATACCATCCTAGATACCATCATCATCATCAAACCCATACCCTATCAGAGCTGTAGGGTGTCACTCGAAGCAAATGAAAAATCCTGCCATAACTCTCTGTTTCAGTTCCTTATTTAAGCCTGCCATAACTCTCTGTTTCAGTTCCTTATTTAAGCCTGCCATAACTCTCTGTTTCAGTTCCTTATTTAAGCCTGCCATAACTCTGTTTCAGTTCCTTATTTAATCCTGCCATAACTCTATTTCAGTTCCTTATTTAAACCTGCCAAAACTCTCTGTTTCAGTTCCTTATTTAAGTGTTGAGAATTTTAATCCTGCAGAGCCTTTAAATATTATCAATCCTAGATATAATTGTGATAAATTTCTGTTTTCAGTTCAAGATGGAGTAGGTTGTGTTTTTATTGTCATTCTGAGCTATTTATGTGTAGCTTTGTTTTTTTTATGTCTAAGTTTTACATAGTGTACTCTAATTCTATAAAGTGTACTCTACCTGCAGCAATTTTCCCATGGCATCAAAATCCTCAATATAAGGTAGAGAGAATCCTGGGGCTTTATATAGGAATCGCCTCATTCCCAAGGTTAGCATAGTATTAAAGTGATGATGTCCAAGGAATGGGGTCATCACACTCTGCAGATTACCTTGCTTGTCATGTTTAAACAGATATTGCTTGCCACTGGGTAGAAAGATATCAGTGGGCTGAAATAAATAAACAATCAATGTTACACATGTCACAGTCTTGTAAAAAGATATCAGTGGGCTGAAACAAAGATACAACGAATCTTACATGGCACAGTCTTAAATTGTTAGCAAACATTTTCTTTTTCCCTTTCTTTTCTAATTGACTTCAATTCTAGTCTGTGTGAGTGTCTATTCAGATAGTCAGGCAGCAGGCTAGTGTAACAGTTACTTGTGAACTATGAAAATCTCAAATAACAGCCTATGGTAGCTGACTTTACTGATTTGGTAGGTACATAATAACTGATAACTTTTCCTACTTATGCAGCAAAATGACACAAGATGGAGATATAACAAAAGACATTTCTACCAGAATTGCATTGGCATCAAGTGCATTCAATCACCTAACAAACATCTGAAAATAAAAACAATAAGTAAATACATCAATCTACAATTGTTGAATTCTAATGTAATATATATGTTAACATATAGTTACGAAAACTGGAAAACAACAAAAATACTGGTGAATAAATTAAATTCATTTGAAAATAAATGTCTTAGAAAACTTTTAAATATTGGTTGAGAAAAATTCTCAAGTCAAATAAGCAAGAGAAGATACTGGATATCACTGGTTTCTGCTCTATGCAGTGTATTCTGCATTGAAGGGATGTAAAGATAATATTTCTATAACACAATTCTCCTAAGATTTACTACAATCTATTTGTACATGCTTGAACAACTGTGGAATGTATTAATCAGTGTTATTTCATATCCTTGATTGTCTATGTTATCAGTAACTTGTTTTATTTTACCAAGAAGAATATAAAAAAATAGAGAGTATAATGAAACTGCGGTTTACCTTTCTAGAATGATTCCTGTAGAAGTATCTAAACTGTTTGCCACCAGGTTTGAGGGTCCTCTGTTTAATCAGACCTGGATCTTTGTACTCTCTTTGCTCTATCAGTTCTCCATACTGCCACTCGAGAATGTCACCATAGCTGTTGTAGGTAACATTCATGGAATGATGAGACGATGCTGGAATGAACTGTATTGGAAGTCCAGCAGAGTTGTACACTACAGTTATAATATCATGTAGACTTTTGTCCAATACAGTCTCTGTATGGCTGCGTCTGTCATATTCAACTGTCAGCAAGTTTTCACTATTTATCTAAATGAAATAAAAAAGAATTTCAATTAAACCATCGAAAAATCCTAATCAGCAATCATTTAAAAGAACTAAGTTTCAATTAGCACATTTTTAGAATTAATCATGTCTTCCATATGAGATGCACCAGAGTATAATATTCAAAAATAATTTACTCAAAAATATTTATAAACACATTGTAATAATAATGTCTCGAAGAACCCGCTCATTTTGAAAAGTGCATACCAAGGTAAATGTTAAAATACCTTTTAATTCATTTACAACATTTTCTCATTTAGTCTGAGAAAGTTACCCAATAAGCTTGACTTGATGCAGACATTTATTTTCTCTGTTCCACATATCTGGGATAGTATGGATGTGATGTCATCTGTGCCACACATGATCATATTTAACCTTTTGAAATAATGATGATGAAAGTACAAAGTCTACATCATCTAAGTTGATTAATTATTTATTGTTAAACTATAAAATAAAATGGTCTGACTCTGTGGTGGAGAGGTACAGAGATCATCTCAGATTGCCAAGTTACCAGGTACAATCCCTACCACAGCAATTGTGCACCCAGACCTTTCAGAAAATAATTGCAACCTACAGGATTAAAAATATTGCCCAGAAAATCAATGCAGTCAAAAAATGATGAATTTATCACTACAGCCTGATGTTGCCAACAACAATAAATATGTATTATAGTTACACAACATATCTTATTGAATTTTCTTGCTTGTAGTTGGAATTTGTAGGTTAAAATTTTGCAATGATTGTAACATTACTTTAGTTTTCCATAAACTCACAAAATTTATTGACAAAATTTCTCTTAGTGTGTTCAGACATGACAAATATACTTGTTTATAATAGTATTATTACTATTCTATGATTTCTGGAGCATCTTTTATAGTAGACTGTTCAAGGCACATATTTTTGACTACTAGAAACAGCCTATTATAGACACATATTTTTATAGACACATATTATGTGACTTTAGTAGGCACAGAAGATGGAATGAAAACAAACATATTATTATTATTATTACAAAACATAATATGAATGTTGAAAAATTATAAACATACTGTTGATTTAGATATGGCACATATATGACAATTACTGGCTATTGTTATTAATAATCTGACACAAGGAATACACAACCATATCATGAACAGATTCTTTATTAGGAAGCAGTGTCACTGTATTGGGGGCAATACCATTATGTTTAGTGTTCCATCACTATCTAAGGGTTATAAACTCATCAATCAATAGCTCTCATAAATCAGGGCTTGAACTTTTGTCCCCACTACAAAGGTGTTGTGTTACTTACACTCTCCGTCCACAGTCATAATGATGTATGGTATTCTGATGGCATACGCTCATGTTTTATGCCAAGATCTATATTCTCAAGATGAACAGACCTGTTGAATAATGTCTTTGACTGAAGTGTTTCTCTTTTAAGCTTGTTTAATTTTAATCTTTCTGTGCAAATAATGATGCATGCGCTAAACAGATCCTTGTTCTGTTTCCCAGGGTTTGAAAATCGAGGAGCTAGCATACCACTATACTTGCAGTATTTCTACTACATCTGACAAAATGAAATTGGTAGCATACCACTATACTTGTAGTATTTCATCTGATAAAATGTCCTTGTCAGTATTGCCCAAGAATATTGAAAAACATATCATGATATACGTTAACATAGTGGGGCTGTGCACAATTTGCAGCAGTCATGACTGTTTATTCCAATCAAACATGTCTATATCTGTAATTTTCCTCAATAAACTTCATCTTTTGTAGCTCATACAGGCATCCATATAGTTTCCATTCCAGTGTTGTTTCTATGGATCAATATGTTTTTTCACATCATCTCATACTCGGAACATAGTTGAAGTATATGTTCAGCCATCTGTGGTGCTTGCCCATATGAAAAGATGGCTGTGTTGGCCAATCCTGAATTTTGTTTACAGATCAACAGTATTACAGTTTTTATTCTACTCAGTTATGAATAGACAAATAGGAAGGTTAGAAAAGTCTGGTCCGATATTTCACCATGATACAGAAAAGTCTGGTCTGATATTTTGCCATGATACACAAAAGTCTGGTCAGATATTTTACCATGATACACAAAAGTCTGGTCCAATATTTCACCATGATACACAAACTATGTCTACAAAGATAATCATCCCTGGTGTATATCAATTATCAGCTTATTCATTTCATGATATAGTTGTCAATTGACCTAAATTCTACATTTTGTATGCTGGAGTCAAAGTTACTATTGTGGAAGACTATCAAAGTCTTATCAATCAATTAGAATCCATTTTTCTACATTTTCTTAGCTCACAATTGTCATCATCTGGCCTATTTCACATTCAAAATGAGTCATTCAAGATATTCAATGTTTTATTCTAGCATTCATAGTATTCTTGAAGGAGCATGAGTATTCTTAAAGGAATGTACCGGGTAAGTTTTCTTCCAGAAACATGAGTATTCTTGCTCAGTGAGTGTCTGATCTGCAGTAACACAGATAGGGCTATATTATATATACTTAGACAACAGTATGATAGTAATGTGGTAACTGATGTCCAAGCACATAATTTACTTCCACAATGGGAGTGTCACTGTGTATATAATGAATTAGTCACTTGTTTACATGAAATAATAATTAGTTCAGGTTGGATTTAATCTGTATATTTTTTAACATATATAAACATTGAGGGATGTCTGACCTATGAAAAGTACAAGAATATTAATTTGCCAAACACATTGTAGACAGGAAAAACAAAACAATAAAGGTCAATATATGTGAACAATTAATCACATTAAAAGCAGTTTCTACCATTTACAAACAGAATACAAGAACATAAAACTGAATTATTAAAAGAAAGGCAACGTGACAAACATATTTCAGATTCAGTTATGAGAATGTGAAGGGCTTGCAACTGTAAGTGATCTTATTACAACAGTACAGGCATATGTTATATGTGTTATAGACAACACTGGTCACAATAAATAAAACAATTTGCAATTTTAAAAACATTTCAAATGCAGTGATGATGGTTATAAGGGTTTGCAACTTTGAGTGCTAATATTAAAGTACAAACATACATTATGTGCGGTTGTTAGCAACACTAGCAAACATTAATATTATTCGTTAAGGCTACTCTATTGTTGAGAGTCAAGTTTCATTCATGAATTTCATTCTCATACTGAATATTGTAAAACAGTATTAGATCAAAAATAGATCATGTAGAATGGTAGCTTCAGTAGAGGAACAAGATAATGATGACTTAAGATTTCTATGATAGATCAGAGGCTATTAAAACAGTCACATATTAACAAAACACATTACAGACATTTATATTAAGCAAAAACTGCCAACTGCAAATTAACAAGGATTACATTTGATTAAAAAAATGCATTAAAATTGTATTTCAATAAAAAATCTTGTCTATAAATAAATATATTTGAATAAATTAGGTCATTGTTTGGGAAAAATGTTAGAATGAGTTGATTTATGTTGCCACTATTTTTTGGTATAAAAAATCACCAGTCACAGAAACACATACATTATTTACCAAAACACATACCAATTTTATTTGGGGAAAGAAATGGACTCTGGCAACAGAGAATATGATGTTCAACAACTGAAGCCAATAAGACAATGCAGGAAACACATGTCTTCTCAGTGCCAAGGCTTTATACTTCTAGCATGATTTTGAAGTGTTATGATATCAATTTTGTAAATTATTTATAATTTTTGAACGTATGATATATGACATACTATTTTCTTAATTTTCTCTATATATTTTCTAGGGTAATTATGTTTCTTGCAAGTATAACTATTTTATTTAGTTTGGTCGGATTTATGTGTTCCCAGTGGCAACTTACGGCTGTGAAATATGGACAATAAATAAAACTACAGCCAAGAGATTAGAGACCTTTAAAATGAAGTGCTATATAAGATTTCTGAGAATACCATGGACAGCAAGAAAGACCAACCAATACTTGTTAAGAAAAATTAACATTCAAGAAGGCTGGTTTCTAAACACTATATTAATTTGCAGAAGCCTTATGTAGACAATTTTTGTCTTGTAACTCTTTCCATAGGTGCCAGATGTTGAAAAATGTCACCATTGAGATAGCCATTTGTAGTCATGGATAACAATCTTCCATCATGATTTTATAATAAATATTACCTACAGTGATTGTCCTTGGATTTTTTGCGGTGATATATAATCCCATCATAATTAATTCAACCTTTTCACATTTGCAAACCAAACTGTGTAGACATAACTTCAATTGTGCCATTTTAATGCTAGGGTAGACTGGGGTAAAAATATGCCCAGGGCAAAACTACGCAGTGGGGGTTTTTTTTTAAATCTGTGGGTTTTTCCTGCAAAACATGTGACGTCAGGTGCTACCATCTGTTACTGTCACACAACAAAATTTCACCTTGAAGGACAGGTCATTTTTTTAAGCCACGAGGTATTTTCATTTTCTCATGTTCTCGATCAAACATTTTTTCAACTTTTAATACTTGTCTGCTGTTATCATTACTATCATGTTTGTTTACACTGTAATATATAGTATAATGTTACGCTATTAAGTACATTGCCTTGTTTAGCTACTGTGTTTTTCATGACATTTTATGAAAATTGTGAACAACTTGATTTTTGGGTAAAATTATGCACTGTTAATGGGGTATATCTGCATGGCAGACTCAGTGCATAGATTTGTCATATTCAATGCCCTTCATGTTGCAAAATATTTAAACAAATATTATACTGTCATGTTATCTATCTTTTTTTAGGAATTACAAACGCAAGAACGAGAAAATGAATTCGCTCAATGAGGAAATGCTTATCCAGATCAGGAAACTGAAAGAAACTGGCATACCAATCAGGAGAATAGCCAGAATAATTGGCTATTCCAAAGAAACAGTTTTTTTTAGAGTGAAGGTTGGTTCTGGAGCTGAATCAATGGGACATTTCAAAGCAGTATTTATGCCTTCACAAGAGAAGGAAATTGCTGGAACATTGTATAGCATTGGATTCTTGAAAGGAATGGAATATGATGGCATCAAATTCTCGCTGGCATCGAAATTAGTTGGACTTGACTGGGCTAGAGATTTCATGAAGAGAAATAATTTATATCTAAGGATTCTGAGATAGACAAGTGTAGCTAGAACAATGGGATTAAACAGAGAATAATTGGCCCAATATTTAAAAAATTTGCAAGAGGCCCTTGAGAATTATAAAATTCCACCACATCAAATCTACAACATGGATGAAAGTGGCTTTCAAGAATATTGCTCCAGTAGGCAAGTGAGATGTGACTAAAAATGTTTCAGCTGAGCAAGGCAAGATGGTCACTGGTGCATGCAGTATGAGCAATGCTGGAAACTATATGCCCCCTTTTTTTAACTTTGCATGAAAACGTCACAACCCTCTTCTATAAAATATGGACCAATGGGATCAGCAATGGCCGTGACAGATTCTGGTTACAAGAACACACCAACGTTTGTGGTGTACCTCGGGCACTTTATTAAATACACCAACCCAAGTGCTGACATCTATGCTAGACCTGTCTTGCTACTTTTATACAACCATGTATCACAGATTTCTAAACAAACAATAACCGTTGCTAAACACAATAACATTCATATTCTAAGTCTACTGCCTCATAGCAGTCACAGAACTCAACCCTTAAATCGTAACTTCTTTAGACCTCAAAAGGTCTATTATGATGACTTGTGCGACAACTGGACAACATCTAACCTGGTCAAGTTGTAACTGAGTACCATGTCGCTAGAATATTTAGTAAATCTTTTGAAAAATCTGTGACAATAGGAGAAAAGCAACAGAAGGATTCAAAGTAACAGGAATTTTTCTACTTGATATCAACATTTTCACAAATGAAGATTTCCTACCAGAAACAGAAACAGGGCAAGATCAGGATGTTGATAATGATGATAGCGATGACCATAGAGTGATTTTCCAGAATGAAGCTCCTCCTATTGGTCAACCTCCTGCTGGCAATCCATCATTCCCGTTTCCAGAAAGAAAACATCATGGGAAATTTAACATGCTTGTTTCATTAAGTCCTGAACCTGATCCATCCAGTAGCGGCGTACAGTCTTCATCATCACCATGTGACATAATTCAACTTCCAAAAATAACAATTAAAAGAAAATGACAAGAAGGGGTCTGAAATAGACATTGTTGAATTAGACCTCAAACAAAGTAAGACTTGAAGAATTGGGTAAATAAGCACAAAAACAATTGAACACGTTCACAATAAAACGTCCCAGTGAAACTCTTCAAAACTATGGCCACTACTATCAGAAAGAACATTGAATAATGTCAGGATCAGAGTGTCATAGCCCTATATCAGTTCATGACATCAGCAATGACATCAATTAGGATGGTGCAGAACTAGAGGCAGACAGTTATGCTGTTGTCAGAGTCAGTGTCAAAATTAAAGGCTCATTCAGCCTCTACATTACAAAATATAGAGAAATAGTTGTTGATGGCTACACCAGATTTTTTACCAAAAAAGTACTGCTGTCACCACGCTTTCGAAGAACAAATGAAGAGGCATTCTTTACTCCAATGGATATTATTAGGAAATTGCTGAAGCCACCAGCAAGCAGCAATTCCCGATTTAAAGATATGATCTCTTTCAAAATGGATCTCAGTGGCCATTCTTTATATTAATATTTTTTTTCATATTCTAATTTTTTATTTTTTATAAATATACATAGATCCAGTCTTTTTGTTCTATAATTTCCACACAGTATGACTGACTATGTGAAGACAAGCTGTTGTTCAGTTATTGTGCTGTTTCTTTAAATTCTCCCTTGATTTAATAATTGTTTTTGCATTTGTATTTTTGACCAAAAAACTGGTGCGATGATGTTTTACAGATGTTCATAAATTCTAATTTTACTGTTTCCACAGAATCATATATTTTCAATACCATCAGTAATGTAGGGTGGATTGATAAGATATACACTGATGGCAGTTTGAACTCTATTGTTAAGTCTAGTTGTCCAAAATCACGAAAACGTGAAAAATATGTGGTATTACCACAGGATACCCTACATATTGCCCATTTAGTCTTCTATTTCTGTCATTGAATGTACAAACTAAATTTTAATAAATTAAGCTGTTGCACATTAGACATGGAGATAACAACTCTTAAAAAATAGAATGAGATTTATAAAGAAATCAAAATGTAAAAATAAAATGTGCTTTTCCATAAAATAATGTTCCTATTTGTGTGTCACACTTAAAGCAACCAGAAGTTACAAACGGAACAGCTAATGACAGTTCAGTTACAAATTGAACAGCCAAAGATATTTCAGTTACAAACTGAACAGCTAATGGGATTTCAGTTCAACTTCTAAAACTGAATTTTACATGAAGATTTTTGACAGTATACAAGTGTATTCATGTATTCTGATCAACATTTAGTTCATGATCTTTTCTGAACACTTGTGGAATACAAGTTAAGATCAACATTATAGCGTGAAATTTACGACACTTTATGGCTGTTAAGTTTAAATAAGATGCGTTAGAAAATGGATACTGGAGGGCAGCATCAAACATACCATCAGGGCTTTATCTCTGCCCTCTCCTCCTAGAGAATCATGCACAACATGCTGCCGACCAAGGTCCCCTACCCGCATGCGTTGACCAAGTTTTTCAATTACTCTTGAAGCCCGCACACGACCACCACGTCGCAAGTAAAATCTCCATTCTAAACGATGCATGTATGTCCCCGGCACAATAATTTTCCGTTTGTAATGCATACGATTCTCACTCTCCATAATTGGATGGCTTCCTGTTTCTGTGGCAACTGTAAGGTTGCTAGGAAACAGAACAACAACCGCACCATCTGGAAGGTACGTGACTTTTGTTTGTGTTGAGCCTATATTTAGAAGAGAAATCAAGAAAATGAATTAGTAACATTAAATAGCTTTCAATATCAAGACATGATCATCATACCAACAATAGAATAGCTTTCAATATCAAGACATGATCATCATACCAACAATAGAACAGCTTTCAATATCAAGACATGATCATCATACCAACAATAAGTATTCTATTTCCCTCACACAAGTGTTCATGTCACTACTATCTGTGATCTTTGAGAATTTAAGGTAGCAATAACATGACTACGGTAATAATATTACAAGTCAAGAAACATTCACTCAGCACTCAACTAAAACAAGTTGTAGTTAGATATAAAACCAGAAATAAGGAACAAATTAAATACTGAAATAAACAATAATACTGTTTAAAAAGTATATGTATGGAAAAAAATATTATGATAAAATTTAAACTTACGGAACATAAAAATGAAAATCACTACACATAAAAAATAAAGATTGACCAGGAAAATGTTGGTTAATGTCATGGAAGTCCACATTCATGAAAGGTTTTGTCACAATACTCATACAGTTAGCATAACCTTTGAGTAATTACAAATGAAAGCATACTTTAGTTGATATCTAATGAATTGAAGCTTGTGTTCTCTTGCTGATTAATTCTTGATGCTACATGCTACACTAAATTGCTGAAAGCAGAATGCCACCGTGAACTTTCTAGACTACACAGAATTTGTAAAAAAAAGGTCTAAAAATAACATACATCTAATACATAAGTGAGACAACATCAAATACATTCAAAACATATTGACAAATACTTCATGTGACTAGTTTGTTAGGATACTAAAATATATCTATTTATAGGTGCTATATATATATATATATATATATATATATATATATATATATATATATATATATATATATATATATATATATATATATATATATATATATATATATATATATATATATATATATATATACATACATACATAGTGCTTTTATTCTTGTAAATAAGGTGGTGGTATGTGTTGGGTCTTTATACAAAAATAGATAGTCTATACCTTAGTGTGATGACACCCTCCCTAAAAAAACTGGTTGAAATATGACTTTTCTAATAGGCAATCTTCATAAAAAAGATTATTTGAGAATTCAAGTTCACTTGTCCTACTTTCATAACAAAGGAATGGTGGCGAGTGTTTCTCCACGTTTATGTTCCTTATGTTAATTATGAGACTGCATTATCTAAGCATTTCAGATTCAGACTGGGTAAAATTGATAAGATGGACTTTTGGTTGCATAATTATCCCCCCCCCCCCCATGGACATGAAGTTTCTTTAGGTTGGAGTTTCTTTATCAAAATAACAATATTATACAAATAGTGAAAATCTTCAGGATAATAAAGGTGATGGTATAATGTATACTTGTATACCCCAAGAAAATAGCACTATAAATATAGCCTATGTGTGTGTGTGTGTGTATATATACACACACACATAGAGGAATATTTTAAAATTACAACAGGGCTGTTCAGAGATAACTTACGTAAATAAAAATGAATATTTTTGTAAATGCACAATACTTGTGCAAATATATAGACATGATTGGATATTTCATGTTCATCAATGTGAAAATTGATAAACTTCAAACATAAAATATATTACCTTAGGAGCGGCAATTTTGCTTGTTTAGTAGCTTTAAGGTGATAGCAGTGTGCAGGAAATTTTGCTTGTTTAGTAGCTTAAAGGTGATAGCAGTGTGCAAGAAATTTTGCTTGTTTAGTAGCTTTAAGGTGATAGCAGTGTGCAAGAAATTTGGTGGTTAATATAGCAGAAGGTTAATTATGTGCACAAACTGCATCTCAGGGTATAAGCGTGTGAGAAGGAGTGAACTATATTCATGTGTTACGTATGTGCACAAACTGCATCTCAGGGTATAAGCGTGTGAGAAGGAGTGTACTATATTCATATGCTTTTTATTAATAAAATATGTCAAATACTATACTTGAAATATTAATATTGATTCCATTTGACATAAATAAAAACAAAGATTAAATTGAATTTAAACATTTGGAGAATTGATAATGTCCTGACCATGTTTGATGTAAGCATAAAAATTGATTAATAAAACCATTTTACTAGATGGATAATCTACAATTACACTCACTAGAAAATAATATCTCTCTTATTGTCTTTTTGCATGAATATTAAAAGGCAATCTTTGGAAGACAAGAGGGAAATACTAATTTAGTAGCTGAACATGCAAGAAAAATTACCATTCAAGCAAATCAATTTCCTACAATTCCAACTAGTCTTGCTATAATAGCTACAACTTAAAAATCTGAAGATATTGAAATTCATTCAAATTATCTAGGATATAAAAATTTGCACACAATAGTAATTAAAACTGAAAATTATAGCAATTACAAAGTATGTGATTTGAGAGAGCTATCACACAATGTTTTAACTACCGGTAACACTTTATTATGAGATTTTCTGAGAAGCTAATCTATTTCTTATAAATAATTTGATACGTTCTGTAGTTTGCCATTGCTTTCTGAATAGTCCGTATGCACAACTGCCTGTGGTTGAATTCAAACCTGGTATATTGGCCATCACAGATGTGCACTGTATCATGCCGCATAGAGCCGGACATATTTTTAATACAAGTATTAATTTTTAAAGTCATGACACAGACACTATTCTGTTTACATTCCAATGTGTATAAATAGGGAACATTTACTCTTTATCTCTGTACATGTTTCCCAGTCATGAACTATCTCCCTAATATTTCATCTAGAATATACTGATATTCCAATCAGCATAGGCCTAAATCTGGAGCACATAATACAGGAGACACTTTATAATTACAATACACCTATATCAATTGGAAGTTGCCTTATCTGCAATTTGAGTTTCACTGATGATACTGATCTTATAGCTGCGTCAGAATAAGAACTACTAGAGTTAATAGCAAAGATGGAAAAAGTAACCAGAAAGTACTGAATGGAAATCAACACCAAAAAAAAAAGCAAGATCTTAGTTAACAGCAGGGAGACAGAGATTCAGGCCAACATCATGCTGAATGGGCAGGAATATACTTTTAAGGTTAATACTTTCAAATACCTCGGATCTTGCATATACAGTGATGGAAAACGGCCATAAGAATTACAGAACAAACCAAGGATGGCTTTAGTTACTACGTCAACAATAAATTTAATTTGGAAAAGCAACACCAGTGTTAGAGTGAAAATCAAACTTTATAGCACATTAGTATTTTCTTTTGTGTTGTATGGTTGTGAGAGTTAGACACTAACTGAGGATGTGGAGAAACGGCTATAGGCCTTTGAATACAAACGTTACAGACAAATTTTGCATATATCCTAAAGAGAACATAAGATAAATGTATATGTAATAAATATTAAACAATATAAGTTCACAATGACCATTTACTTTCAATGGTGAAACAATTAAAACTTTCATGGCTTGGACATGTATGCATTTTTTTTTTGCAGACATGATTTCTTTTCAAAAAATGATACTACAGAAACAGGAACAGTGGAAGAAGCATAGGAGGGGAAAGAAAATCATAGACAACACCAAGGGCTGGAACTGATGGGAATTTTCCTCACTAATCCACATCACTGAAGATAGAAATTGATAGAGGACTTTGTTTGCTGTGTCTAATGATGTACCCTATGATAGAACAATATTTAAACGTTATTTAAACGAACAATATATTAAACGTGTTTGCAATAGAACTTTCCGTGTACGAATCGGACTCATCGGGTATCTACGAACTCACAAACCAAATTAGTTAATTACCAATTTTAATTATTATATATGAATTTTTCTTTTCTCCATCGCATTTAATGTTTTTTAATGCCATGCTCATCTTCACTTGTGAAGGAGGAACATCATCATCATCACCGTATGATCCTGAGGCTTATAGATATGGATACTAATATTTGTATTTAGTCTATAACATCTCTATTGTCTAAATCAACAAATTTCATATAGAACTCTTCAAAATGGGTGACAAATAAGAATGGATGTAGTGTATAAGTTTGTATTCAATAGGATTGTTGTAACTATTTCAGAAAGTAATAATATACTTCTGCCACAATAGATATGGTAGTTTATTAGCTTACCAGGGTGCTGGGTTTAAATTGCGGTTTCACCTGCTTTCAGGAGCTAAAATCTAATAAAATAATTGAATAAATGTAGCTGTCACTTATTGTTAATGCATCAAGAATTATACACCTACATGTTAGAAATACATGACAGTAATTCTCCAGAAAACATTTTTAAAATCTGATTTGCCAATAAACTTTTCAAATGATGTACCTCCTATGTAATGATGAACACCAACAAAACTGTATGTTAATCTTGGACAACATATTTTGAAATCAATTTATGAAGTACTTGCCTATCAGTCTCAATTATTTTGCAAGAATAATTTCATTTCTTCTAGGGACATCACAACAGAATGGCTATGTGTTGTGAAAAATTAATTTTTGGCTATTCCCAGAATCAATCTAACATCTCTGGAATTGAATGACACAAGGAGTTTTACCTTTTGAATACAAAATAAGTTTTAAAAATTGTTGTGAAACACCCTGCCCTCTGAGAAATGTATCATATTTTAGAGAAAAAGTAATTCAGTCAGTTCAAAGAAATGAACGATTACAAAACTGTCCTTACAATACATCTCAGCATAAAGACTCTCTTTTTGCCTCCGTTAATGACCATAATTTAAATGCACTGTTCTAATATATACTTGTGACTATGACAGTCAAAATATATCACACAGAGCATGGCGAGACAGACACGTAGAAAACTATGGCCATCTAATGCATCACACTACATTTGCAAACATCTCAATTTGTCTTTCCACTGGTTTAAAATGAGATCTAACAAGAGAGTGAGGTTGACGCTTTGCCCAACTCTTCCTCACTTAAATGCAATTCCCCAGTACAGGGCATTTCACATCCATGATAATTCACTTGAAGGGAAAAGGCTTTCCCATTGACTTTATGTGCATGGAATGTGCACACAATTTTCAATAATGACTTTATAGTGGTCATTCCTACATCGCTAGAAAATGCACGTCACATCACCCAAGACAGAGAGAGGTTCAGAGAGTTCATTGGAAAGACAACATTCTGGAAGGAATACGTCACATGACAGTGGTCATTCCATGTCCAAACTGGCCACTGATATTTGCGGCCAGAATATGACTTATTATCCATCTACAAACTCATAGTTAAGGACATAACTCTGATTTTCAAAAGTGAATATAACAAATGGCCATCATCACTTGTAAGGGATAAACAACAGCTACTGGGTTTCGTTACATTTGTACTATATATGTGTTCATGCAAACTGCCAGGTTTTTTTTTTTTTAAATGTGTCTTACTCCTCCCAACCTGCTCACTGGACTGCCAGGCATATTGGCATATCTAACTCTGAATGGAGTCTACATATCCACATTACCTGTTTGTACATTACTAATTTACATCATTTTTGGCCAGTCATAATCAATGACAGTACAAATGGTGAAAAATGTGTTTAGGATTACCAGAACAATAACATCTAAAAAGGTTTTAATATAACCAAATTGGACTAGTGTCTGCGATTGATTGAATGTAGTATACATAACCATAAGAGGTACATTTTACTTAACAAAAAAAAAAATACTGTGACATCTATGTAAAATATAAAAATATTAATTTTTTTCTGTTGGTTTTAAAAATAAGACAAATACACAGGATCAAGGTTTTGATCACTAAAATTTTTTCAAAATGTTGATTCTGTGTATTTGTCAAATTGAAATAAGTCATATCTTTAAAAAAATATTGTCATTTACCACATGATTAAAAGTTTTCTGCAGTTTTTCTTTCCTTTGTGACATCTGTGTGAAATTAATGTACTTACCAAGTTATATTTTATTAGCAACATATAACCTGCTTAGAATGTCAGTACCATTACAAATGATATCTTATATCCATCTGGACTCTACATATTTTATATAAATTTTATTCAGGTGGCCTATTTGTTCCAGAACTTGGTCTTTTTTATGAACACTGACCTACTCATGATTCTAAATGTGTTTACCTCCTGCAGTCAAGGACATTACTAAACACTGATAGGTCTCTTGTCACCTTTGGTGACCTGTTACCAGTAATCATATCTTTTATCATTAATTTGTTCATGCAGTTATGTCTCTTTATATGACCAAAAAACCCTCACTTTTCTTGTTATATTGTTGTCTAAGAACCAACCCTCACTTTTCTTGTTATATTGTTGTCTAAGAACCAACCCTCACTTTTCTTGTTATATTGTTGTTTAGGAACAAGTCCTCACTTTTCTCATTATATTGTTGTCTAAGAAACCAACGCTCACTTTCTCTGCTCAGATGTAATGTTTCTTTACTTTAACATATTTGATGAACACAAAGTTTTAGTTTGAATATTCTGAAATAAATTGCATCATAAATCCAGACTTAGGCTATGCTTATTAAAGTAGCCTTATTTTGAGCTATACTGTCAGCCATATGCAATCGTGTGACAATCATTTGCCTCATGTGATTAATTTTTTTGTATTGGCATTCTCCCACTTCTGTGCAATTATATCAACTCTCTTCCATAGGTAGAGAAATTGCAAAAATTCTGCCAAAGTAAAAAGAATGTAGGGTCTACTTTGTAGTCATTACTTTTAGAAAAATCTGCCGCTAAGCGTAGCAGTTTTGATGAGTTTTTCCTGAATGCAATGAAGCTCTTCTAATGACTATAAATTAAATTAAGCGTATGATAATATGCCAGGCAGCATCACTTTCTAAACCAGTTTGTTGACTCTTTCAATTATCCTGAACTTCTGCAGGTTCAGATCAGAAAATTGATTGAAACCCTTTAAATCTTGAACATGAAGATACATGGACAGAGACAACTGTGTGGACTTCATGTAAGGAGAGTTGGCTAAATCTCTATCTTTAACTCAAGGTGTTAAGTGCATTCACATAAATTCATCAATGAATGCGCACATTTATACTCTTATACACAGATTCACTTTAAAAAAAAAATGAAACATTTATTTAAGGATTACAATGGCTAATAAATAAATTATTGTGGAAAGTTTGATAAATATAAAATAGGAAAGATTGATATATTCTTCTAGAAATAACTTCTCAAAAGTGGGAAACAAACCATAGATAGCAAACATGCTAAAACAGCTGATAATCTGTAGATCCGATCTATAATTTCAAGATAACTTTGCAGACTTATAATTTAAAGATAACTTTGTAGACTTATAATTTAAAGATAACTTTGTAGACTTATAATTTAAAGATAACTTTGTAGACTTATAATTTAAAGATAACTTTGTAGACTTATAATTTAAAGATAACTTTGTAGACTTATAATTTAAAGATAACTTTGTAGATTTATAATTTAAAGATAACTTTGTAGACTTATAATTTAAATATATAATTTAAAGATAACTTTGTAGACTTATAATTTAAAGATAACTTTGTAGACTTATAATTTAAAGATAACTTTGTAGACTTATAATTTAAAGATAACTTTGTAGACTTATAATTTAAAGATAACTTTGTAGCCTAAGACAAGGTGATATGAATAAATTAATAACTTTGAAATGTTGGTGCTACAGTAAAATCTATATATTATTGACAGAGAAATTAACACTACATGATTTTTGAGACTGTCAAATAACAGAAATTGTGCTCTGTGAATGTTGTGCCATGTGAACAACTCAATGTTTTTTGAGGAAGTCAAAAAGTACTTGAAAAAATATGAAATATCACTTTAATTAGCAGAAATATTATTGATTTATAATTTACACAGTGTGTTCAAACTTGGAAATACAGCAATGTGAAAGCCCTAGACATTTTCTGCGACATGTTAATTTGAAATTAAGATGAAATGTAAATCTATCATACCCTCATAATGGAGTGCACAACCTGCGAAGCCAGGGAAAGATATAAAAGCAAACACTACACCAATTATTTCAAATATAAAATGAGTATAGATGGATGAGTTATGTTAGTAATCCCTGGTGTTTCTTAGACCTAGGCCAATTTAACTGACTTAATACTAGGCAGTTAGGAACAATTAATGTACAACACTACAATACATGAATACAGAAAGCATTTTATTACAGTAAGTTTGTTATATTTGAAGCTCATATTTACTGTTAAAAAAGCAGTGCTGATTATAATTATAAATAAGCTATAGGGCTGTATGTTTTGTTAAAATATCATTCAATATATACAAAACTATAATATGCTGAGCAATTATTTATGATTGATTTTTGACAATTACATTTGCAGCTTCATGATGAATTATTTAGCATTTTACTACTTATATAAATATTTGTATTCTACTAAATATGGAATTATTAACTGGAGATTTTCGTTCCAGTGTTTCCAAATTCTTATTAATGATAATGAAGATAATGACAAATAATACCACACAGAGAAAACTAGTTATGGCTCCGTGGCATATAAAACTGCAAGTCAAATGTAAAGAAGCATTTCAAAAGTGATGTGTGTGTTAATTAATTTTGTGTGGTGTAAGATTCTTCTTCTTCTTTTTCTTTCTGTCCTCATGTACCTTTCGGTGTTGAGGGGAGAGTGAGTGTACGGTCTTTTGCCCTTCTATTTGCCTCCTCTGCTGTTATATTTAAGATTGCAAGTAGATTTATATAAGTGTCAAGTATTTGATGTGTTTAAGAACTGTTTAATGTTTTGTTTATTTTGCTGCATACAAAATTAATAAACATGACATGACTGCAGTTAGTGAATCAGTTTACTGTTTAATATCAATATATATTGGTAGTTGCAAATGTATACATAGCTCTTAAATAAATGTGTGTGTGTATGTGAAACTTTACTTTTTAATTCACAATGTCTGAAGCACCATTGCTGTTGAGAGGGCAATGGTAAAAGAACATATGGTTATATGTAGTGTTGAAGAAGAAGGGAGGGTAGGAAAAAATCAAACTTCAAGATGTGTACAAGCACAAATTTGTTTAAATTAAATATTGTATTCCTCACATTTACATTTATTCTTGAGGGAATTTTCTGTTCATAAAACTGGATAAAGAAATAGATTTCTTTTTTGGAAATTAATGTTGACTATTTAAAAATTTGGCTGTGCATATATCAAAAGAAAATGTGTCATAGACTTATTATTTTAGATAATTCTTGCTATCATTTCCATAACTCAAATTTGTGCTTGCACAGGAATAATAAAGTGTAAAAATAGGTGGCTTTGCAAGCAACTTGCCATGCATAACTGATTGCACGCTCCCATAGGTAGCCATGGCGCTCACATGGCGCGTACCAGTAGCCACACGAACTATTGAACCTGTTGTATTGATGTCTGTTGTGAGAGTAGTGATCTGGCCTGTGGGCTGGCGAATGGTCAGCAACCGGCCAGTTTCATCATAGTGGTACAGGAAAGTTTGACCATCACTATCCTGCTTGGATTCAAGGAGCCCAGTGTTGACAGTGTATGTAAACGTTGCAGTAGAGTTGTCAGAGGCTTGAAACTTGTGCAGCCTGTGACGGTTATCCATGACAAAAATACACTGCTCATTTGTCGGGGAGATAATCTCTTTAGCTTGAGCTTGATAATCTCTCTTAATCTGAATTTTATTTTGAGCTGCATCTTCAACAGTGATGAGGCGCCCATACGAAGAGAACACATTGTAGGTGAAGTTATAAACATATTGTCCCGTGTGAATATTAATTGTGTGACGATGCTGCCCATACATATTGAAAACATAAAGTTCTTGTGTCTCTGGAGCCACAACTTCATAATGACGATCATTCAAAATTGGTAGTTCTGAAACAACGGAGAAAACACGGTAGTTTCCCATGTCAGCCAAATGAAGAACACCATCGGGTGTTACTGTCACTGAAGTCGGATTACTGAATAATGCCTGGGCTGCAAGTGTTTCCTGAGGGTTGAAGCAGGCACATTTCTCCTGAAATAAAAATAGCAAATTTATAAACATAGATACAAAACTCACATTTGCAAATGTTATCTCCTACATAGTCTGTTTCAAAATTTAAATTAACTAATCCGATTTCCGACAAAATCTGCTTAAAAAATTATATTCACTAATCTTATCTCCTACACAGTGTGCTTAAAAAATAACATTCACTAATATTATCTCCTACATAGACTTCTTCAAAAGTTATATTCACTAATATTATCATCCATCAGTCTGTTTCAAAAGTTATATTCACTAATATTATCCTCCAATAGTCTATTTCATAAATACATTCACTAATATTATCATTTTATAGTCCATTTCAAAAGTTAAATTCTCTAATGCTATCACCCTAAAGACTGCTTCAAAAGTTACATTCACTAATGTTATTTTTTTTGTTCTTTCACATAACAGCTAAATAACATTTTATAATACAAGACACAATTTCAAATTAGAGGATGTCAACAAATTTCCAGTATTTTGGCACAAATATAAATAGTTCAGGAGATTGCACTGTTGAAATCAAGAGACGAATTGCAATGGCAACATTAAAACATGCACAAATGAAAGAATCTTTGGCAAGGTACCAGCAGGATAGCTAAACTATGTATGATCAGAAAATGCACATTTCCAGTGGTAATATACAATTGTGAGGTATGGAAATTAAATAAAACAATAGCAAAGAGAATTGCTGTTTTCTAAATGAGATGCTACAGAAGAATTTTATTTATATCATGTACAGCTAAAAAAATAAATCAATAAGTGTTAAGAAGTTTAATTTATGTGGAAGAGGGCTTGCTCCTTAACAACATCTTAACAAGAAAGTTATGTTTTATGGTCATATAAAAATAATGACAGAAATGGGGATGATCAGGGATGAGGAGAGAAAGTGTGTAGATCAGTGTGTGAAAATATGGAGATCACATAATCAACATCAGACTGGGTCTTTGAATCTGCATACTCTTGAATGGCTGCTGAAATGGAGAAAGGACCATTTATAGGAATATCCCATGTGCAATGACACTGGTTTCTAATCAAGAATTAAGATTCTGTGATTAGATATATGTTTGCATGTGATGAAGTTCATGTAATTACATATCATATGAGCTAACCTCTCTGCAGTCACATTTGCTTTTAGCTCCTGCAAAGTGGTGAATGCGCCCATCAGTGCTAACTACCCTGACTCTGTTAATGTGATGATTATCACTTTCTATAATGTACAGGTCTCCATGAGGTCCAAAAGTGATGCATTTTGGTGAAACAAGAGTGACATGATCAGCAACACTGGATGCTTGCTCATCATCAGTGAGTACTCCACTAGGAAGAAAAGATGAGTGACGTGGTGGACAGTAGACTGGGCGTCCTGCTACAGTCACAAGCTTGAAATCACTGGTCAGCTTCAGCACAATAGAATGATCAAGGATGTGAAGTGAATCATCTAGTGGATTGATACTTAGTGATGTTGGCCATTTCAGAGACACCTGTGTTTGAAACATTAAAAATACAAGCAATTCAAGATAATGTACATTTAGTTACATAAATAAAATAAAGATTTCTATTTAAAAGAATACTTCTTTTTGTGTGTTATTTCTATGAGCATTCTTGTCAAATATTTGCCTGATCTTGTGAATGTGTTGTTTAACAGATCTTGTCAAAATATGTTTGTATAGGAGATCTTGTCAATATGTTTGTATATATAAGATGTCATGCACATTGTGTTATTGGAGTTTGTGAATGGAACAAAGAATCATTAACTTGAAACTTGCTGCTCATGTTCAAGGAGGCAAATAAAAAATCGTGCCAATGGAGCTGGCTATCTCACTCCATAGTACATCCAAAAGAAATGTGAAAAGGCATGACTACAAAAAAAAGAACCAAATCAAATCACATGAAATAGATGGTCATCTAACAGCAGGTTAGATGTTGTATCTCTGGGACAGATGCAGAAACAGAGATGCTGACATACTTGGATATCTGCGTCACAGCATGTTATACATTTTGTGCTGATACGCATTTAATAAGGGAGATTCTATAGAGAAGAGGAGCTTTCCAGAAATTTATAGAAAGGTTGTGTTTTTACATAGAAAAGAGTGAATTATTCATGATCTGCAATATTTGCCACGCAGGGCACACATCATTTGAAAAAAAATTTTTACATTGAAGTAATTGTGAGATTTAGTGCTCATAGGTATGTTACAACCATATTTTCCTCAGTTTTTTGATGTGCTGTGCTTGTCAATAGTTTTATTTAAGTTCTTTGATAATTTTTCATAGATATGTGTAAATATTAAGAATGTTAGACAATGCCTTGAAGATGAAAATAATTTAAACAAGGTAAACAAGGAATTTAGACAAAATGTTTTCCAGGTTTCAAGATATGGAAATGAAGCTCACATAATCACAAAATCTGACTTAGTTACTTTAAATATTACAAGTTACTCTTGTTAATATTTTTTTTTCACAAATTGCTTAACTATTATTCCTAGAACATAACTATGCCCAATAATGTTATAAATAATTATATGTATAATGGCATTTGGGGTGGGGCAGAAATAAAATCTCTACTTATCAGTAGATGCACATGAATAGTATTCCTCCACACAAGCTGCTCACAAAACTAACTAAACACATCCACACTATGTACATAATCCATGAAAGTTTTCTTACATTCGAAGCACAGAAACATTTTATCATAAATAACTAAGATATTTAATAATCCTATATTAAAATTAATTTTAATTATGCAAATTAGCCTTTTTGAATATTAATTAGCTTTGAACGTATAAAAAAATTATGGCAATGTAATCCGAAGATTTGTCTAGTTTCCCTAACACAAAAATGTATAGTTTATAGAATATTTTATCATAAATAACTGAAATATTTAATAATTAGACTACTCGATTCAATGTTAAATATGTAAATTAGACACCATTTTAAATTTCTATTAACCCTAATTTTATTTGAAAATTAGCAAAAATAATAAAAAGATGTGTCTTACCTTTGTGAACACAAAAATATACATTTTTGGTGATATTTTATTGTATTTAATAGTTATATAGTTTATTTTAATTATCTTAATTAGCTGCCATTTTCAATATTAATTAGTGTTGCGTGCATCTAAATAGAAAGAAGAAAAAATACAGCAGAAGACGGATGTGTTGGGCCATTGGCACAAATAAAACGGCAACACAACGCATTTCCATTCTCTGGACTATATTGAACTGGAAATCTTGTAGGGCCATTGTCCTGTTACAAGAGAAATCCAGCGGGAGTTTGAGAATGAACGCTGAAGAAGAAGAAGAAGAAGAAAAAAATTATAACTTTTTTCAGGATTGACAAACAGGCTTGGTTGATGTATTGTTGAAATGAATTTTTCAAGGGTCATCTAACTACATTATTTGTAATACTTAAGCATTATTTTGAAAATTTTGTAAAAATGCCTACATTTCCACTGGGAATACTTTCAGATAATGATTTGAACAATCCTGGAGACAGTAAAAACAGTTCAGGCGATAACAGAAATGAAGGAACTATAAAACAGACATTCTTGAAATTGCTGAAACAGGTTGATGATGTTTGTTGGGGGGAAAAAAGAGGACTATAAACCACAGCATAAGCACATCAGTTGTGTCTTCTATCTAAGGAAACATGCAAGTCACTTATAGAATGAGAAGTATTGGTTTTCAGAAAAATAACAGAACCATACATCACAGATTTCTCAAATGTGTCCCTTTCATATACATTATATACAACTGTGTCCATGCCTTCACTCCCTTTCATATATATTAAATATAACTGAATGAATGAGAGACTGCAGTAAAACTGTCTATAAAATGCTATATATATATATATATATATATATATATATATATATATATATATATATATATATATATATATATATATATATATATATATATATATATATATATATATATATATATATATATATATATATATAAATTAAATTTTAAAAATTAAAAAAAAAATTGGTTAACAGCTTTTACATAAACAGATACAAGAAAAAAACATTAAAGAAGATATTTTGATCAAAAAGTCTTAAATGGACAAACAGACACAGAGTGGAGCAGCACTATAGCAAGTGACATAGAATTATGTTAATTAGATATTCCTCTAGGGTCAAAGACAGCACATAGGGTGGATGTCATAGATTTCCTTGTCTCACGTTTTATTGCAATTTGTTTTAGGTCGTCATTGTTTCTGATATCGATGGAGAAGTGCTCACTTGTAATAGTTCTACGTAAGGTCTCTCTTGGTCTTCCTTATTTTCTCGTGCCCCTTGATGACCACATCAAAGCTTGACAGGGGGTCTTTTGGTATCCATTCGCAGTGCGTGTCCGATGTAATTCCGGCGACGCCTTCTAATATAGGTGGATACATATTCTTGTTATAATTCTATAGAATTATGTAGTCTACTGTAAACTAACATACCGGTAAATGATAATAAGGGTATAGGCCATACTCCAATGCATGTAAAATGTATAATTCCATGTGGTAGTGTAGCAGTCTGTAATATCACATTGTTTTATGAACACCACATCAAACATGCATTACTGGAGTTATCTTATGTACTTGAGTCATTACACTGTATAGAAATTTTCTATAATATCTCCTGGATATAATTATCTGTTTAACTATTCTCAGAATTAGTTCTACATTTAAGAATGCCATCAACAGAAGTGTTACCAAGAACCATTGGTTGAATAATCCTTGCACTATATATTAATAATCCAAAGGATAGTGTTGAATTTCATTCATTCTCAGGAAATATCAAATACATGGAGATTTACAACTCTATTATCTCTCAGTAACTAACATGATCAATAACAAGGATGGCACATTACAGTCAATCGCTACACATGCTAAGAGGCCCCTTTTAAGGGAAAGAATAAAGTTTGAAGAAAAAACTATTGAGTTACCCTTTCAGCTGACAAGATATCATCACATGGCATTGGTGTCCATTCTCTGGGTTGGGCCTGTGTACCAATCAGTGTTGTAATCAGACCATCTGGGGTTATCTTCCTTATATTTGGGCCATCTGCTACATAGATAATTCCATCTTTATTGATAGCAATACCTGAAAAGAATAACATTTATTTCAATAAAAATATTATTCTTAAATATTAATATTACTTACATAATGCATATTCAACTAGTAAAGTATCTAAATATCATAATTAAGCGGAAGACTGCAGTAAAACTGAGCACCAAATGGTAAGTAAATAGTTTTTTAAAAATATAAAAAGGATTAAGCAACAGTTTTATGTTGAATAATACACAGGGTCGACATTTCAACCAAAAGGTCTTTATCGAGATAGGGATGAGCATACACAGGTGAAACTACACAATCAAATATAGTGACCACATGAACCAATGTAGTAGAAACTGACAGTTTTAAAAAAAACATTACAAGAGGCTTGAACAACAGGAGAAAGTACAGTAGGATATACACAGAAAATTAAAAACAAAAGTATTGGTAACGTTAACTTAACAGTACAAGTCTTAGCTTATTTTAATTTTTTTATAGTGTGATGTTGAAGGCGGAAGTATGTTACATTATATTTGTTTTTGCCAAAACAAATATATTATGGATAACTCAAGGCAGGATTTTGAAAAGCGGGTGGACAGGAAAAGCGCTTCAAAGACACACTCAAGTCATCCTTGAAACATCTTAACATTGACGTAGGCGCTTGGGAGAGCCTCGCTCAGGATAGAACAGCATGGTGTTACAGCATTAGAACGGGAGCACTAGCAGCAGAAGAATTCAGACAAGATACTGCAAGACAGAAGCGGACACATAAAAAAGAAAAAACATCTCAACCTCACACAGATAAATAAGAACATCATAATAGCCAGGTTATCTGTTCTTAACATTGGGAGAAAATCCATGGATGGAAAAAAATGAGAGAAAGGAGTGGTAGGAGAAAGGTAAAGAGAAGTGTGACGGCAGAAAGGTATTAAAAATAATTATACTGGATGTTTATTTTGGCTGGTTCAAATGTTTCCATGGTATGGATAAAGTGGTTCTCAATCATAAAGCAAATCCTATGGTCTGATGTACAAGACCAAGTGACTGTACCAAGATGAAATGAGCACCACTGTGAAAAGGGTCATTAAAATGGGCAGCTACCAGTGTCACTGTGTCATGATGAATGTCACATAGTTGGCGGTAAAAGCAATGACCAAGTTTAAGTCCACTTTATATTATGTAAGGCAAGTGGCAACACTTGTATATGATTGTTTAAATAACATTTCTAGTCTTGCACGGGAAGCACTCATGGATGGTGAAAGTAGAGCTAGGGAAGTGAACTATATTAGTTTGAACCACAAATTCACAGATGTTATATAATCTTCTGCATGACAACGTGCCTTATTGCTGTATCCCAACATTCTGAGATGTCATAATATTACTGCATATCAAGCATCCAAATGTGCCATAGTAAAAAAATCGCTCATTATTCAAATCTGTGACGGCTAACAGAAAAAGCAGAGAAAAGATATATAGATAGAGACTTAATGGGCCTAAAGTGACTGTGAAGTCAAAGGAATTAACAAAATAGGTGAATGTGTTGGAACTGAACAAATTAACAGTGTTAAAAACTACTCATAAAGGACATGAACTGGGTCAAGTCTGCTTCCGGCATCAATGATGCCAATGCCATCATTGATATAATGCTGATACTAGTAGGGAAAAGGGTAGCTTGATAACAAGATAGCTTGTCCATATCCCATATTCGGTTCATGTTTGCTTAAAGGGACTACCATTTCAACTTTTTATAAAATTTTCCCTGATTCTAAATTTTGTGACATTACTGACTGCTGACTCAGTTCTGAGTACTCAATCCTCAAACGTGATTTACAAAATGGCTACCATAAGTTTGTTAGAGATGTAGTAAGTCTTATAGGTGTTACAGGGAAAAGGGACTTTTTCTTGGTGGAGGAGGTACTACATTTCAGTAATTATTATTAATATGGACGTTTTTTTTAAAAATATCTAACATGCACACATTGATGGACCCAAAAAAATATAACGGAAGGGTTGGGGGCAGCAGTAAGTATTACTAATACAGACATTTTTATCAGAATACAGATATACATGTTACAAAATATGAATTTATGAAAATATAAGTTGACAGGTATGGTTACAGTCACAAAGGCTGCTGCCAGATGCAAAAATGTGCATGCCACACACTGAATCCCCCCCCCCCAGTGCACACCACCCAATGAGAGCCCCACCCATAAAACCCTCCTAAATTAACTAAATTAAATATCTAGACCTCCAACCACTGAAGGGTAATGATCAGTCAAGGGAATTCATCAATGAAAAAAGTAAGAACACAGATTTGCCTGCCCCTTTAGTTTATTTCATTTTCCACAAAAAGGTAGTGAAAGGTAGACATTGCAAACATAAACCTAATATTCTCATGAAACTCATGAAAAGACAAGAGAAAATAGGATCTATTTTAGTGCCCATGGTCACACCACTGACTTGCACAAAGAAATCCCCATTGAATTAGAAAGAGTTAAGATTAAGAACCAGTTCAGTTAGCTGAATAAAGATCAGATTGTCTCTCTCAAAGAATTGAATAGTTAGTGGTCCGTCAACATGAGGGAATATAGGTGTATAGGGAGACGTCTAAAAGGAAGACATGGTAAGTTATGAGTTATCATTGCAAGTTATCAGCGGGCAAGTCCATATATCCCTATCTCAATAGTTATAATTTATATCACTATATATATATATTATATATATATATATATATCTCAAATATACAATAAAGATTTTGTATAGAAGCCATAAAAAAATGTTAAGAAATATTTTTTTAAGTATAACTTTTATTTAAACTATTAGCTTACCTTTAGGATATCTCAGGCGTGCATTAACTGCAGGTCCACCATCTCCACACAGATCTGCTTCTCCAGGCGTACATTCTTCTCCATTACCAGCCACAACCTCATAGTTATCCAGCAGATCTGGTACAGGGCCCATTGTTCGTACTCGAATAATTTTGTGACTCATGAAGTCTGAGATATAAAGCCTCCCATCGACTGGACTCACAGTCATGTAAAATTTGTATGTGGTTGTGGTAGTACTGAAACAACAGAATAAAAGATGCTAGAAAGATACTGCAATACATTTAACTCGAAGAATACTGCATGCATTAGTAGCCTATCAGACTGAACTATCCTGTATCTATATACTCCCAGTAGATGATGTGTCAAATGTAGCAGAGCTTACAGCTTATGGAAGTAAGCACGTGATCTGTACAATGTTTTATTTTGTGGTGCAACATTAGAGAACTCAGTATTGCACATTATGCTGGGGGAACCAGATGAGATCTGGCCATGACCATGGTCATAGATGTTAGATTGTTTATGTGATGTCCTGACCTGACTATGAAGAAATGGCACATGAGCGCAATGAAAAGAAACTGTGCAGGAATTGATGACAATTCTATGAAAGATCAGAGAATCCTGCAAAGATGATAATTGTGAACAGTTAAAGAGCTTCCTTAGAAGATGGGGAATGGTTAGATGGCTGCCTCACACACACACACACACTAACACACACCCCTCTCCTTCAGTGACCAAGGTCTGGGCTTTACATGTAGGAAAGCAACAAAAACTCCTAGAATAATAACACTGTGTGTTTGACTGCTAAAGAGTTTCTAACTCTTCAACTCTAGATAATAAACAATAATAATAAAATAAAGAAAATTAGATAAAGCAAACACTAATTACTTACAATTACTTAATATGTTAGAACTGAATATCTTGTTTAATGCTAATCTTTTTTTCTAAAGGTATGTAGAATTCAAGTCCTTTTAAACTTTAATAAAATACACACACACACACACAAACCTCATTTGTAGAATGCTTGCTATTTCCTCTCTATATGGAGACAGCTTACGAATAAAGTTGTAGTCTCCCACATAAAGGCTTCCATCCAAACCAGATGCTAATGCAACTGGACTCATCAATCCATTATCCAGAGCTTTACCGTTACATGCTTCACATAATAGATTACGTCTTTGACCATTGCCTAAAATATTTATGATCTTTTTAGGCTTCTCCTTCAAGTATATGTTGGTGCCATCTCCCTTGTGGAGAATACCTACAAATGATAAAACATTTTGAATATTCATCATAAATTGCTAAGGAATTATAATTCAGGTAAACAGTTACTGACTGAAAAAAAATCAAACACAGAAGTAACCTACGGGAGAATCACTACATGAAATGTAATTTAGTTTTATTCTTATTAAAACAACATTGAAACACACAAGTTTTGATGAAACTGTGAACTATGAATAATGTTTTGCTGACTAGAACAATTTTCCATTTAACACTTAGGCCTATACTTTTTAATTTCATGATTAAAAGGTCACTATATATAGCATGCCCACATTAGACTCTTTAAACAACCAACCTTCTTGATGATTGTAAGTATGATGAATGTCCAGGTTCCATCCTCCAATATGAGATGCAGTCATATCATAGCCATTCAGAGTAGCGCTACGTGTTTCCCAATAAATATGGTCACAACTGAGATATTGGTATCCAACATAAACTGTAGGAAAAATGCATGTGCATCAAATTCTTCCTGTAGATATACATTTTAGAATAATTAATTGTAAAATATAATTATTTCATAATAATATCTGGGGTGCAAAGGGAACGCATTGCTCTAGGCAGACCCAGGGTTAGCAGATAACCAAGATCCCAAATGTACCTCCACGCGGTGCACCCTGGAAACAGAAATACAGCAGCTCGAGCTGATTCTGGCCAAATCATTTGGGGATCGTGTCAGAGAATGTGGAGGCAGCAGATGGAAAGAGATTTCACTGCACAAGAGACAGACAATATCTCCGACACCACCAGCATCACCACAAATAGCGACACTGTCGACATACAGTGAAGCTAGTTAGTCCAGTCCAAACATTGGAGGGGCGGCCAATGTAAAATGCACGTAAAGGAATATGCATGGCGAGAGACAAATAGATTTCATACCGAGTACAATGAAACAATGAAAGGGCAGAACAGCGCTAGAGGGCAGCGTGAACTGCAAATAGAAAGTGAAAAGTCCCTAGGAAAGGGGAACTACAAGCTCTGTCAGCTCGAGTCGAGCTTCTAGTTACCTGTGTTCCTTACAGGCAGAGACCCAGACCCATTCATTGGCGTTTGATAAAGCAAGAAGACCTAATCCAACTCTAATGTCGAGCCATCCTAAACCGGAAATATGCTCGTGAAGAGAAAGGGTTCTGTACCCGATGGGCTTAGGCAAGAAAGGGACAACGATGGTAGTCCTGGCCCAACTCTACTGTCAAGGTTTCCTATACCGGAAGTACACTTGCAGAGAGAAAGGGTTCCGTACCCGATGGGCTCAGGCACAAAAGGGACAACGATTTAGCCCTGGCCCAACTCTACTGTCAGGTTTTCCTACACCGGAAATACACTTGAAGAGAGTAAGGGTTCAGTACCTGATGGGCTCAGGCGCTATTGGGACAAGGACGCTCAGCTCGAGAATGCCTTGCTCCCAAACGCGTAGTGTGAAACTCAAACTTGGACAAGGGGTACACAATGTCGGTGAATGACACCTCGGGTAAGAAGGCGAAAGAGCCAGGGTCCAACTCCTCTGTTGAGTTCTTCCCCTAAGGAACCAGGCTCACGGATGAGAAACGGTTCAGTACCCAATGGGCACAGCCACAGCACGCCCAATTACACTAGGCAAGTTCATAGACAGTGGAACACCTCGTGCGAGTCAGACGAGAGCAAAAATCGTCTGGGTGAAGAGTCGCCACTACGCGTGCCTGGAGACAGATATAGAGGCTGTCACAGCCGAAGGGTAGCCCACCCGAATTGTCAAGGCATGCAGAAATCAGATGTGCTAGGCCTACAAGGCGCATAACGGTGGCACAACGTAATCACGCTCCCGGAGGAAACCGCACGGATATCCGTGATGGTTACAATGGAGCGAACGCAAAACAAACAAATAATAATATCTGGTTCAAAAGCAGCTACAGTTGAGCTGCTACAGAGCATGTTTTAATTAGCTGTTATGTGATTGTGACAGTGCACATTATCTTTACAATAATGTGTTGTGTTGTGTTCTTGATAAAAAAACGTTTAGTTAAAATGTCATATTGTGTGTGTATTTTAGTGATGAGCAATACTTCAGAACAGCAGAGTCTGATGATAACCTCTGAACCACAAGTAAATGCTTCTGACTGTACATCACAAATAGCATCTGACAGCTACATTCTGGCTTTTAGATGCAGAACTGTTTTACCAATAGTAAAAGAGAGAAAAAAATAATCTCCATATATATATATATGACTCATCAGCCTTGAAAGCAGCTTATATAGCAGAAACAAAAAAATTAAATTATATGCGATCTCTTTCCACTGACTTATGGCAATTCCCATTTATAGTGAAGGCTTTTGGAATAAACCATAAGAAAAAAAAAGGGCCCAGAGTGTCCCAAAGGCAATCTTTCATTATCAATGGCAACGACCAAGTCATACCCTTTAATCTATCAGTTGCAGAGTGCTGGGAATTGCTGCATAGGCAGTATTGGTCATCAATATAGTTATGCCTATGAATGTGCCCTGGAAAATACATTCCAGCTTTGCTTCACAGTGTTGGTACAATATGGGAAGCAAAAGCTACTGATTATAAGCCATCTGTTCCCTTACGAGCATAAAATAAAATGAATGAGCAATAAACTTGCCAACATGTATGGTGACTAACTAACTATGACTCAAATCAAAACATTGACTTCACCAGAGTACATTGATGATCACTAACTATGATATCACATCAAAACATTGACTTGACCAGAGTACATTAATGATGACTATGACATCACATCAAAACATTGACTTGACCAGAGTACATTAATGATGACTATGACATCACATCAAAACATTGACTTGACCAAAGTATATTGTATGATGACTAACTAACTATGATATCACATCTAAACATTGACTTCACCAGTGTACATTGATGATGACTAACTATGACATCCCACTTCAATATAATATACATAAATGTTTTCCAAGTGACACTCAATACTCTACCTCTTGCAGTTACAATGCCATATACTTTCTGTTTATAGGCATTTAGCCTGTCCCATGCAAATGTATACTTTAAATGAGGATCTGCCTCGAAGAGTTTCTGCACTTCCACTCCCTGAACAGACACTTTTAAGTGCACTAAGGACAGAGTATGTGGTATTCTATTTGGAGTCATCTGAATCATAATAAGGGACATATACCCAGAAGATTCTGAACTGTGATAGACCAAATGAACGTCAGTGCCTGGAATGTTCAAGCTTTCCTGCAAGACCTGAGAAATTAAAATAATAAGATAAAATTAGTTCCGAATATTTTACTTCTAATATGATTTCTAGAATTATTATTCAACATTTTAGTACATTGTTTTAGAATGTGCAGAGATATTCAATTTCTAGCTGTGTATCTCTTCTCAAGTAAATGACAATATGTGATAGGGATTCTAGAAATAACATGAATAGCTATTTTGTGTAATTTAAAGCATTCTTTCAGAACTGTATCGTCAGCATATCTAAGATTATTCTTTCGAATATTCATCATCATCAAGTGCCGTCTCCGCAACGAAGGTTGGCTGCAACGTATCTCCAACATCTCCTGTCTCTTGTCTTGGTGGTGCACTCTGCTAGACTGTAACCTGTCCATCGTGTAATGTTACTCTCCCACTTGTATCTCTGCCTACCTCTTGCTCGCTTCCCTTTGACTTTACCCTCAAGTAAGGTCTTCAATAGGGTGTCATGTCTTTTAATGTGTCCAAAGTATTTTATTTGCTTGATCTTTATTTCTCTTAGTAGTTCTTTCTTCATATTAAGTGTCTTTAGCACCTCTTTATTTGTTTTCGTCTCTTTCCATGATGTTCTCCCTATTCTTCTATATACTCACATCTCAAAGGCATCAATTTTGTCTTCTAATTGTTTATTTAGTGTCCATGTTTCTGAGCCATGCATTAATATGGAATAGATGTAGCATTTTATAATTCTCATTTTTAACTTGTTTGTAATTTGTTTAGATATTAATAATTTCCTCATGTCATTGAAGGTACTTTTAGCCATTCCTATTCTCCTTTTAACTTCTGTTTCACATCTGCCATCATTTGTGACTATGTTTAGAATATTACAAAGTCTAAAAACTTGAGACAAAGATATATACTGACTCTTAATTTATTTCAATAATTGGGTTGAAATAAAATAAAAACAAAAAACATAATTGTAAAAATAATGTAATATACTCATCAGTATTTAATTATTATTTAGTAATATTATGTACTGTTGGCAAAATGAAATACCTACTAAGCAAGATATCATTTATTTAGCCCCAGATTAAAATTATGCAAATTTCTCTCCCTGGCCTGGATTCATTTTTGACAAAGTGTAATATTTTTGGTGAGTGTTTGGAAAACGTGATAACTTTTTTGTTATTTAAGATATCTAAATAATTTTTGCACATGCAAATAAAGGAGTGAATAATGCATATTGTGTTTTGTTTTTGGTTGTTGTATATGTGATATTACAGATGTGAGCTAGTTGTGAAGTTGAAAGTCAGGGGAAAAATCTCAAAACTACAATTTTAAAAATTGCAAAGATAATTTCTTGACACACCTAATACTTGAACAATGTGTGGCAATAATGATAAAATCCTCCTAAATACCTCTTCCTAATATGCATGCGGTTATATCTGTGAGTCTCACCATGGTTCACTAGACAAAACCACCCATGCAACAGAAAATCGTAGTAGATGACATGCCCTTATATTGAGACTCTCTTGTGGAAGCGTTGTAGCATGTCATCTATACAATTATATACCTACTCTGAGTAGGATGCTCCTTCAATAGACATAGAACTAAGCCAAAAGCTGAAGTCTCCGGGGCATGAAAGAGAGCTAAGAAAAACAACCCCACTGCACATAGGAAATAAGAGCTAATCACTCAGAATTTCTGTGGTTCTCAATCAGTCACCTATTCCTGTTACATAGATGTTGTTTTATATCCAAACTAATATAATATAGACTGAATAAACTAATAAAACATGAAGAAAGCACATACAATGTCCGTTCATTCAAGATTAGACCTAGGCCGACATACAACATATTTATTTTGCATGTGAAGGATGAACAATCATTTTGAATGCACAGATTTCAACAATTATTTGAACATATTTTTCATTACTGGAAGCATTCTGCTGTAAGAAGGATGTCTCCGAGTAATCGTTTACAATTCGATGTTCCTTGTTCAATGTTTATGTGTTTCTTGAGAAAGGTCCCAGTTGAACCGGAACGTGGAAAAAAGTCCTTGTTCTTTTGTATATTGTTAATTATTCATTTTTTACATTGATAGGCTTTAATAGAAAACTTTGTACTTTATGTAGTGTTTATCCCTTACTGTTTAAATACCATTTCACGATAACAATTGTAATTCTCAAGAAATAATCCCAGTCTGAACATAATCCAAAATCATTCAAATAAAATATGGTGTCGAAAATCAATAAAGTTTGTTCCACTTTCATTGACAAAATGAGCTGACATGTTAGTTCTTACAATCATAATTTGTACATGAATTTGACCTCTAGACTGTGGCGTATTCCTAGTTTTGTGTGACAGGAATTATACATTATGTGAGCTTAACTTATGTAATTCCGTACACAGGAATTGGACCATAACAACCAGGTGCTTCGTTGTGCCTACGGGCTACTAGTAACATATATTCATGGACGTGTTCATGCACCTATGGGATCAATAAGGTGAAATTTGTTTTGAAGATTCCACGAAGTCTATACTTACAATTCCTACTTTACTGGTGTAATTTTCTGCTGTTTTGCAAAAATGCACTAGGTGCAATAAAAATTAACTTCTATATGATTTCAAATTCACATTAATTATTTTATTCTTTGTTCATTATTTTGTTATTTTGTAGTGTGCCATTTATATAATTTAAGCAAAATTTTGTATTAAAAATTAGAAATATAAATTATAACTATTTACTAATCCTTCATTGAAAGATCACATTTGTGACACGGATTCAGAGACCATTATATTCGGAAGAAAATGATATATGATACATTACTGTATCATTTAATGTAAATTTTAAACAAAGTTTTTACATAATTGACTAAAAAGTCATATCTGCGAAGAGTATAAAGCATATAAGCTGTTATGGTCATACATGAAACACTGGAGATATCAATACAAGAAGACATAATCCACATTATACTAGTGTAAGCCGTTATTTCAATGAAAGCATTTCAGTGGTCAAAATTTTATTCTGTGAAATCTCTCAGAAACTTCATTATCAACACATAGCAATAACACAACTGTCATCCTTTTCCCGTTCCATTTTACTAGAAATTTGAATGATTGCTATGTTCCGCACCAGATATGCTAACAAATTATTATATCTAAATTTGTTGCTTGATTATGGCTTTAATGTCATAATTAGCAGTCATTCAAATAATAGCATGGACTCATTAATAATATTAAATAATGCTCTTACTTGAGACTCCGGAATGATAGTGCTCCTCTTTGGACAAGCACCAAGCTGAGTGTGCTGCCAGGTACTCAGTACAACAGGTCGCAGCAGGTAGTGATCATGATTGTTATCTAAATTTGAGCAAGCTGTCCCCGAACTCAGCTGTGCCCTGCTCTCAGTGGACATAACTACTGTATCCATGGTAATGATTTGGTTCCAAGGAACAAGCACACTGGCAGTTTGTGTCACAAATGGGTCTCTTACAAATTCAAGTGTTACGGATCCACCACCATTGACAAGGATATCAAACCTGCAGGACAGATTAACTCAGTTGAATTAACACTGTCAACTTTATAAAATAAAAACCATTACACTAAACCTAAAGGAAAATTCATATAACATAAACAAACACAGTGCACAATGCTTATTGCGTAATATAAAATATTTTACTTTTTGCCTAAACAAGATCAATTTATCAACAAATTAAGCTGTCTATAAATAAAAACATTTATTACCTATGACTTTCTTACCACTGGCTTCACATGAGTGTTTCTGGGTTCATTCCCCAGATGAGGCGGAAATGTTTTTTAGACAGCAACGGCTCCCATGTTGACCCAGCCTTAATTGGGTCCTGGATTAATCCAGGAAGTACAGACTGCAAGGAAGAGGAGATGGCTACTGCCCTCATATAGCAGAGCCACTGAAATGCGAGATTGATACCATCCCACACTCCTACATCATAAATAATTGCCAAGGGTTAACTTTACTTTACTTTTGACTTTGAGCAAATACAGTAGCATTGGTAGTATAGCTGTGATATATATCATGACAGTTGTAATAATGTTCCTAGTTCAGCTACAATCTGTGAATAAATTCAGTGGAAATTGTTTTCTTACTTTCATTGCTTTTGTCACATAGTAGACACAATGAGTGGATTCTTTTTTCTGCTACCAAGTTTTATTTGTTTAGTGGATGCAATAAGTGGAACTTTTTCTTACTTTTATGATTTTTTATATTTTTTGTGCAAAATAATACACACAGCCTGTCCACTATTGCAATGACAGTTTCATCATCATCATCACGATTGTGTGGTGTAGGTGATCATGGCTTTCCACAGATCTCTATCTCCAATATTATGTATTAAGATTGTTAGGTATAAGTATGTTGATTATCATCTTCACACACTGGACAAGTCCATATGTGCTCCAATCTCCACTTCAGTAAATCTCTCAGGGTATAACGGCTGATTGTTCCAGTTCTTTGTTGGTTCACTACTCTTTTTGAAATCTTTGTCAGGGGTTCTCTTCGGGCTACGCCCATCCCTCACTCCCAATTCTTGCATTCTTGATATTGACTCATGCTTATTCATCTCAAAATCCTCTGATCGTGAGGACTCATGAAGAGCAGTGAGTATGTCTGCTCGGTCTGTTGTGATGGCGAAACTAGCTAATTTGTTGACCTGTTTGTTTCTCTCCACGCCTGCATGTCTGGGGACAAAAATAAGCATGAGTTTTCATAGTGATGCCTGTATTTTAGCAGTCAAGATTGTTGTTTATTCCCTGCCATGCCAGGTTGTTAAAATTTTCTCGCAACAGTATAGGGGGATTTCTTATTTTAAAACTCAAATGACTTGTTCCAAAAAACAAAAATGTATCAATACATTTAGTGACTTATTCTGGAAGTAATATCTGATGGAATCACTACAGATCAATACTCAACATTATATCACCAATTTAAGTGAATTAACATGAATTAATATTGGAGACAATATTGGTACTTACAGCCCTTCCTCTCTAGTCAGAGTGAAACCATACAATGGTTGCGTAACAACACCCACCCGGACACCAATGAGAGGAGTTTCATCACGCGTCTGCACTCGCCCTCGAATCACTGAGACTTGACTGTTTAAATAGTATTAGAATATGTGTTATTTAGTTCTTGTCTGCAACTGTATGCTTCACAAATACTACATACTACCGACACAACAGTCTATCTTTAAATCACATAAAATACATCTTGTCAAATTCCTTCTTCTTTTTAACTTTGTTCATTCTCATACTTCTGCATACTAGCAGTATATAGTTCAGAGAACAGAATGCATTGTGTCATAGTTTACAGCTTAGCTGTGATTATTGCACCTTTTGATCTGACAGATCCAACTTTAGAATGGTCATATTCTTTCATTATAATAAATAAAAATACAATTATAATAGCACGGACTGATTCAGCAAGCATATTTTATCAATATAGCTCCATGCATCAAGACATGACTTTCCTACAGTTATAGTCATTAACTCAATCTCTACATCATCTAGTTAAATTATTGCACTTATGAATATACACAACTATATAAAGATAGAAATCAGGGGGAAATGACATTCAAGGACCACATGTACTGTGTAGTCAAACAGAGAGATCAGGATTCAGACTTCCATTGACACAAAGAACTCTTTAAGACATGGTAGTGATAGTGATTTTCTGAGCCAAAGCAGTACACTTCAGACATCCCCATAGGAGTTCCATCTCCCTCAGCAGATGACAAAGGGTGTGTATGCTGATAGTTCCCATATATTGTACATTTTCTTCATCCTACCCTTTAATCATTCCCCCCATCCCCAATTACTCCCAAAATAATTCCAAACTTCAATTTTTTTTCAAAACAGTATCATCCATTATGTCCTCATCCAAAATATGCAATATATAAGGGAATTCAAAATGTCACACTTATCCATTGCCAACTTTCCTGCAGTCTTGAAGCCAGTCTATCAGCTCTTTCCTTTCCCTGAACTCCAGCATGATCAGGGCAAAACATTTCCTTAAGTCCCTCCAGGTGTGAATCCTTAATATACTCCCTATCAACTCATGATACAGCCATTCATTCTGAATCTGTGGTTAAGACTTGATCAGATAGCTAGAACAGTTGCCCTCAAACTGTCTATATGATGATGGTAGCACAATATAAAACACCATAATCATAGTAACTTAATTGACTCCCTAGCAATTTGTGCAGTTGAGATCATCACATCCATCCATAACAATGAATTAAAATAAAAAACCTGCAGCAAAAACAGTGGATGATATGTTTGCTCAGACAGACAAAAAATTAGAAATTGGATAAAGAAGTTTAGCTAATGACTCACTAATTTAACTTTGTGATATGATCATCAACAGTATATACTATGTTGTGGTCTTGATAAAGGCTTATTTGGTGGGAAAGTCAATTTCTGTACATTTTCCAGTGTGTTTTCAGTGATTAGTAAAACCTATTTTCAATTTTTACCTGTTGCATTACAGTATTGTTGCAATTGTAACTTATTATCTATTATGTTAGCTCAGATTTTATTTCTCACTCATGATTCTTTCTTATGGTTTTTTTCATTTGATCTCACTTCTACACTCATCTGCACATAACTTCAACATATGGTTTTTTCATTTGATCTCACTTCTACACTCATCTGCACATAACTTCAACATTTGGTATTTTCATTTGATCTCACTTCTACACTCATCTGCACATAACTTCAACATTTGGTTTTTTCATTTGATCTCACTTCTACACTCATCTGCACATAACTTCAACATTTGGTTGTTTCATTTGATCTCACTTCTACACTCATCTGCACATAACTTCAACATTTGGTTGTTTCATTTGATCTCACTTCTACACTCATCTGCACATAACTTCAACATTTGGTTTTTTCATTTGATCTCACTTCTACACTCATCTGCACATAACTTCAACATTTGGTTTTTTCATTTGATCTCACTTCTACACTCATCTGCACATAACTTCAACATTTGGTTGTTTCATTTGATCTCACTTCTACACTCATCTGCACATAACTTCAACATTTGGTTTTTTCATTTGATCTCACTTCTACACTCATCTGCACATAACTTCAACATGTGGTTTTTTCATTTGATCTCACTTCTACACTCATCTGCACATAACTTCAACATTTGGTTTTTTCATTTGATCTCACTTCTACACTCATCTGCACATAACTTCAACATTTGGTTTTTTCATTTGATCTCACTTCTACACTCATCTGCACATAACTTCAACATTTGGTTGTTTCATTTGATCTCACTTCTACACTCATCTGCACATAACTTCAACATTTACCTTTCATTGAATGAATTTCTTGGTGCATCCATCTGAACACTATTCTCCTCTATTAAAAACCTCATCTTGTCAAGAAATGATGCAGTTGGTGCAGGTGCATTTTTTCTCAACAGGATCTCTTTAGGATCAGGAGAGGCCTGACAGTACTGACTTTTGACACAGGTGGATGTTGTACAGCAGTCTGGATCTAGGCAGTCAACTAGGCTATCTGATGTACCAGAAAAATATGTATTATATGATATGTAAGTCACCCTCTTACTAAATCTAGTTATAGAAAAAAACTTTAATTCACTTGATTATTATCATAAAGAGGCAATTCTTCTAATTACTCACAAACATCCCGTAAGCACAATCTAAGCTCAAATGAGCTTCATATCTTTAGAGCAGAATATACACTTACCATGATCATTGTCCAGATTATCAGAACATAATGTTTCCATGGCTAAGTCGCAAGCCTCACCCTTCCATCCATCTCTGCAGTCACATCGCCAGCCCTCTTTGAACCTTCTGCAATTCCCGTGCTCTTTGCAGTCTCCTGGACAGCCATCTACAACAGAAAGGTAGCAGCAATGTTAAATTTATCATGGTAAAATTCATACGAAACATTTGGAGACAAAATGTGAGACTCCAACTTTCATAGAAACAATTGGATATCATTTCTTATGGATTTCAATGATAATGAGCCAGCAGGCTTTGTCTCATTCTGTTGACAAGTATGCTCAATTTAACAAATTACTGTCAAAATGTTGAAATGTGTAGATATCGCAGACACACTGTTGTATGCCGATTATCACAAGTGATGATGAATGACCATTTGTTACATCCACTTTTGAAAATTCAGCTAGAATTAGGTCCATGATTATGAATTCGTAGATGGCTAAAAAGCTCTATTTGGGGCGCAAAGGAGGAGAACAGCAATAGCTATGTCCAAATTAAAACAACTGAAAAAACTGTGGCACAGGACAAACATGGAAACTAAGGTATGTTAGTTACATAGACCTACATATGTTTCTCCAGTTGCGACCTACGGATGCGAAACATGGACAATAAATATGACTACAGAAGCAATAATAGAGGTATTCAAAATGAAGTGCTATAGAAGAGTTCTGAGAATACGATGGACAGAAAAGAAAGACCAACCAAAATGTGCTAAGAAAATTCAAGTCTCAGGAAGGCTGGCTTTTAAACACCAAATTAAGCAGGGAGCTAGGTTTTTTTTGGCCAAGTGAAGAGACACGTTGGAGGGGGGGGGATGGAGGAGAGAAGGCAATAAAGGAAGAGGCCAACCAAGACGCCTTTGGACAATAGATATTCAGGAACGCATCCACATCTCGCTAGAGGATAGCTTGCCAGAGACTGTGTGGATTTCAAAGGATTCATAAGAAAGATTACATTCTGGAAAGAATACATCACATGACAACAACAATAAATCAAAAGTATTATCGGCTACATATTCTTGTGCATCTGCTGGGGAAACTTGAGTCTTTATGGTTCTGTCCCATACTATAAAGTCCTCTACTAACCAAGAAACAGCCCAGAATGCTTTACAATAGAAATCAGTTACGCTACCCTCAATGTTCAGCTTCATAGATTCTGACTATAGCAAACAATAAAGAGTGTACAATTAAGCTGTACAAGAAAATATGATGAATGTCTTGAATTTGCAGGTTGCATTTAAAAAACATAATATTTTGGCAGGTTAAAATATTTCAAATGATAGGAAACAGAAACAAAATTTATACTGACTAAAAAAAGTTTATACCTCATGATAAACAAAACATAAGAAAAGAACACAATTATCCTATAATGAACATAGTATTATTTCCAAACTAGGAAGAATTATTGATAAAGGCAGAGGAACATCAAGATGTTACAATAGAAATAGAAAGGCTAGATATTCAGTTATCTCTTCTCTTTCCTCCCCCCCCCCATGTGCAACAGAAGATTTCTTAAATCATAACACTTATGTTATGAAAGGTTATTTTAAACACATGATTTTTTTTACAAAAATGCTTTACTGCTGTGCAGTTAGGTAAACAAATGTATACTATGATCAATTAAGTACAATCTGGCTTTGTTTTATCTGAAGATGTATGTATTAAAATTCTCAAATTTCATGGACACATGTAATACATTTAGACAAGTATGAAACCAAATATCATAAAGAGAGAAAGTGAAGATAAACACATAATAAATGCCAACAATTAGTACACCGCAGCAAGCTATGTCTGCTAAATAATTGTTTCCTTGACAATGAGTAAAACAGGACTGTACATACACAACATTGTACATATAATTTGTGGAACCTGATGACTTATTCTTTGAGTTGAGGTTCAGTGGATACTATGTTTATTTTGAATTATCAGCGATGAAGTTCTAGCTCTTCATGTGCTGTTGGGGCAGGGGTTCCAGAGTTTTCTTTCATACCCAAAAGACTACAAAACTCAGAAGTATGTAAAACTTTGGAAAGAAACCTCCTACTCGGAGCTCTATGTTTGTTAGTACCACCATTTTTCATGAAATCATACAATCAGATGAAAGCATGTATCTATCACCATATTTTGTGAACTCATACAATCAATCACATGAAAGCATGTATGTACCAACACTTTATGTGAAGTCATACAGTCACATGAAAGCAAGCTTAGATTAGCTGGTATCAACGTTTAAAAAAGTCCACATTTTTTTGCCGTACGTTCTCAAACTCCCATCTGATCTCTGTTATAGAAAGATAGTGGTCCTACAAGATTTCCAGCAGGATGCAGTCCAGAGAACGGAAATGTGATGTGTCTCAGTTTTATTTGTGACAATGGGTAAACACACCCGACTATGGCATTGGCAACTAATATGTTCAGTTTTTTTACCACTTCTGTGGATGTTTGTAACCATAACGCTGATACAGTATGCCAGCCATACAAGAGAACTGGTTCTTGTACATATAGGCTGATGACAAAGTTGAAATGTTAACCATGGCATACATGCTTGACATGACAATTTTGAGGCTGTCTTGTGTTGCTATCAATATAGTCACAGATGTCCGCGCACAGACTATACAAAGTGAATTGTGAAGTGGTATCAACATTGGCCACTTCTAACACCACAGTCCATAATTATTGCATGCGTGGTGGAATCAATATTGGTCACTTTTAATCACACGGTGTATATTAATGATTGCAATGTGGACTCAATGTTGGCCACCTTTAGCGACACAGCTCACATGTATGACAGTGAGGTGGTTATCAATATTGGCCACTTTTAGCAAATCAGTCCACATGAATGATGATGATGATGTTCGTCTGTCGTGATCGACGATGACCAAAAACTCAACCATAATAATAATAACAATAAATAATAAAATAATAAAGTTAATAGTGCGTTTTTAAATGACTAGCAAGTCCAATGCGCGCACAAAATGTTCTTTTACAGAAATGACAACAATAGAAGGTATCTGTGTGAGGTTGAGATGTTTTTTCTTTTCTACGTGTCCGCTTCTGTCTTGCATGTTCTTGTCTGAATTCTTCTGCCGCTAGTGCTCCCGTTCTAATGCTGTAACGCCATGATGTTCTATCCTGAGCGAGGCTCTCCCAAGCGCCTACGTCAATGTTAAGATGTTTCAAGGATGACTTGAGCGTGTCTTTGAAACGCTTTTTCTGTCCACCAGCTTTTCGAAATCCCGCCTTGAGTTCTCCATAATATATTTGTTTTGGCAAACGCGAGTTCTCCATACGCACAAGATGGCCTGCCCAGCGTGCCTGCGCCTTCATAAGTATTGTGTGGATGCTTATTGAGGTTGATTTTTCCAAGACCTCGTAGTCTGGTACTTTGTCTCACCAATGGATGTTTAGTAATTTACGTAGGCAGGTAAGATGGAAATGATTTAACTTTCTTGCATGTCTAGCATACACTGTCCACGTTTCGCAGGCGTATAGTAAGGTTGGTATAACAGCAGCATGATATACTTGTAGTTTGGTGGTTGTTCTTATACCTCTTCTGTCCCATACATTGTTGCGTAATCTGCCAAATACAGCACTAGCTTTTGCCAGTCTATTGTTAATTTCCACATCAATGTTGACATCACGAGAGAGAGTGCTTCCAAGGTAAGTAAAATTGTCGACTACCTGCAGTTTTTCCTGATTGACGATGATGGAAGTAGCAGTATGTTGGCTATTTGATGTTGCTTGGTGCATGACTTCTGTTTTTTTGGTGTTAATAGTGAGACCAAAGTTGTTGCAGGCCTTTGAGAAGCGGTCTATGGTGCTCTGCATGTTTACGACAGAGTCAGCATACAATGCACAGTCGTCAGCATAAAGTAATTCTCTAACAGTACTAGATTTAGTTTTCGTGTTTGCTTTTAGACGACGTACATTGAAAAGACCACCATCCGTTCTGTAATTGATCATTATGCCTGCTGTTTCATTACTATGGTGTGTTTCCGTTAACATGGCCGTAAATAACAGGCTGAAAAGAGTAGGGGCCAGCACACATCCCTGCTTTACACCATTTGTGACAGGGAATGCAGGAGATACTCCTCCGTCGCAGATAACACTAGCCATCATACCGTCATGAAATTGTCGTATCACAGTGACAAGTTTTGGGGGGCATCCGAACTTTGTAAGCACCTTCCACAGCCCTTCTCTGTTAACGTTATCGAATGCTTTAGTTAAGTCCACAAATGTTGCTAAGAGTTCACTATGTTGCTCTTGTGACTTTTCCTGAATTTGTCGTGCAGAGAATATCATATCAACTGTACCACGACCTGCACGAAAACCGCACTGACTCTCTGGGAGTAGCTCGTTTAGTAGAGAATTATTTAATCTGTTGAGTATGACACGAGCGAGAATTTTACCAGCTATAGACAAAAGTGATATGCCCCTATGATTATCGCAAGACTGTTTGGTACCTTTGCCTTTATATAGGTGCACTATAGAAGCATCTTTTAGATCTTGAGGCAATGTACCTGAGTTCCAGAAAATACCAAAAATGTCAGTTAGTTTTTTAATCAGCAGTGGTCCGCCATTTTTATAAATTTCAGCAGGTAAGGCATCCAAACCTGGAGCTTTATCATTTGACATTTGTTTAATCGCTATAATAACCTCTTGACTGCTTGGGGGTATATCGAGTTCTTCTCTTAGCCTAAGTTGTGGTATTCTGTTTATGACTTCTTCATTTATTACTGATGGTTTGTTTAGTATTTCTTCAAAATGTTCAGCCCAACGATTTAAGATGTCATTTTTATCAGTGAGAAGCTTTGACGAATCGGCATTTAATAGAGGTGGTGATCCCGATGAGTGTGGACCATAGATAGTTCTTAAATCCTCATAGAATCGCTTATAGTCCTTTCTGTCTGCAAACATTTGAATTTCTTCAGCTTTTCGACTTAGCCATTTATCCTTTATCTCTCTAAGCTTCTTTTGACAAGTGTTATGGATCTTGTTATAGGCTACTTTCTTGGACGGTGAAGATGCTGCCCCTTGTAGTTTCTTGAAAGCTTTGTGTTTCTCTTCTAACAAGGATGTTATCTCAAAGTTATTATCATCAAACCAGTCTTGGTGTCTATGTACCTTCACACCCAAATGTTCCTTTGCTTTGGCGTAAATAATTCCTTTAAACGAAGCCCAGCTATCTTCAGATGTGGTATTAAGAAGATCTAAGTCTCCCAAGGCTACGTCGAGATCCTTGGAGAGATTATTTTTTATATCGTGGTTACTCAACCGATCAGTGTTTAGGCGTTTTTCTATCTTTTGTCCCTGTGGACGTCTTTTTCTTGCAATGGTGAAATTTAGTTTGGATACTATAAGCCGGTGATCAGTCCAGCATTCAGCTCCACACATTGCTTTTGTGACACGAACATCTTTGATGTCCCTTTTTCTAGTTATGATATAGTCTATAAGATGCCACTGCTTGGAGCGTGGATGCATCCAAGAGGTCTTTTTGCGCGTTGGCAAACGAAACATAGTGTTGGTGATAGTGAGTTCGTGCACAGAACATAGCTTTAAAAGAAGGGAACCATTGCTGTCACATGAATACATGTGAGGTGGTATCACTGTTCCACTTTTAGCAATACAGTAGATATGAATGCCTGCCAGGTGGTATAAATGTTGGCCACTTTTAGCGATAATTCATATATGAATGCCTGCGATCAGCGGTATCAATATTGGCCCCTTTTAGCAACACAGCTCATATGAATGACTGACTTCCGGACAGATAAATGTATAATTTGTAGATAAGGTGAAAGTTAGTAGCATATCCTATGCAGGATGTACTCATCGGAACATAATTTTTGGGCTGTAGTCATATTTTAGGCGCTATAAATACGTTCTGTAGATTGCCATTGCTTACTGAACAGACCAGATGCAGTTGTCTATGGTTGGGTTTAAACCTGGTACCTTGGGCGTCTGATGCGTAGTCTGTATCATTCTGCCACAGAGTCAGACAATATACAGGTTGGAGAGGTTTGTGTGTAAATTTTATTTTCGGGGTCGGGGGGGGGTAGGGAAGAGAAGAGAGAGAGAATGTGATAAAATGATACAATTTGATATATTTTTGCCTTTGCAAAGTGTAATATTTGTTATCAATCAACCTAGGGGATGATAGTACTTGAACTCTCTAGACCATCCCTTTTATTGTGGCTAATCTATGTCTGTAATTTGAAAAATGATTTATCATAAATAATCTTTGAAATTAATTCATACAGCCACGATGAGAACATAACGAACTCTTCCTTTAATTGCTCTGATAGTTCTAGATTTCAGAACTATCTTTAGAAACTAGGAATACAATCAACTTCAATGAAGCTTCAATTGAAAGAAGATGTAGTGTTATCACTATTGATGCACTGAATTCTCAAGTGGTGCTTGAGTTTAAGAGTGTGTTCTTAAATGTTCAGATTATTCTGGTGAAAACTAAAGACAGGGACTTGATAGCTTTAGTAGCAAATTAAATGAACAGACAAAATGCTTGTACATTGGTTGTTTAAAGAACTTTTGAGACATACGGTAGTGAAGATTTGGAAAGTTTCATTTGCTATTCTTGGATGTCTTCCCTATTATGAAGTACCAATAAGGACAATTGTAGGTGCATGTGTGCACCATTTAATTCATGGATAGAAACTAATTAACTAATTGATACTGCCAAGTTCACTGAAAGATTTCAGTCTGATAACAAAAAAATTACACTTTGATCTCAGCCAAAATGTGGAAACGCAAGGTGTGGAGAGATCAGAGTACCTATGGATGTGTCATGTGTGCAATGAAGCTGATAAGGTGACTGACATACAAACTAAGTTACGGTAACGAACAAACTGATATTAATTGAAAGTAACATCAAGGATCTGTGTATCGTCACGGGTCTTGTAAAATTGATAAATGATTAAAAAGTAAATGTCTATTTTTGTTAACTTGATTTTCATCATCATCATCAAGTGAAGTATCGCCAGAACTTTATTTGATTGTAATAGAAGAATGATTGTTGTCTGTACACAATGTAAATATTGATGGAAGCTGTGTTTCCACTTCGGTGAGAGCCTGTAGTATTAGGAGCCACGTTAGTACACTATTAAGTCATTAGCCGGCATACCAGCAAACAAGGTTTCAAGTTTACTCATTACTTGTGGCTTGAAATAAAAATGACTCCATGGATCACACAGCCAGCAGAAAGTAGGGTACCAGGCTCCTGATCTGGGAAGGTCGAGTAATGGCACCATTGTGAAAGAGCAAGATGATGCTAAGTCAGGTAGTTTGTTTTCAACCACTGACCAAACTGCTGAGCACATAGATGAACCTGTGTGGATGATGATTATTTTTCAATGGCCAGGTTTAAAGATCAGAGTTTCAGATGTGGTGTTACTAGAAGTGAACATTTTGGAGGGGGCAGAAGAATGATAATCAACCAGCATAGGACTGGTACTGTCAGCATAAGTGTTACTGCGGATACACTAAGGGAGAGATCGGATCAACTATGGACGTGTCCAGTTTGCAGTGATGATGATGATCTGATGACTAACTAACACAAGAGGCTAGTTAATCTAGCCTGCCCCCATCTCATACTTGACTATCAGCATCTCCACATTAGTTTTTCTAGCCCCCCCCCATCTCATACTTGACTCTATCATCACTTCCACATTAGTTTTTCTAGCCCACCCCCATCTCGTACTTGACTATCAGAACCTCCACAGTAATATTTCTAGTCCCCATCTCGTACTTGACTCTACACCCATCTCTTACTTGACTCTATCAGCACCTCCACATTAGTTTTTCTAGCCCTACCCCCATCTTGCATTTGACTCTATCAGCACCTCCACATTAGTTGTTCTAGCCCCCATATCGAACTTGACTCTATCAGCACCTCCAAATGTGTTTTTCTAGCTCCCCCCCCCCCCGCCATCTCTTACTTGACTCTATCAGAAACTCCACATTAGTTTTTCTAGCGCCCCCCCCCCCATTTCGTACTTGACTCTATCAGCACCTCCACATTAATTTTTCCAGCCCCCCCCCCCATCTCTTACTTGACTCTATCAACACCTCCACATTAGTTTTTCAACCCCCCCCCCAATCTCATACTTGACTATTCTCCACATTAGTTTTTCAAGCTGATCATTATATTTTCATAATTCTTATATAGAAGCACAGGTCTGTTAACTCGAATTTTCTACTACCTTGTTTATCTATTATCAAAAATTGCATTCATATGTTAGAATCAGCGCTATCTAGGTCTGAAGAATTATCAACCTCACTTCTAATGATATTACACAATGATTTCATTTTTAGGAATGTTGTCTTTGCCTGTGCTATTCTGTTTAAATAAAAAAAATCTACTGTACTTCTTCCATTTAATGTTATCATCATCATCATTATTAAGTGCTGTCTCCACAATTTGCCTCAACTGACTTCAAACTGACATAGATTATTGTGAACTCGTTTACTATCACCAGCTCATAGCTATTCTAGTCAACCTAGCTGTAAATGGGTACTTGACACATGAGTTGGGCAAGGTACACACATCAAGGAAGGAGACTGGTCACCCCACCAAAACAGTTGTTGTGGCTTAATACATGACGAGTTATCTTCATTCCAACATCAGGTTGATGCCATGGAACCTGGGACCTATGTTTATCTGTACCTTATAAATAACCAAATGGTCAGAGGGTGTCCAACAAAGTGGAGGGTGCCGCAGTAACCAAAAGAACAAATGGTAATGCCAAATTAATTAAATAGATTACTAGGAAAACCTAAATATGAATAAATATATATGAAAAAGTATTTAAAAAAACATGCAATAAAACAAAACAGGACAATTTTCAAAGTATCTGTCCAAATGGGACCTTTTCAAGAAACTAATAATGGTTAAACTAAACAAAACCACACAAAATTGATAACTGAGTTTGACCATGTCATATTTCACTTACGCAGAGAGGGTTATGCTTACACTGGGTTATGTTTCCGCCTAAGTGAACCTCAGTTATCAATTTTGTGTGGTTTTGTTTAGTTTAAATGTTATTAGTTTCTTGAAAAGGTCCCATTGGGACAGATACGTTGAAAATTGTCCTGTTTTATTTTGTTGCATGTTTTTATATCCTTTTTCATCTATATTTATTCATAGTTAAGTTTTCCTAGTAACCTGTTTAAATAATTTTGCATTACTATCTTTACCTTACTTGCTTGAGTATTGTGTCATACATTTTCATCTTGCGCATTGGAGTTGTGGGATTTTGTTTATTACAAATTATCCACAGGCTTCATATTTCAGCACACAATTTACACATATTTAAATAATTGCAAAATCTTAAGAGACAAAGAGATTCACGTTAATTATTATTGGGTTTCTCCAAATGTATTCCATCCCTTTTAACACACCAGCATGGTTTCTATCAAGATTATCTCTCTGAGCACGCAAACATAACTGAAGTACTTATCCACAGGGACCTAAACAGATATGCATGTGTAAAAAAGATGCTGCAGTCCAATTGCACACTATCAACCTCATGATCACAATGGGAATGACTTGACCATGACATTCTCAGATAATAATAAGCCCTTGAACATTACAAAATTTGATACGATCAAACTACATGATCATATCATTCAAGAGGAATTCAAGCAAGTGCAGGCTAATCCATGATTTCACTTTTAATCAATATCTAACTGTGCTCTATGTTTTCTATATCTTTATCTTTATCTATGTTTTCTTTATCGAGACAGTACGTTATCACAAAATGCCAACGTTGATGATGAAGTGTATACAAGGATCGTCAAAGCAAGCAGTACTTTCGGCAGATTGTACGCAAATGTTTGGCGTAGAAATGGCATTAACCTACAGACTAAGCTGAAAATTTACAGAGCAGTGGTACTTCCAGTGCTGTTATACGCTAGTAAAACATGGACTGTGTATAGACGTCATGTGAAAAAACTCAATCATTTTCATACAAATTGTCTCAGAAAAGTTATGAACATCAGATGGCAAGACAAGATTCCAGATACCACTGTCCTTGATAGAGCTGGTATCCCAAGCATTGACACGATCCTGATGCAGACACAGATTCATTGGGCAGGTCATTTGGTGTGTATGCCAGACCATCGTCTGCCAAATACACTTCTCTATGGTGAGCTAGAGAAGGGTATACGATCTCAAGGTGGCAAAAGGAAGCGCTACAAGGACTCGTTAAAGAACTCACTGAAAGCCTTTGAAATAGACCACGATACATGGGAAGAACTTGCACAAAATAGATCTACATGGCGTTCTAAAATAAAAAAGAGCGCATCATCTTGTGAAAAGAAGAGAAATGCAGCAGCTCAACAGCGGAGAGCAGCTAGAAAGTCACGGATAGACCAAGATCCGTCTACAGTCATTATTCCATGTCAAAATTGTCCACGGACATTTACAGCTCAAATAGGACTCATTAGCCATCTATGAACTCATAATCAAGGACATAACTAAAATTGAATTTTCAAAAGTGGATGTAACAAATGGTCATCTTCACTTGTGATGGACGAACAACATGTTTTCTATCTATTCACATGAAGTTTTCAGCACAGTGCAGTACAGCAGTAGCACCAGATTGGGTCCTTTATGTCATTTGTTACAAAGATAGAAAAAGATGCAGTCTTCTGATGCACTAAGATGATGGAAGATGGCAGAGCGCTGAAAGATTTACTTAAGGTGAATTACAGTCTGAGTGAAGATCTCAGGGCTGACCTCTATTTTGGTACAAAGACAGTTGCAATATTAAGACAAAGTATAAACTGACAGCAGATAGTTCAAAGACCACACACATAAAACACACAACACCCCACAATTTTACAAGTGGACCTGTGATTTCTTGTACATACTGTGGAAGATTCTTTGTGGCATAGATTGGTCTTCACTTGAGTCACACACACTCACCATCATCATGGATCATAGATTATATTTCTTACAGCACAACAATACTATCATCTATAAAGACGGAAATGTTCCTAATACTTCTGTGACGTTGCCTTATTTGTAGAAACATTTTCATTAGTTTATATCATCCTTATTTAGCCAATGAGATGGATATTTTATTTATCTAGTGTCAAAGATACAACTTTATAGAGGATGGGGGAATTTCCCATTAAGTAAACAAAACTTCCACAAAAAACTGCACATTAGTGCACTTTCTTTATTGTATTAAATCTAATTTCCTAAAGGAATTGTGGGGGAGGAGTGCTTGCGTACATGTTTAACTCCTTAATACCCCCCCCCCATATCTATGGCCTTGTACACATCCATTACCTGAAATATTTGTAAGTGTATTTCTACCCCCCCCCCCCCTTCCCAATGTATGCATTGCACCTATCCATTACGTAATCCCAGATGGATCTTCAAAATGTTCCATTAAGAATAGGCAGGAGTTATAAATTGTTACTCAGAGCAAGCCACATAGCCTTGCATACATGTTTCGGCAGTGCATTCAAGATGTTGGCTATCATCTTTTTTCCTGATAAGAATGCTCTATGTCCATTCTTATATTGGTCTTCTTATAGCATATCATTCTTCTGTTGTAAGCGCATGATGGTAGTTAGACATATCTTATTCTGAATAGATGCTTTTAAATATGATTTATTTTTCAATGGATCTATTAATAATTTTGTGGCTATTGTATTTTTTTTTTTTTATGTATAAATAAAGTGGGTTCTCAGCTGATGTTTACTTAATGCCATGGTTATTTTTTTTGTGACAACATGTGCAATGAACCTCTGAGTTTATTTAATGTGACAATGTACATAAGGAACCTTTGGGTTTAATGTGAAAATGTGCACAAGGAACATCTGAGTTTAATATGACAATGTGCACAATGAACTTCTGAGTTTAATATGACAATGTGCACAAGGAACGTCCAAGCTTTTGATCTCTCTTTGATATATTAAATTAGTTTTATCCTCCTACGGTCAAGGTTGACTTTCAACTTTTCCTGACTATAAGATACTTGTCAATATGAACAAGATCATGTTTGCTATATAACCATCAGTATTATCATCAAACCTTTATATTTCATTGAAAATTGGAGAATATCTATATAAATGCCTTTAATTTTCATTAAATGAAGCGAAGAATTGCGTAGCAGTTCAATATGAAAATATCATTTAAGAAGATCACTCAAAGCAAACTAAACCTGAACAAAGAGGAATAATGGCTCCTGAAACACACCTAAAAATACAAGCTATACTATTTTGTGCAATTAAAAATGCAGAACTCGATAGAAAAATTAATCATGGAGGGAAACGTTCCAGGAAAGAAGAAATACTGATGGTCACACGATATCAAGGATCTTTGAAATATAAGACTGAAAAAAGCAGTACAGCCTGTACAGAACCGACAGGCTTACAAAGTGGTAGTGCGTACAATGTTTTCAAAAGGATACTGCATAGATGTATTTCAAAAAAAAAAAAAAGCTTATAACAAAATAGGAGAACAAGCAGAGTACAATTTGTGATGTTATGTTTAATAATATTGATGACACAGATGTTGTGATTTACACGGTCGAGTCGGTCATCGGTCACCATCGATGCGCATGGGCCTTTACTGCCAGATCAAAAAGGAAGAACAGTACATGAAGCCAATGGTGCCTTTATCACAATAAGTAGTCTAACAATGGAAATATTCGCCGTACCACAGGCACTTCACTGGCTGGAATCACAAGCCTATTCCCATGCGTGCATAATAAGTGACTCACTGAATATGATTCAGAAAGTCAAAACAGGTGATGTACATAGGGGATGGGTGGAATCATTAGAGAGAGAGCTTAAATGCTGGCAGCACTACAGAAACTTCATGCTTTTCTTTGTCCCCGGACACATGAGCATGGAGGGAAACGAATGGGCCAACCAATTAGCAAGCCTATCCACCACAGCAGACAGTCAGCCTGTGGACTGAGCGGACATAATCATTGCTCTTCATGAGTCCTCACAATCAGAGGATTTTGAGATGAATGAGTGTGAGTCAATATCGAGAATGCGTGAATTGGGAGTGAAGATGGGTGTTGCCGGTACAGAACCACAAACAAATATTTCAAAAACAGCAGTGAACAAACATAGAACTGGAACCATCAATCGTTATACCCTTAGAGATTTACTGAAGAGGAGATCTAAGCACCTATGGACTCTGATGTGCAAAGAGGATAACCAACAGACCTAATACTTAATACCTGGTACAAAATAATTCATTAGCAAAATGAGCTGTATGTTTGCTAGTAAAAATCATGTCATTGTTTCCCCCCAAAAAACAGGTAGTGGCTTTCCTCTAGCTTGTCCTTAGATTAGTATGTATCTCCCTTAGATGGGTTTGTCACATCAACCATTACTTGGCAGGTTGATATTGTAAATGAGTAAATATGTGCTATAAATGTGTACATTAATTATGGAGGAAAGAGCCCCAGGAAAGAGAACAAGAGGCAGATGATGACTACAATGGACAGGTGATATCAAAGACCTTCTGAACATGGCAATGGGAGAGGCTGAGTAGCTTGCACAAAACTGACAAACATATTTGTCTAGTTGAAAATAAAGTTTACCAGTAAACATACTTGTCTAGTTGAAAATAAAGTTTACCAGTAAACATACTTGTCTAGTTGAAAATAAAGTTTACCAGTAAACATACTTGTCTAGTTGAAAATAAAGATTTTGAAAACTGAAGAAATTTTTTAAGGTCCTTGGAGACCATGAAAACAGATTCCTTCTAAAAGTGGATCACTGGTGGAAACATGTTGAGAAACACTCTAATAGCCAATTCAATGGCCTTGGGAAAAATGAGACAGTGAACTTTTAGGTGTCTTACTTAGAACAGTTAAAGTACTTTAGGTAGACCAATATTAGATTACAAAGAAATTTTGCAACAGTATATATAATACAAAGGTAAGAGTCAGCTAACAATATAGATAGTAGCTACTTAGATTTCACTTTCATTCATGAGATTTTAATTTTGGTAGTTGGTAACATTGTGGTTATATTTGTGCCTTTCTGCTCAGTACATTTGTTTTATTAAATTTTTGGTGCTGATTATCCATGCGATGGGTAGTCTATCACACAAGTCACATGAGTTGCCTCTAATCAGAAATGTGACAATTCACACTATGACCATTCCTTTCTCTCTTTCAGGTCCCTATAAAACATGGACACTTAAATAACTCAAAAGATGTACTGATAAAACTATCCTATTATGAATAATACTTACTGATCGTGCAATGTTTTCCATTCCAGCCTTTGTCACACACACATGATCCATTGTTACAAAAACCATGGAGGTCACATCGGTGATTACACTCCAGATGGTCACAAAGAGCACCAGCCCAACCATTAGCACAGACACACCTCTGGTTTTCACATCTTCCATGAATGCACTCGAGTCTGCATATTTCTGCATTTGTAGTTAATTTATAAACATTAAAGAACAAATATTCCATGTCATAGCAAAAGTTTTTTAAATGTGACAAATTGTTTACAAAATCTGATAGGAAATGATTAAATCATTACAATATTGTGTATCTGTAATCTCTCCATCTCTTTCTTCGTCTTTATAGCTTCCTTTTTTTAAACATCATAATTTTGACATTTTTACAATATTAACAAGATGAGACATAGACCTACATTGAAATTACAAAATAATTAACATCAAGCAGAAAACCCCAGGCATGTAATTTGCTGAAGTGAAAAAGATACTTTAATTTCTAATGTCAAGTAGCCATGCTGAAGTAGTAAAGGTTACAACATTATACCAAATACATACAATATTTAACAATACTATCAAACAAACAGTCCAAAATTAAGTAATAACTAACTAGACAAAATGATATAAGGTATACAACATAAGAAATAATAGAATGCAAGTATCATGAACCTGAAAAATGATACATTTTGAACAAATATGTATTATTTTGGAAAGGAATAACACAGTGAACATGAATGCAAAGAAGCTGGTTATATTAGCATAAACAGGCAGATACATTGCAAGCTCTGACCACTTCATGCACTTCTGCTGGAGAAACCACATAGCTTAGGCCTATATCATCCATTCTCATTAGTTTTTATTATTATTATTAGGCCTATTATTATATAGACAAATTATTGTATTTAGGTCTATGCATTGCCAAAATATCTCCTTTCATATGAAGTAATGTACTTACCATCCAACTTATTCCTCTAACTTTCTTTAATCTTGTTAGTTCATTCTAGGTTGTAAGTAGATTTTCTATTCTATGCAGATCTTCATAGCCTTAGCCTATATAGGGTTTGTGCTGTAGACCCTATACCAAACAAAGCGCATAGGTCTACACCTTTTATTACTACACTAACGTTGTTATAAATACCAAATGTAATAAAAGTTAAACATTTTAAAGTTAAGGTTGCTAACTGTATTAACAAGAAATACATTTTACACAATATAAAACAATACTTCAGTGAACGCACGTGGTAACATAGAAACTAGGTAAAGCAGCACTGCAAACAGTAATGTATGCATATTATGCCTCTGCAATCTACAGTTAAATACATTCTATGATGTGAGATCTATGGTTAAAAACATTGTATAATACAGGTTAAAAGTAGATTGATTTGACCAATAGACCTACATAACAAACTAATTTAATTGCCAGTTAAGACTCATAGGCCCCAGACCTATTAAATATTTTACGCAATTTCATAAAAATGAGCACTGGCTGGATTTATCATTAAAAAATGGAAAAAATATAATCTGTTTTATAATATTCCTACTTTCCATAAATGAAAATGATAGTACCTTGTAGAAGACTATGGACAATAATTATCTTAGCAGAATTAGTGACAATTGGGAAGTGTTTACCAAATTCTGTTAATAAAATTCCTCCAATCTACAGACTTATGTTTCAAGAGAAATTAATGTATAAAGTGTCGATCATCTGACAGAAGAAACTGGAAATGGACTAATTAATATTCATCTTGTTGATTGTGTGATTCAATCAAATGTCAGAATTGTCATAGCACAGGTCATCCCGAACTTGAGGCATAGGGCCTAATCCTCACACTTTTAAGTAAATAGTGGCTATGTATCTGACACAAGACAGTTACCTCATATACATTTCTAAACCTTCTCTGACTAGCAACCTTCTTTTGTTAACAATACTTTTCACAAAACCAGGTAGCTGCAAGAAAAAGGCTAATACAGTTAATAGCTAAAGAAATGGGAAACATAGACTCAGGTATAGCCCTCAAAATATAATGCAATATTAGAAGAAAGGCAAGTACTCCAAGTTGAAAATACTATCAGACCTATAAATACTGCTGACTGAACTGTGTAACCAGGATAAGGTAGCCATGCAGTGGATATCAGCTCACTGTAGAATACTAGGAAATTACAGAACAGATATACTGGCTAAGGAGGGTACCACTGATGACCAACCAGATGTACCAATCACTTACCATCAGAAAAAACAAATGATCAAATCAATCAGAAAGCACCAAACATCAACACAAGATGGCAATTATGAATAGACCAGAACAAGTTGCAAATTCTAAGTCTCAGAATATAACTATCTACACATCCACACTCACACAAAATTTAGGGTTGGTAACACAGGCATGTGTACAGACATCACCGACTTCAGAAAATATATTTCAAGAATGCTTGAGTATGCGTTGCTGAGAAAAACATACTAGCATATAGAAACTACACTAGAATCAAAACTATATGGGTTCTGTATGAGCTGCAAACGACAGTGGATTGAAGAAACAACACAATTACATATATAGACAAGTGAATGAATGAAGATGATCTGCTGAATATTCAAAACCATTGGCCACATAAATAATTTATGAAAACATGCACACAAAAATTGATGGATAGATATATTTAAGAATAAAGACTAGATAAGATAAAATAAAAGTAGAAGTCAGAACTAAAAAAATATCCAAAACCAGAGCTAAAACATGAAGAAGCAAACCAGAATGTTAAAATAGATATTAAAATTAAAGATAATGATATTTAAAGATATAATTAACAAAAGAGGAAGAAGATGCGGCACTAGAAGTGAATATGCGGTTCCGGTTACACACCATACAGAAACTAAGAACACCATATAAGGCAAAGAATGTGTATGGAAGATGGATGAAAATTAATGCTACCCTTGTCCAAGAAATATTGAACGGGGAAGAATGGCTATGAGTTAGATAGGAACTATCAAGTTATGGAAAAGTTATCATTACACTGGGCTAGAAATGCAGAGAGTGGTGCAATGGAAAAATCAATAGAAATTAAAAAATTATAGATGACAACGCTGGGGAGAATGATGTTATATACACATATGGTTCTGTCCCAAGGGGTCAAGATATGACTGGAGAGTTTCTGCCATTCTAAGAAGTTATAGTCAATCCTGAAAGATGTAGATGGTATAATATGACAACCTCCAATATGAGAATGGAGATTGATGCAATTAGTGATCCTAAAATAGGTTTCTGAAACAGTGACAGTGAAGGCCATTATTTTGTCAGATATATAACATCTGCACGTTTCAGAATGGATAGCAGTGTCATAAGTGGATGGAACGTATTGGGGTTTAATGCTTGCATGAACTTACATGGATATTTCCCCTTGTGGTGCTGGAGTTAGGATAATGAGAGATTTGACAAACTGGATTTAAGGGCATAGGTGCCAGGAAAGATGACAATGGACAAGACAATTTGAATTCCCTATGTATGCATCTTTACGGATCATGACACAGTGGTGGATGGGATTGAACGAGTTTAGAAATACTCTGGGAGAATGTAGAAACGAACGATTAAGGGATAGGATGAGGAAGATATACAATCAACTGCCTACAGGAACTATCTGCATAATAGCCTTACATCATACTATCAGCATACATTTACACTAATCATACATACCCTTACATCATACTATCAGCATACATTTACACTCATTATACACATTTCATCATACTACCATCATACTTAATTCCCTTCATACTATCAGGATACATACCATTACATCATAGTATCAGCAATATACCCATTCATCATACTATCAGCATACATTTACACTCATCATACATATAATTTCATCATACTAACACCATACTTACCTTCTTATCATACTATCAGGATGCATACCATTACGACATACTATCAGCATACATTTACACTCATTATACTACCATCATACTTACCTTCTGATCATACTATCATCATACTTACCTTCTCATGATACTATCAGGATGCATACTATTACATCATACTATCAGCAATATACCCGTTCATCATACTATCAGTATACATATCCTTTAGTGATAGTATCAGCATACATGTATCAATGTATGGTCTTTTGCGCTTTGCAGATGGTCATTTAGCAATAAGAAGAAGTAGTTCCTAAAATATTTTTCTCAGGAATGCGACTTTTCAAGCGATCATATCACAGCAACGGTAGATTTTTGTTTGTGTGTTTCTCTTTTACCTTCTATATCTTTAAACATTTTCTGAACAATGCTGCTCCAGCATGAATCTGAGTTTCGACTGTGTTTTCAGTTTTTGAATTCTATGTGGAAGCCTTTCATTGAGGATTTACAGATGTCTTTATAACTCAAGCATGGGTCTACCGTGGGCACGATGGCCTTCAGTCAGTTACCAGAACAGTACTTGTTTTGGAATATGACAGTTTGGCATTCTGCGAACGTAACCCAGCCAACGCAATCTATTTAAATTGAGTGTTACCATGGCAGCTGAGTGCGTCTCAATACTTTCATGTTGGTGATTTTATCATGTCATTTAAGATCTTGCGAAGTCTTCTCTCATGTTTGGTGTAGGTAGTCCATGTTTCAGATCCGTAGTATAGTGTACTCAGCACGCATATTTGATAGATCTGTATTTTTGTTTTCAATTTTAGCTTATGGTTTTTCCAAGCTCACTTTGACAGCCTGCCAAACCTGGTGGATACGTGGACGTATTTCACTGTCTAGGGAAAGGGTGGATGTAGTTGTGGATCCTAGGTAGCAAAAGTTGTTGATGTGCTTTATTTGATTGTTGTTTAAGGTGATGTTTGTTGGTACTGTATATTCCTGACACATTGCCACAGTTTTAGTGATGCTTATTGTCATAGAGAACAGCTTGCAGGACTTTATCATGTTCTTAATTTGGGATTGCAAGGTGAACTCACTCTGTGCCACCAATGCCGAAGTTCTCTGATGAGTATTTCTGATGTTTTCGACTTCGTTCTGAGACACGCTAATTATAAGAGTGATCCTACGTATCGGGTGCGGATGAAAACGTCTCCTGCTGCGTATGCAAGAGCATGTATCAGAAGCGCTGTGAAGATGATTCTGAAGATGGTGGGAGCTAGAATGCACCACTGCTTTACTCCAGTCTTTACTGCATAGCTATCAGACGTATTGTCCTCGAATGATACATTTGCGCGTACATCTTCATGAAAGGAAATAAGCAAGTTTAGTAGCTTTGGTGGAACCAGTACATTTTAGAATCTTATATAGAGCTGGTCTACTAACAGTGTCAAGTTCGAGATCCATGAAAGCCACAAAGAGTGACTTTCCCTGTTCACAATATTTTTCCTGTAGTTGACGAAGGGTAAAAATCATGTCAGTAGTGAATCTTTTGGCTCTGAAACGACACTGTGACTCTGGCATGGCACATTCGGCAAGTAGTTGGAATAGCTTTACAAGGAAACGTGTAAAAACCTCCCCAGTGATGTTGAGAAGGGAGATGCCTCTGTAGTTGTTGCAGTCACCCTTGTCATCCTTCTTCTTGCAGCATACATACCCTCTCATCATACATACTGTTCATCATACTATTAGCATAAAAGACCCTCTATTATACTATCAGCATACATAAGCTTTCATTATACTATCAGCATACATACCCTTTCAGCATACTAAATACATCTGCTAAAAGAGACTGAACTCCTATTGGGATAGTGTACCGCTGCATGTTCAGATAATCAGTTAATCACTTCAGTACATTCTATTATTTCTTCGGTCACATAGTTAACAGAAAAATATGTAATAGGTTTGTTGAAAACGTGCTTCACAGGAAGTTGAAAGGTCAATGATTATTATGGAATAAACTTGTATTAAGGTGGGCCAAAACTAACATGCTTTTGGTATGTTGGTATATCATGCTGGTCTGTATGTTATTTCTACTTTTAAATCAGCAACTCAGTTGTTGAAGTGAACAAATTACTGATAATTATAACTTGTACATTTCTGCTAATGCTTTGAGTTTGATACTTTGTTCTATTTCGCTATTGTTTAAAAGTTGCTATTGTTTTTACATGTTGAAAGTAAATGTAAACTGGCAGTTTGCTAGGGTTTATAGTCTGTTATTTTTTCTAGACTGCTATTTTTTTCTTTAAATTTGTTGTTAGGATATTGCTTAGGAATCTTGCAAAAAAATCACGCTTTTATATATATATTGTCAGTTTTCCCTCTTTTCTTTATAACTATTCTCATTCTGCGTTACATTTTGATCTTATTTTCTGAAGACATTTAGTTTTTTGGACCTTTTTTCTAAAGACATTTAGTTCACTGGATCTTATTTCTGAAGACATTTAGTTCATTGGATTTTATTTCTGAAGACATTTAGTTCTTTTGGATCTTATTTCTAAAGACAATTAGTTCAATGGATCTTATCTGAAGGACATTTAGTTGTTTTGGATCTTATTTCTGAAGTCATTTAGTTCATTGAATCTTATTTCTGAAGACATGTAGTTCATTGGATCTTATTTATGAAGACATTTAGTTCTTTTGGATCTTACTTTCTGAGACAATTCATTCTTTTGGACCTTACTTTCTTAAGAAATTTAGTTCTTTTGTTGCTTACTTTCTGAAATTTATTTCTGTTGTTGCTTACTTTCTGAGACATTTAGTTCTTTTTGAACTTACTTTCTGAGGAAATTTAGTTTTTTTAAAACAAACGTCTGCAGGCTGTTTACCTGTCTCACAGCTGTAACCAGTAAAATGGCGCTTGCATTCACAACGTCCTGTCTCCACATCATAGAGTCCATTCCCTGAGCAGTTTTTGGAGCACAGTTGAGTCACATTGATCTTATCTTCTGAGTTACAGTCTCGACCCTTAAACCCTCTAAAGCAGCGGCAAGCGCCCAGAACACACACACCACTTCCGGAACAATTGGGCATCATACAGTCCACTAGAGTAGACAACGTCAAAGTGGTTCATAGTCACGATATTGGGAAAATCAATTTTTTTAAAACGATGCGGAAAAACATCTAGACACTACTATAGTAAAACATATGACATATTTATAGAACAAGATATTAGTGATACTGATAACAGTGAATGTATCAAGAAAGAAATATGTTAGTGAGAAACTGTGTATCTGATGTTAGTGAGAAAATGTGTATCTGATGTTAGTGAGAAACTGTGTATCTGATGTTACTGAGCAAATGTGTATCTGTTAGTGAGAAACTGTGTATCTGATGTTAGTGAGAAAATGTGTATCTGATGTTAGTGAGAAAATGTGTATCTGATGTTAGTGAGAAACTGTGTATCTGATGTTAGTGAGAAACTGTGTATCTGATGTTACTGAGCAAATGTGTATCTGATGTTACTGAGCAAATGTGTATCTGTTAGTGAGAAACTGTGTATCTGATGTTAGTGAGAAACTGTGTATCTGTCAGTGAGAAACTGTGAATCTGATTTAGTGAGAAACTGTGTATCTGATGTTAGTGAGAAACTGTGTATTTAATGTTACTGATTGAATCAAATGTCAGAATTGTCATAGCCACAGATCATCCCGAACTTGAGGCATAATCCTCACACTTTTAACTAAATAGTGGCTATGTATCTGACACAATACAGTTACCTCACCTACATTTCTAAACCTTCTCTGACTAGCCACCTTCTTTTGTTAATACTTTTCACCAAACCAGGTAGCTACAAGAAACTGTGTATCTAATATTACAATGACCGTGTACAACTTGTACATCAGTTATCTCACAAAGACTAGATTGTACACACAGTTAACGAGATGATTTCACTTTGTTATAAAGGACGAAAAGTACTAAGGCTACCTATCATTAAATATAATATTTTGTGAGTGAACTCGCATACATTTTTCTTGTTTTCTTGTCCACTCACAACTGGTTCATGGAAGATGTGCACTCTACTGGACCGCGTGGAGGTCGCACAGGTCAGAAAGACGTTCCGGCACTTGTAGCGAAAAAGCTAGCAAGGTACAAAATTGACATCGCTACCTTCAGCACGATACGACTGTCTGAGGAATGTGAACTCGTGGAACAAAGCGCTGGATATTCCTTCTTTTGGGTTGGCAGACTAAAAGAAATGCGAAGCTGGAGTTGGCTTTCCAATTAAATTTAGCCTAGCCAGAAAGATGGTTGGACCTCCAAAGGGCATTAGTGACCGGCTGATGACTGCTCAACTTCCACTTTCTAAAAATCGGCATGTAACATTAGCGTGTATTCCCTGACTATGACGAAGCTCAATGAACAGAAAGAAAAGTTCTATGATGACTTTAAAAAAAATCGTATAGGAGACCCCAAAATTCCATAAACACATCATCCTTGATGACTTTAGCGCAAGAGTGGGTTCGGACTGGGCATCTGGGATGGTGTGCTGGGGAGGCATGGCAAATGCAAAAGCAACGAAAAGCCACAGTTCGAAACATGCGCAGCATTTAACCTACTCATCTCCAACACTGTCCTTCAACTACCTCACAGTAATAGGACTTCATGGATGCACTCACGATCAAAATAGTCACTGTGTCTCAACGTGATAAGCAGGATGTCAGTCACTAAGTCCATGTATGGCGCCCACTGCTGGATGGACCACATACTGCTAGTCTCCAAAACGAATCTCCACACATTGCATCTACGGCGATCTCAAAATATCAAAACGTTTCGACGCCTCCAAATTGAAGGATCCACTTTATATACAGATTCTGCGCAGCTCAATGGATACCAAAATTGCACCATTGACAGTCGACTCCATAGCCATTCAAAAAATCTGGGAAAGCATCCGTGATACTATCTACACAATTACAGAAGAAGTGGTGGGCTTTGCTGTTCGCAGTTATCAAAACAGGTTTGACGAAAATGATTGTACAGATCAACGCTTTCCTGGATAACAATCACAAACAGTATAAAGATATCTAAATGACCCCACATCAACCAGAAAAAAGACGCTGCCGAAAACACGCAAAAAAGAACTAAGGCTAAGGAGGATGCACGACTCATGGTTTAGTAGCAAATCCAAAACGGTACAGCATTACGCTGACAGCAATAATATGCAGAAATTGTATTCATCGCTAAAAGCAATTTTATGGCCCTCAGTCTTCAGGAACATCTCTTCTAAGCACAGATGGAAAGCATACCATCACTATTGTCTATTGAGAATATAAGGAGGATACACGACCATGAGTCGTGCATCCTCCTTAGCCTTACTTCCATCACTGACAGAGAGGAAATTCTCAAAAGCTGGGCTAAACATTTTGAAAATGTACTGAACTGCCCCTCCAAAATCAACGACGAGCGATTGTGTGAATCACGCAAATATAAATAAATCACTCATTATCAGAGCCCCTTGCCTTGAGGAGGGGAAGAATGCAATCTCAAATTTGTCCGTATGAAAAGCGCCAGGTCAAGACTCCATTCCAGCCGAAGTTTACGTCGAGGGTGGCCCTGTTATGACTGCTAAACTCACAGAACTCTTCAGGACAATGTGGAACATGGAAGCGATACCAAACGACTTTAAAGATGCGTCCGTTATATATCTATACAAGATAAAAGTAAATCGCCTAGCTTGCGACAACCACAGAGGCATATCCCTGCTCTCTATGGCAGGCAAGATTTTGGCTAGGGTCTTGTTAAACAGACTACAATACCATCTTGAGACAGCTCTCCTCCCAGAGAGCTAATGTGGCATCCGACAGTGTTCTGACACGGTTGACATGATATTCACTGCCAGACAACTACAGCAAAAGTGTCGCAAACAGAATATTGGTCTCTACACCACATTTGTCGACATAACTAAGGCATTCGACACTGTATATCGCGAAGGACTATGGAAGATCATGGCCATATTTGGATGTCCCGAAAAATGTCCTGAACTATCCCCGACAGTTCCGTGATGATATGACAGCCTGTGTGCAAGATGACGGCACACACTCAAACTCGTTTCCAGTAAATAAAGGTGTGAAACTGGCTTTTCAGCATGCTCTTCAGCATGGTGTTTTTCTGACATGTTAAATGAAGCCTTCATGAATAATAGTGCAGGAATTTCCTTTCGCTATCGAGCTGATGGAGGGCTATTCAATCTTAGTAGATTGAAGGTCAAGACCAAAACTAAGACGGACATTGTTCGTGACCTCTTGTTCACCGACGATTATGCACTAAACGCTACCAGTCTGAAATACATGCAGGACAGTGTGTGCCTCTTTTCTTTGGCCTTTGATGCATTTGGTTTCACTATCAGCACCGCGATGACATTAGCAATGTATCAACCAGCGTCAGGTGTCCCATACACAGAACCAGTAATCACAGTAAAGGGAAAAAAACTCAATACTACCAATACGTTTGTATATCTCGGCATCACCCTATCCCAAAATGCGACAATTGCAGAGGACGTTGACCTGTGTATTACTAGCGCCAGTGCGACATTGGAGAGCCTTCGTGCCAACGTCTGGATCAGGCGTTGTCTCAGTTTGACAACTAAGTTGGACGTGTACTGCACAATAGTTCTACGCTGCATCATACTGGACTGTCTATGCGAGACACGCTCGACAACTTAACCTTTCCAACTTCAGTGCCTCAGAAACCTCAGGGAAGCACGTTGGTGGGATCGTGTACCAGACACGAAAACCCATTAAATGTCCTGTATGTAATGCATCCATGCCCTACTGACTAGGTTCCAACTCCACTGGACTGGTCACAAGGTCCGTATGCCAGACAAGCGCTTTCCAAAGAGATTATTTACGGGGAGCTTTGCGATGGTAAACGTTCAAGCAAGGGGCAGAAAAAGCACTTTAATAATCACCTAAAACACTCTCTCAAGCACTGCAGCATCGATCCAAGCTACTGGGCGACTACATCCCTTGATAGCTCAACTTGGTATACCCAGATCACTGCTGGAAATACTAAATTTGAAAAAGGAAAGATCATTGCGGTAAATTTACAAGCGACGCAAGCAGAAGGACAAATATGAAAACTCTCCTACCGCGAACCTTCTGCACTCCTGCATGCACTGCATATAGAACTTTCCTGGAACGAATCGGACTCATCGGGCATCTACGAACTCACAAACCAAATTAGATAATCAAAATGTTTTTCTTGTTCATCACATTTATTGTTTTTCATGCCATGCTCATCTTCGCTTGCGAAGGAGGGACATTATCATCATCAAATATAAAGATCTCACACAGTTCCCCACAACATAATGTGACTGATAGCACAAATCTGCTATTCAATATTTGCTGTTCTCACACCTTTTTTTTTACATCTTCTTCTTCTTCTTCTGAATTCATTCTCTACTCCCACATATGGTCGAGCATATGGATAGGTTTAGCCAATGAACAGTGAACAATATAATATCGTTATCAAAAAGTAACATCAATTTGATTTACTTTCGTTTCAGTCTCTGGTCTTCAGTCTCCGTATGCGATTTGAACTGTCCAAACTAGTTATTGAACTTGAATATCTTGAATGACTATCAATTATACAAGTACAACCCTCTAGCATCTGTGCTGTCGATTTTACATGCATTCTCAACTGTTGCTCAGTAATGTCATTATATTGTCCTCTTTTCTGGTCTCAGTATCGTGGCTTTTGAGACATGGCTTTTGAGATCAATTCTTTGTGACACCGAGCTGCGACAATTGTGGTTGGGGGGGGGGGTGTGTGTTGTGCTCACTGAGATAGCCATTGAAGATATTCTTGTTCCTGGTGCATCCAATTTTTCTGTCAAATGTATGAGTGGAGTATTCATTGAGAGGCATACATATAAGACATTCATTTGCTGATGGAATATATACATTCCATTCAGCACTGATAAAAAACATATAGAGGAACGCTATTTCTCCTGGGTGCATACCAATAGTGGGGCGGTCATCTTCAATTAATGTCATTAGGACGTCAAGTTGTTCATCTGCACCGATATAACATTGGCAGGAACACTACCTAAAATTGTGTCAATCTTGTTCAATATAAAAATATTAAGCAAATGTTCCCAGATAATGTCATGGTTCTTATTCTTCAAAATTCGTTCTTCAAAGTTCTGCAGACTCACAGGATATAGTCTACAATACGGAATGCGTTGTGTCATTATTTACCGTTTTGCCGCCGTTCGACCTGACATCCGGCCTCAGCATGACTCCTGAGTTATTTTGACCATATATGGATGGGAAAACCACCTTCATCATATACCCTTCTGAGTCGGTTCTTACGTCATGCATGAAAGTTAAAGTGTTATTTTTGCTCCCCTTTATGCGACCCTGCAACACACACATGACATAGTTGTTCTAATTTATATCACACTTTGGTTTTAACTTGTTGCAACCTCGCACAAGTGCAAAGGAAACGAGATTGACACACACAAAAACAGCCGATCAGAGTGCACAACCAAGACAGAGGATGTTGGATGTTCGTTAAAGCCGAACTTCGCTGCAGAGAAGGCACCCAGTGGTGATTATATTTTTAGTATCTTATACCAAATTTGGCAACAAATAGTTCTTTCTGGCAAACCTGGGCATCCTAGATGAGTTTATTTTTCTCGCGTTGATTACCATTGTGGAGGTTGCTTTATTGTTTTGACCTCTTTCATAAGATTAATATAATCTTGTTAGCATTTCTTGGTATTCTCCAGATTAATATAGCAAAAATCAGTAGAAATAACTTCGCTAAAGTGTGAATTATCAAGACAACACAGGCCAGCATAGGCACGTAAAAAGCCGAAAATAGTCTGCTAGCTCACAATATTGTCTGACGGTTGATGAAGGAACGCCGGGAAATGTTTTCCTTTGTTCTTTAGCTACCCTACCTAGCCACCCTCACCCCCAAGCCAGACATATATTATCTCTTCTCAAAGCATGGGAAATGTGAGACCTGGTTGGTTTTGGCGGTTGAAAGCTTTCCTAGCCTGACACGATTCTTAGATTATCAGCATGGGTTGTATCAAAGAGAATACATGAAAACAATGCAGTCTGTGAGCTGAACTCTGTGCTGCTGTATATATCTTCCCCGAAACACGAATAATGTGTAACCAGACGTGACCGCATGTACACAGCCAAGCTTGTATTTTAAAGTCTACAAACATGCAAACTGATGAGAGAACTGCTAATAGGTTATGTATTTATACGGTGCAGCAGAGCTAGAAAATTAGATGGTAGAGTGAGAGATAGAACGATGGGAAAAACAAGTCAAGAGAGTAGAAAATGAATGAGTTGAAGGAAAAAGAGGTCGTTGGGGGAAAAAGGACCGAGAGGTTAGATTTAAAGTTGAAACACATATGCACAAACACGCCGGAGTGAAAAAAGAAATATTAAGTAAACTTGAGATTTTGGATTATCGTGTCAAGGCTAGTTTACAAAACACTTCTCTCGCCTTAAACGCGCTAGGTATACGTAAACATGCATACACCACCTGCACACACTTATACACGAGTGTAGCAGTATATATATATTATATACATACATAAACGCTAGCGCACGTACACTAGAAACTATCAGCCTCGGTGTTTAAACGACTTTTTAAGATTTACAGAAGGAAAGTTACATGGTTATATCAATACACATTTACAAACCCCTCACCTTTACAAATACATGGTTAATTGTATCAATACACATTTACAAACCCCTCACCTTTACAAATACATGGTTAATTGTATCAATACACATTTACAAAAACCCCACATTTACTATTGCATGATTATATCAATAGTAAAGTAAAGTAACCCATATCATTTATTAATGCCGTAGGGGTGCGAGATGTTAGCGATCTCACATTTCAGAGGCTCTGCAAATGAGGTCGGTAGCCATCTCCTCTGAACCCAGGACCACTCATGCGAAGCCAGTGCGCTAACGCGGCTCGCATTATATCAATAAACAATTGCAAATAAGTGACCTGTACAAATACAACTTTATAACCCTTCATGTGATATAGGCCCCGTACATCACAAATGGAAGAATAACACAACTGGAAAAAATAATGTAAGGAAATGTATGTGAAAAGCCATAGAAACACGGAGAATAAAACACAATATTAGTGAAATAGAACCAGAACCCATTTTATATGGTCAGATGGGCCATTAAAAACCTAAAGAGAGGGAAAATGGTTAATATAACTGCTGAAATGATCCAGGCAGGAGGAGAAGCCACCACCATCTATCACACACTCTGCACCAAGATCTAGAAAAGTGAAGTTTGGCCTAAGGAATATAGAGGATAAGTCTACTTACTGCTACCGAAGAAGGGAAATCTAACAATATGCACCAACTACAGAACCACTGCACAGATTAGTCATGCCAGTAAAATACTACTTGGTATCATTATGAAAAGATTACAACATAAGCTGGAAGAAGAGTTAAATCAAGAACAGGCAGGTTTCAGACAGGACAATGGCACCAGAGACCATATTTTCAATATGCGGAACATCATAGAGAAATGCAGAGAGCTCAATGTCGACATCTACACATGCTTTAATGACTATACCACTGCATTCGATTGTGTACAACATCAAGAACTTTGGAATATCATGAAGGACATGGGTTTCCCGCTACATATAATTCGCCTCATAAAAACATTATACCAAGAGCAGTAGAAG